>JAREIK010000385.1:10263409-10563409 GCA_029783825.1 Sapria himalayana
GGGACATAGTGGCTCAACATCTGAATGAACTCAACACAATCATAACCTAATTGAGTTCCATGGAAATTGAACTCTATGATAAAGTTCGAGCTTTAATTCTTTTATCATCTCAACCAGACATTAGAAATGCTATAGTTATAATAGTCAGTAATTTATCATGAAGTAGTAAATTGAAAATTGGTGGTGTTCAAGATTTAGCATTGAGTGAAGATATTTAATGGAAAGAATTGGGTGAATCATGAACCTCTTCAATATTGCATACAAAGTCAAGAGGAATAAATTCAACCTAGAGAAAAATGTAGGAGAATCTAAAAGAGTAGGGAGGTCAATATCCAAAAATTTTAGTAATTTTAATAGCTCAAAAAATATTGAGTGTTATAATTGTAGGAAGAGTGGACACTATAAAAATTAATGTAGAAGTACACCAAAGGACCAATAAGTAAAGGTACATGCAAATGCTACTTCCAGCTCAAAAGGAGATGATGCATTAATTTGGTCTATGAGAAGCAAGTAAAATTCTTTGGTATTAGACTTAGGAGCATCATTCCATGCAACTTCACAGAAAAAAATCTTAGAAAGATATGTCCCATGAAATATTGGATATGTATACCTTGGTGATGATCAACCTTGTGCTATTGTTGGTCACGGTGTAATATAGTTTAGAAATGGGCTAGCCCAGCCCATTCAGGCTGAGCCCATTTGGGCCATGAGCCAAAATGGATCGTGACACTTTGGCCCATTTTTATTCAGGCCAATAATTAGAAAGCCCAGCCCGTCCGTACATGGGTTGTGAGCCAAAATGGGCCAATGGACTAAAATCCTAAAATAGGAGAAAATTGAATGCAATTATATTTTTACGTAAAAATTCATTTTCATCAACATGAAAAAGCTAAAACAAGCTAAAAAATTACATACTCTTCAATTACACTATATATTTTAACACACACACACACGTGTAAAACAACCAAATTGCATGTAGTCATATTCAAAAAACTAACTAATAAATAGTAAAACAACTAAATAATATATTTTAAAATACTAAATTATATAGTAGAAAAATAATAATATAAAAAAAATGAGCTAGGTGGGCTAGCCCGGCCCACTAGCCTATCTGCACTGGGCCAAACAACTAGAATTTTATTTAGGCCTTCATTTTTTGAGCTCTACCCTCTAAAAATTTGTGCCAACCCACTCTAACACATCAAGCTCATCCCATATTCCTAGCTATAAGGTGTAGTAAAGATTGGGTTGAAATGGTCAGTATGTGATTTGAAAGATGTCAAGCATATTCCCACCCTGAGAAAGAACTTAATCTCAATTGGGCAGTTGGCCAACGAAGTCTACACCATAGTCTTACAAGGTAATGATTGGAAGATTTCAAAAAGTGATATGATAGTTGTTCGTAGAAAGAAGAGTGATACTCTTACATGTTAGTAGATGCATGATGTTCAATTGCTGTTATAGTAGATACTGAAACTCCAAAATTGTGGCATCAAAGATTAGGTCACATGAGTGAGAAGGGGATGAAGATTATGCACTCGAAAGGAAAACATTCTTGTATATATAGTCAGTGAAGATTTACATGTGCAAAGATTGCATACTTGAAAGTAGAAGAGGACCAACTTTCAAATAATTGGTAGAACCCCAAATAAAGAGAAGTTAGTGCTTATTCAATTTAATGTTTGTGGGCCAATGACAATCTCATCCATTGGTGGGAAATACTACTTTATGACTTTTATTGATGATCGCTCTCAAAAGGTATGGGTTTACTTCCTAAATCATAAGTTTGAAGTATTTGAGACTTTTAGGAGATGGAAATCTATAACTGAAAATGAGACAACTCTAAAAATCAAAAAACTTAGAAATGACAATAGTAGTGAATATGAAGATATTAGACTCAAAAAACTATGTTATGGAGAAAGGGATTAGATTGGAAAGAACTTTGCCCAGTTCACCTCAACCTATAGGTGTAGCAGAGCATATGAACCGGACATTGACAAAAAGAGCCAGAAGCTTTCATATACTATTGGGTTTACCAAAGCAATTTTAGGTAGAAGCAATCAACACAATTACTTACTTGATCTACCAAGGCCCATCAGCACCATTTGAGTATAGAATACCAAAAGATGTATGGATTGCAAAAGATACCTAAGAGGATTGGGTTGTATAGCTTATGTGCATATTAGTGATCAAGGTGGGAATAAACTTAATTCTAAATCATAGATATGCACCTTCATTAGTCATGGTGAAAATGAGTCTGAGTACCATATTTGGGATGATGAAAGCAAGAAAGTAATTCATAGTATATAGATGTCATTTTTAATGAAAATGTAATGTATAAGGATAAACACAAAACTAATACTAGTGACTTAGAGCAGAGTGGGCTAGTATTTGTAGAAGTAGATGACATCCCAGATGATATTCTAACGAGAAGATAATAACAATTCCTAAGTGGGAGGAATAGAGTAGTGTGCAATAGTTCGACACACCACCTCCTACTCCAACTCATATATTGAGAAAGTCCTCTTAACCTCACATGCCTAATAAGAAATATATAAATTTTCTAATTAGAAGGTGGTGGATTTTGATAGCAATGAGGTTTTGATCAACTAATCTCAGATAAAAGGGTCTGGCATTGTGTTGCGAAAAGAGATTGAATATGAAGATTTTCTGACACGGTGCAGGCACTAGATGGAAAAGAAAGAGAAGAGACTTCCTTCGCTATCCTTTATCGAGCCTTGACTTTTATGGTCGAGGGAAAGTTGGGGCGATCGAAGGGCAAGATTGACATCCATGCATTTTATTATAGAGATTTTCTCAGTCAGCCTCAAGCATACTTTCTCAAAAGGTGCAGAAGTTTGGTTTATTCTTGCCTTGTACTTCACTCCCACTCCCTTAATCTTGAGACTCTTTGGGCCTTTGGTTGTATAGAGCATAGATGAGGAGGCTGCCACAACACTTACCAGTGCCTATTCATTCTTTTGATTCTTGTTGTATGTTGTAGGATTTTCTTGATTGATGGAGGAGAACCTAAATGCTATGATGAGGTATGTTAGATCGAAGATGTTGGCAAGTAAAAGCTTGCCATGAAAGAGGGGATGACGTCTTTAATCTCCAATCAAACATGGAAACTAGTTAAGTATTTGTTGGGAAGAAGGTGCTTCACAACAAATGGGTGTATCGAGTGAAAGTAGAGCATAATAGTTCCAAGTGATAAAATGATCAAATCATTGTTAAAGGATTCTAGCAAAATGAAGGAATTAACTACACTGACATTTTTACTCTAGTTATGAAGCTCAATACTATCAAAATAGTATTGAGTATTATTACTAGTGAAGGTATTCATCTTACATCCACAAGTTTTCTCAGAAACAAGCAAGGAGAACATGGTATGTAGACTTAAGAAGAGCTTGTAGTGGCTTGAAATAAGCCTCAAGGCAGTGGTATAGAAAGTATTATAGCTTCATGCAAAAAATAAGATTTTCAAAAGTGCAACACTGACCACTATTACTACTTCAAGAGATATAACTTTAGTTATATCATTTTACTACTCTATGTTGATGACATATTGGTAGTAGTTTCAGATATGAATGATATCAAATAGGTGAAGCAATAATTATAAAAGGAATTTGACATGAAAGGCATGGGTCCAACAAAGAAGATTCATGAAATGCAAATCACATGAGATAAGCAGAAAAGGCTAATGTAGCTGTCTAAGGTAGAGTGCAATCACATTTTGTAGAGATTCAACATGAGTAATGTCAAGCCAGTCAATACACCCTTGGCTAGTCATTTTCATCTATCTAATGATTTGTCCTCTGAAATAGAGAAGGAGAGAGAATTTAGAGCTAAGGTTCCTTATGCCTCAACCATTTGAAGTTTTATGTACGTAACAGTTTGTAATAGACCAAACATTGGCTAACTAGTGGGAGTTGTAAGAATATTTATGTCAAATCCAAACAAAGTTCATTAAGAAGTAGTGAAATAGATTTTGAGATATTTATGAGACACCATGAAAAAGTATCTTACTTTAGAGGAGAGCTAAAAGTACAAGCATGTGTAGATGTAAACTTTAGAGGTGAAGTTGATCACCAAAGAAGAACCATTGATTATATATTCACCACTGGAAACACAACTATTATTGGATATCGAGATTGCAAAAGATTGTCACTCTATCCACTTCAGAAGCTGAGTATGTTGCAATGATTGAAGCTAGTAAAGATATGATGTGACTTTGAGGTTTGTTAACATAATTAGGATTCAAGCAAGGAAATAATATTTTGTATAGTGATAATCATAGTACAATACACTTGGCAATGAATTCAACATTTCATTCTAGATCCAAGCATATTGAACTCCATTATCACTTCATGATATCTATTAGAGGATGAAGTGCTAAAGTTGGAGAAAACCCAAGGAAGTAAGAACTCAGTTGATATGTTAACAAAGGTGACTATTGACAAATTAAAGTTGTACTCAACTTCAGTTGACCTTCAAGAATTGCAAGGCTAGGAAGAGCTACTGAATTGATCAAGGTGTAAAGACAAATTGAAATCAATCTTCAAGTGGGAGATTGTTAAATATGGAGGCTCTAATTGTCAAAATTGGGGGTTGATAGTATTATCAAATATAGAGGTTTCAATTTTTAAATATGAAGGCTATAATAATCAAAAATGGAGGTTGTTAGGTAGTCTACCCTTCATATTTTCTTCCTTGTTAAGTAGCCTAATTTTGGCTACATCCCTCTCATTTTTACTATAAATTGAAATATTGTATAGGAAAGAAAACTATCTCACACATCACTTTCATTCTTCTAATTTATAGTGGAGAAGTGAGGAAGAGAGAAGAGAGTGAAATGTGATTGGTGAAGTGAGAGAGAAAATTGAGAGAAATTTTCTTAGAGTATTTTAAATATTGTATTTTTCTAATTATAGTGAAAGATCGGTAGTTTCTCTTTCTCATGGAGTAGATAGGCAATTCCATTATTTTCCCATAGTTGTGTGATGATTTTCAAACTACAAACTCAAAAGATTAAAGTTACACCTAAATAATGTTTCCTCTATCACTTATTAATACAATTCATGCTCCCATTTCATCCTCTCACTCACCTTAACTCACAAATTTAATCCATTTTGAATAATATAGACATGATCTTATTGTGTTTTCAATGTATTTCTCTCCTCTGCTATATTTTGAGATTCTATGTATTTTTGTTAGATATAACATTGTGGTAATTGATCAAAGAAAATGGTAAGAGCCTACCTCAATATTTATCTTGACAATATTCCACTTATTTTTAATGATTTGCTTATTTGTTTGGCTATATATGATCTCGCGATGTCATACCATACTTACCTTTTTTATAACATTGAATAGAAATCCTTTCCTTCATTTACAGGGCAATCCAAGTGTCAGAAGGATGTCATCCTAACATGCATCATATATAGTATTTTTGATATGTGAATAGAAGATATCACATAACATCTTTGGTCGCATCGAATTAGATTCAATAAATTGGATGGATAGAAATTTTAATAAATATTTTCTAATCACATAATTTCATTATTTATTTCTCAAAAAAAAAAAGACTAATTTTTTTTTTAAAACATGGGCATGAGATTTCAAACCTTTTCCAATGAGAATCAATATCCCATCTTCCAATTAACTTATCAATCCATTTAACCACGTTAAACGATTCTACTTCAACATTACTTAGGAACATACATATAAAATTAAATGACAATCATATGGTCTCATTGAAGTATTCCATGGATGCCAGCTTTGTCTCATTTAATGTTTCGAATGATTTCTCTTCCTTGTGCACGCTTAGGGATTGCTCATGGTGCCAAAACAAGCACATATTTTTGATGCCAGTAAGGATATTTCTAGGTTTGTATTCCCAACAATACCAAAATATAAATATGTTTAGTTTTAGTATTATTTTCCTTTAAATTTTTTAACTAGGGATTTTTTTTGTTCTTATATATTTTAATTTGAGAGCTCATTTAAGTAATTTTTACTTATTTAAAAAATATTTTTATTTTGGGTGGCATTGTTATAATATTTAATATTTAAAATATTTTCAAAACATATATTTGTTAGTTTTTTTAATACTATATTCATTGACATTCAATTAAGGCAATATTTTTCGGAAATATATGCAGCTTCAAAGTTCAAGCCAATCCCAGACCCCGTCCGTTTTGTGATCGAGTCATGTCACATGTGTCTGCCTTCTCCCACACTGCCATGAAGATACGCCACCTCCCATCTTGATATCAAACAGCTTGAATAAACATCATCCCGTGGTTCAGCTTCTCCCGTTTCGGCCCTAATACCTTCTTCATCATCACTCGTTTCTTGTCCTAATCGACGTCAAATCGTAGAAATCGCTTTCATTATTCTTTGTCTCGTCTTCCTTCCCGGAGGGAGGCAACGTCCTTCGGTGAGATCTCGGTTACTTATCTCGAACCAACTCAAAATTGATTCTTACATATTGTTTTTTGATACCTGTAGGCTAATAATTGTGCTGTTGGTTAGATCTGATTAATTGGCTTTTAGATTTTGATTTTTCCGGATAATGCTGGATGTGCACCGTATTTTTCTTAACCAGTGATGCAAGTTGATGATCTGCGTTGTTGCGATTCCTATAAATGATTGATTTTTGATTTGTTCTCTCGGTATATAAAATCATTACCCAGTGATCTTTGCTGGTATTAACAAGTCAGAACAATTGCTATTTGAGTTTCCTAATTTAATTTAATCGAGGTTGATTAGCGTTGGTTTTTGATCAGAGCTTTCTGCGGATGAATATTCATGTAAATGCATGTTTTATGAACATTTGTGCAATATATGAATTTTCATGCAAATGCTGTTGCTTTTACCAAAGATGTTTATTTGTGTTGTTTCTTCAGGAAGAGATTTATAATTTTTTGAATAGGCATCATGGATTATTTTTCAACATTCCCTTTGATCTTTATCCTGCTTTTTGATTTTGTGTTGCATGGCAGGTGCTCTTCCCCACCGAATTTTGTTATGTAGGCAAAGTCAGGTGTTAAGATTTGAAGAACACTTGTAATATAATTTATTTTTTTTCCATACAAATCCTGCATTTGGTCTACGTTGTCGTTTGGTATCAGGCATTGAGATGGCAAAACCAGTGGGTCCGACATTCTACAGTGGGAAGGTCAAATCTGTTCCCACAGGGGATTGCTTGGTAATCATGGCTTTAACCACGAACAAACCTGGTCCTCCTCCAGAGAAGACAATCATGCTGTCAAATATTGTGGCTCCTAAACTGGTAAGTCAATGGTAAATTTTGTTCCATTTGACGTGACATTTGTAACAGCTGGGGGGTTTTAAAACGTAAACTCTTGATCAATAGTATTTAAAACATATCAGTTTGGACTCGTTCAATTACATTAAAATTTATGTTTTTGGTTCTTAATTTTGATTTGCTTATCATGTTTCTTTATGAGTAGGCCTCTAGGACTCGGGAAATAGGAGATGAACCATTTGCTTGGGAGAGCAGAGAGTATTTGAGAAAGCTTTGCATAGGACAGGTTGTTATTCCAATACATTGCACTGTGTTTTTGACTTCCCCCTTTTTTTTCAGGTGAAGGAAATGGTTGATGGTTGCTTTTGGTTTCTGACAAACAGGTGGTTGCTTTCAAAGTGGATTACACTGTTCCAAACACAGGTCGAGAGTTTGGTTCTGTGTTACTTGGAAACCAAGATGTGGCGCTGCTGGTTGTTTCCCACGGCTGGGCCAAGGTTATGCTTTGGTTGCTTCCCAACATCACTCATGAATGAGTTTTTTTTCTTCTGTGTGGTTGTAAACCAAATGTTGTGCCACAGGTTAGGCGGCCAGAGAAGCAGAACAAAGAAGCTACTTTTCTCTCTGAACTGATAAATGCCGAAGAACAAGCAAAAAGTAGTGGATTGGGAAGATGGAACACGGTTAGCTCAGCTTCATCTTGTGTTCATTCTCTTCATCATTCTCAATTCGGTGGTGGGATTCAAAATCAAGAACTCAAGAACAAATGGCATTTGAACTAACCTGTAGGGGTGATTAATGGCATATCTTGATTTATACAAACAGGAAATTATAATCAATTAATCATCACCATATTTATGATGAAGATATCCAACATGGGTCTCAATTTTCAGTAGATTTTAGTTACAATTCATGAAAGTTTTCAATACTGTTAATGATACCACTTATTGATTATGAACATTTTGTTTCTAAATTATTGTCTGATTCAAGACTGGATAGCATAATTGTGAGTGTCTAGGGCAGTTGTAGAATTGGGATATGGTTTTGGATTTGCTCTTCTGGACTGCTATGCAACAACAAAAAAATGTAGAACATTAGTTTATATTGATGTTAAATCCAAGTTAAGAGTTTGTGATCATCACTAACAATGGAATATCAGTGCCAAAAATGCTAATAATAGTTGGCGCTCATTTGTTGTAGTACATAATTTGTGTTGCAATTTACAGGCGCCGGATGCCATGGAGGAATCTATTAGAAATTTGCCACCTTCTTCCCTTGGCAATTCCAGCAATTTTGATGCTATTGGTCTGCTTGCTGCCAATAAGGGCAGAACCTTAAATGGTGTTGTGGAACATGTGCGTGATGGCAGCACTATCCGTATGTATCTGCTGCCAAACTTCCATTTTGTGCAGGTGTTTGTTGCTGGAGTCCAGGTATAGATACCACAGCCAAACCCAGTTGGCTACTTCGTTCAGCAGGATTACATCTTTGTTTTCTTTTAAATAGGCGCCATCATCTGGGCGAGGACCCATGGTGGAACCAGTCAATGCTTTTGATGCGCCACCCAATGAACAAAGTTCAGATGCTTCTGAGACCCAGGTTCCTTTAACATCAGCCCAGAGACTTGTGGCATCGGCTCCTGCTCCTGTCGCTGCAGATCCTCTTGGCACAGAAGCCAAATACTTCACGGAGCTTCGTGTTTTGAATAGAGATGTATTGAACGTCTTCTTCCTGCTGCACATGTGATCTTGTCATTGTCCAGGCTGATCCTTGCTTTTTGCAGGTCCGCGTTGTTTTGGAAAGTGTTGACAAATTCAGCAACCTAATTGGATCAGTTTTTTATCCTGATGGCAGCTCTGCAAAGAACTTAGCATTGGAGCTTCTAGAAAACGTAATGACAAATTTCTCCTTGATTGTTTAAGCCTAATCGTTGCTTCCTCATTGAGCTGTTTTCCTTTTTTTTTTTTTAATTCAATATATGAGAAGCAGCCAGGATCCTTTTTCTTTCTGGCATTCCAATTGATGACTGTGCATTATTTGCGTAGCACATATCTGCCTGATGTAATTGAGTCCCAAGTGGTGTTGCTTGTTGACATAAATAGCATGGGATATCATTGGTCACATTACCAAGCAACTTGCTTTTCTTTGTTCCACATGCAGGGCTTGGCTAAATATGTAGAATGGAGCGCCAGCTTGATAGAGGATGCAGATAAGCAACGGCTTGAGGAGGCAGAGGCAGAAGCCAAGAGAAGTCATCTGAGGATGTGGATGAATCATGACAATCTATCAGACAGGAAATCAAATTTTAAGCAGAATTTTAGTGGAAATGTAGATTTTTTTCTGTCGTTGTGCTGTTTATCTCGTAGCTGGTGAAAGATGGTTGTTCTAAACCATCTAGTGTCTTTTTCAGGTGGCTGAGGTTATTAGTGGTGACACTCTAGTTGTGGCTGATGACTCTCTACCACAAGGTAGTTCATCCGCAGAGAGGCGAGTGAGTCTGTCTAGCATTATTTGCCCCAAAATGCGTGATCCTCGGAGAAACGAAAAGCCTGATGATTATGCCAGAGAAGCAAAGGAACTCATGAGGAAACGCCTCATTGGGCAGCAAGTATGAAAGACCAATCATGATATTGCGAGATTATCTTTTTTTGATTTGCAAATTTAAAGTTCATTTTTTTTTCTCCAGGTAAGAGTGGAAATGGAATATTCAAGGAAGGTTCCCATGAGTGATGGGGCTATAGGCGGCAGCGCAGGAGGAGTGCGATTTTTGGATTTTGGGTCTGTTTTTGTGCCATCTGTTACAAAGATGGCTGGAAGTGATGCTGCTTCTGCGGCTCCACCATCGGGCAATAGTCAACAGGCTTGGACTAATGTGGCTGAGCTGGTGATTTCACGTGGGTTTGGCAGTGTGATTCAGCACAGAGAGTGCGATGAAAGGTCAAAATACTACAATGCGCTTCTTGCTGCTGAGTTGCGTGCTGCCGATGGGAAAAAGGGCTTGCATTCTTCCAAAGAGTATCACATCACCCGTCTCAGGGACTACACAATGGTCAGAAGCATCTTTCACATCACTGAGTCGTTCATTCTCATGTTCTCTTCTCCTAACTTCGTCGCCCTGGTGGGTTTCTATTTCTTTCAGGATCCTCCCAAAAAAGCAAAGGAGAGCCTAGAATCTCTCAGGGGGAAAAGGTTATATGCTGTTGTAGAATATGTGCTTAGTGGCCATCGTTTCAAGCTGTTGGTTCCCAGGGAAACCTGCTATGTAGCCTTCTCATTTTCTGGAGTTAGATGCCCTGGCAGGGGCGAACCTTATTCTGAGGAAGCAATTGCACTGATGCGGCAAAAGATCATGCAGAGGGAGGTTGAGATTGTGGTGGAAACTACCGACAGAATGGGCACTCTTTTGGGTTCTCTGTATCTCTCCCATGCCAACATGGCAGTGGTTCTCCTTGAAGCTGGCCTTGCCAAGCTTCAGGATTCCTTCTTTGGCTTTGCAAAGGAAAGAATTGCAGACTCACACCTCCTCGAACAAGCTGAGCAGTCTGCAAAGAAGAAGAAACTAAAAGTAAGAGCCACTCTCCTAGCTGCCAAATCAATCGATCATCTGCATTGGCATGATATGTTGATTTGCACTTTTATTATGAAATCCAATTGTGCAGGTGTGGGAAAAATATGTGGAAGGAGAGGTTGTCCCCAATGGTCGCCCATCCTGGGAAACCAAACAGAAGGAAGTGCTCCAGGTTTTTTTTTTAATTACCCCAACCCAACTGCCAGCTCTCTCTTCTTCTCCATTGTCCTCCCCTCTGTTGCCCCAACCCTGATGAGCTAACTTTGTTTTCATTTCAGGTAATAGTTACAGAAGTGTTGGATGGTGGCATGTTTTACGTGCAGACAAATGACCAGAGGGTTGCGTCTGTTCAGCAGCAGCTTGCATCACTAAATTTAGAAAAGGACATAACTGCTGATGGTTCTTTTTATCCCAGGAGGGATGAACTCGTTCTAGCCCAGTTCAGTGCAGATGAGTCATGGAACCGAGCCATGGTGAGCTTGCAAATGCCTTCTTACTAAAAACTGCTAAGAAAAGCAACTTTCAGTACTGATTCATAATTAAACTTTGCTCGCCAAGGTTCTATATGCTCCTGCTGAAGGTGTTGCAGCACAAGAAAGCAAGTTTAAAGTCTTGTATATTGACTATGGGAATGAGGAAGTAGTACCATTTCGTCGACTACGACCCCTTGACTCTTGTGTGTCTTCTGAACCTGGCCTTGCCCAGCTCTGTCGCCTGGCGCACATCAAGGCTCCAACTCTGCAAGAAGAATATGGCCGGTCTGCGGCCATGTCCTTTTGCGAATGCACGCTTGGCTATACAAAGCAGTTTGTGGCCCATGTAGAGGAAAGGGAAGCTTCTCCAGCTAAGGATAAAAGTAAACATGGCAGACCAATCCTCATTGTCACCCTTGTTCCTCTTGACGATGAGATCAGCGTAAATGAGTTCTTGGTTCAGGTACACGAGCTAATGCTGCTCACATCAGAAATTTGAACATTTCTGCCTTCCATTGCTGTTAATATCTGTTTTTTTTTCCTTCTTTTTTGTTTTGTTCTGTTTCAGGAGGGGTTAGCTCGTGTGGAAAAGATGAACAGATGGGATTCAAAACAGAGGAAGGCTGCGCTAGAGAATCTGGAAAAATTCCAGAGAGAAGCACGAAAATATAGGCTTGGCATGTGGGAGCATGGGGATCTTGATTCGGATGAGGAAGAGAGGCCTGGCCCCCCTGTTCAGAAGAACGCTGGGCGCAAATGAATCCTTTTCATTTATAGGGTAAAAAACATTTTTAACACAACAAAAGAAAATTCTGTGCCCAAGGGGCACATTCCATGCTTCATTCTTTCTCTAGAATAATTGGCTGGGCCCTGTTTTTATCTAACTTTTTAAGTTTGCACCAATTTTTTTTTAATGGTTATGAATAAACTGGCTGCCTTCTATCGTGATTTAATAAGATTAAATCATCTTTTGCAATAGGCTTTTACGATTCTGCTATGAAATTGTGGTGACAATTGGCCGTATTGTTGTTGAGGTTGGTCGGTTTGACCCAACAAAACCACCAGCGATTTGTAATTTGCATGAGAAATAGCCATTTTTACTGATATATATTGTTCAAGCTAGGGTTTTCATATCTTTTTTTGTAATTAAAATTCAACATTTTGCGTGATTGAGCACGCATAGACATATATTCTCTTTACCACATCTAAACTCATCAAAAAACTGTTTTTGCATGCAACAGTCGTATAAACACTTTTTAAAACCATAATTAGAACGAGTAACAAAAAAAAAAAAACTTTAATAAGTATTCTCTTGGTGTGTGTATCACAGAGAATTGTTTGACAAGGCATAATTGGACAACACACAACACAGGCATGTGACCATTTAACAAAAAATAATTGTAATTTCAAACATCGTATTTCAAATCGGATAAACAATGCGCATTTCAAAGAACTATAAATTATTATTTCAGATTAAATTTTAGATAGCATTTGCGGTGACAATTGTAAACATGGCAGGAACAGAAAGACTTCCATGCAACACCGTTAGAATAATTACAGCAAAAAAGTTTCAACACCAAGAAGCTCAAAATTAGAGCAGGAAACATGCATTGGTTTGCTTGTGCAAAACGGGTTTTTCTAATCACTGTTCTGTCACTAATCTTCACGCCTAGGCCTTCTGTGGGCGGGCACAGAATCAGCATTTATCCCGCCTTCTTCCTCTCCAGTTTTGTGCTCCGCAGCAGCAACAGCATCAGACGCAGTCACTTGAATGGCTGGAGGATGACCTTGCTTTGCCTGTCGAAAGGAAAGAAGAAAAATAAGTGATTACAGCACATGGATTTCAGCCAAAAATGATCTTCAGCATCTCACGTGTTTCTTTCCACCAATAATGATCTTCAACATCAGGGAGCAAATGATAACCAATACAGCAACAAAGATGCCAATGGTAATGTTGGGTTGTTTTTCTGCCTTCATGATGATGTTCTGAGGAATAAAAAAACATCAGTTCGAAACAAGAAGTTGCATATGGGATAAACATAAAATCAAAGGAAAGCGGATAAGAGAGCATACGAGAACTGTGTGTTTGTGCTTGCCAAACAATGGAGATTCTGCTACTTTATAAAGAAATTCAAAAACCTTTTTCTGCAAGGCATAAACAAAAGTGTAGCGCAATTTTTTATATAAAAGGTATAAATAATTGGAAATAAGAAGAATTGGGGGGGGGGGGGGGGGGGGGGCGGCGGTGTGCTAGCATACCTGGTAGAGATGTAATCCATCAGTGCCACCAGCAGCATCTTCCTCCTTTTGTTTGTCTTTCTCGCCTTTGAATTTTACTTTCCATGTCTGGTCTCTGTAAGTAGCTGCAACTTTTTCATCTTCTGCGATCAAGATATTGTCAAAGAGTATGCCATCTTGCATTGTCCATATCTCAATACCAATGGCAGAAATGGGCTCGAATTCAGGTTTTTCAAGCTCAAAGAACTCAGGATTTGAAATCTGCTGAGGCTTCCAGATGCCTTGGTAACTGGGATTTTCAATACGAGGAGCATGCCATTTTCCCTTGTATGCTGGGTTACTCTTTTTTGGTCTCTTCCACTCACCACATCCAGGTGCAGTCTCACAAATGGGATTATCAATCTTTGGCACTTCCCATTCTCCATCTTCATCATCGTCCCAATCTTCAGGCTTCGTTGCATCTGGATCATCAATTTCTTCAGCTTCATCATCTAGCCATCCTTCAGGTTTCACAGCATCTTCATCTACAACTTCCATGGGAGCATCTTCATCCCAATCATCTGGCTTAACTGCATTGGGATCAGGAATCTTGGCTCTCTCATCCCACTCCCCTGGCTTCTTATCATCTGGATCCGGGATCATCTTGGATGGAATAATGGGAGGCTCAAAGTCATCAGGAGAGAGAAAGTTTGCCTTCTTCTTCTCCTCCCCATCAATTAACATTCGGAGCTCATTGTTGGGTTTCAAGATTACTGTGTACACATGTGTTAGTTTGTCATAAGGAACAGAAGGGGGAGACTTGAGATGATGCTCTACATACTTTCCACTCTTGGGGTTCTTGTGATTTAGAATAAAGTGCACCTTGTTTGTAGCTCCACATTTATCAGGCCCAAACATAATGGTATAAGGAGATTCATTGTCGAAGTCCTTTGGAGCCCATGTTTCTTCTTGTGGCCTTAAATATTTCAGATATGCACCCCCACATTCAAGCCCATTTTGATGACGAGTTTCATATTGAAGAACAATTTTTCTATCCTTCAGAGTGACGAGCCCATCCAGCTCCTTCACTATAGCATACTTCTTAGCAGCTTGACTCACTAGTAGTCCATGATCATCGTGTCCCTCACTCTTTGCATGCTTCCAAACACCTTTTCAAAATTAATTGAAAAACTCAGTAAATTTATCAAGACACTCTTCAGCCACTAGCCCCTTCAAGATCATTACAGTGATCATGTTGTATGTTATATCAAACTATGAAATACAGAATAACGCAACTTATCCAAGTTAAAAAATAAAACCGAGACCATGATAACTAGGTGTTGATGTCATTGTGATCCATTCCAAAACAGTTGCAATTCAATTATTTCCAAGTGTTTCAGATCTATGAGAAGATTATGCTTCACAATACAATATACTATAATC
Source organism: Sapria himalayana (assembly GCA_029783825.1). Lineage (NCBI taxonomy): Eukaryota > Viridiplantae > Streptophyta > Magnoliopsida > Malpighiales > Rafflesiaceae > Sapria > Sapria himalayana. Next base: position 10,278,384 of record JAREIK010000385.1, read on the forward strand.
ATTCATAGATTCAAAAATCGCCGATCCCATTGAATAATACAAATCATTTACGAGCATAAATGAACGCCATTTCTGCCAGGAAAACATTCACACCTCTTCCATCTCGATTTCATATAACAAAAGGAGAAATAGGACTGATAAAAAGCATATACAAACAAAATGAAGAAAAATGTTTGCCTTTATAGTCTTCCTTCTCGGAAACGATCCAACGACCATGGAAAATCTTATCAAACGGCTCGTAAAAGATCTGCACCCAAGATAAACTTGATCTTCAACAAACGACACAGAAACGCAAATCAAACAGGCTTTAATTCATAGCTTAGACTATTAAAAAAAGGAGTTATTACGATCTTATCATCAGATGCGGAGAGGAGAGCGGGTGAAAGGAATACGAACATAAGCAGGAGACACGACCTTGCCTCCACCATTTTCACACTATTTGTCACTTCCCTTCACCTCCTGTCTGGCTACCTGATGAAAACCCTAGCTGTTTGGATTCTAAATCGTTTGCCTATTGAATAAGTAAAAACATTTTCGGAAAAAATAATTGCAAGCGGATGAGAAATATATACTGGACCAAAGCATAACAATGACTGCATGATGGGTGTCTCAACCAATTAAATTTACGCCATATCTAATCACCAAATTAAATGCCGCCACGTCATAACACGCGCATTCACTCTCCCCGGTTCTCTTCCAATAAATCCAATGTCGTTTTTTTTACTTTTTTTTTTTAACCAGAAAAAATTATTTGAACAAATTATACACTGATTTTCAATTTCATGAATTTGACAAATCATCATCAGACATCAATTAAGAAAATTCAAAACTCAAATTTAATATTTCTACCTCTCGCAGCTAACTCATCTCTGCCTCCCTCTTGTAATATATATATATATATTATTCCATAAGTATTAAATAAAATTAACATCTTCGAAACAATATGTAATGAATATTTGTGATTGCTGATTAACATTTAAATTATTCCTAACACTATCCTTTATAATAATATAATATTCTTATTCATTAATACCACTGAAAAACATTCAATCAACAAGCGATAATAATAAGATATAATTTATGGTTATTGTATTGTGGTTTTAGAGAAGTTTAAAAAAGAAATTTTTAAAGTTTGATGAATTTACAAATGACACATAATAATAAAAATTCAAATAATTTTTATTAGTCTATCCTTTAACATAGCATGGTATTCTTATTCATAAATTATTGTTGCCCAAGATTTAATCTTTAAAAATATGATGATAAGAAAAAACTCTCAAGGGAACACGGGTTCAAATCCTACACTCTGCATATGTGGAACTGTGCCTCCCAAAAAACTCTCAAGGGGCTGGGCCAATTGAGGGTTTCTAGGGTATGGGGCCGCGCAAGCGGTGGGACCAGTCACTATAAAAAGCTTACCCAAAACCTTAAAAAATATGATGATAAGATATAATGTATGGTTGTCTACATTTTTTTAGATTAAAATTTTGCTAGTTTGCATTAATAATGTACTTGAATACTGAGAAAATCAAATCTTAAGTATGATATATAACATTACTGATAATATTACTAAAAAAAGTATGATACATAATAAAAATCCCTTTTTTTAAGGTTAAAATTTTGACGATATTCATCTGTTATCAATTATTTTCAATGATATTTTTTTGTTTATGTCAATGTATACTCGAGGAAGTTACATGTTACTTGATTATTTTTTTTATGATCAACAAATATATTCATTAAATTATCCCAAACAATGAAATTAGTGAAAATCTAGGTTGAAATCTTGACCAGTAGTATGAGACATTAAAGAATAACTAATTTATAATTAGTCGATTGAAGATACGAATATGTAATTTATGATTTTTTTAATTTTTTATTGAAAGAAAAAAAAACAATTCAATTAAGACTGATATCATTAAATTTTCAAATTGTGATTCTTTTTATATTTAAGATTTCTAATTAAAAAAATTATGTAATTACAAAAAAAAATGAAACATTGGATTAATATTAATTAGATAAAATGGAGGAAGATATCCAGAATCATATATAATTGAAAATTTACAACTAGGTAACATAAAATATTAGATCAATCATTCTTTATAATTTAGAATATGAAACTGCTACAAGATATAATATTTATAAGATACTCATGACAAAAATGCACATAACATATAAGATGGATATATGAGAACTCACAAGAATAAATTTAGAAATAAAATAATTATGAATAATATAGGTATAGCATTCATAAATAAAAAAAATTAGAGAGAGACATCTCACATGTTCTGAACATGTAGACAGTAGATCACACACAACTCTAATTAAAAAATATTTAGATTAACATGAATTGATTGGTTTTGAGGAAACAGCTGGTGATCATATTAGTTGGAGATCTTAGATTTATTAGGCTAACCTTGATTATGCTAAACTTACAATTTGATGATGATGATGTTGTAATATAATTGACAAATTGAATGTCATTTTAATGCATTTCAATGATATTCAATTATAATTAATAATTAATAACATAGATTTAATGATATAGTTGATATTTTTTTTCTGTAGCATTGGACTTTTTTGATAACATTTGATTGCTTTAATGACATTATTTAACTTTCAATAATTCTCAGTCCACAACATCAATACAATTAATATTTCCTTCCTATATTTTAATAATATCCAATTCTATCTTATGATGTTTGATATACTTTTGGTGACACTCACTAGTTTTCATCTCCTGCAGCATTAAATGTTTTGATAGAAATTATTTCAAATGATATTCAAACAAAATTGATGATGCTTGAATATGTTTGGCAAACCAAAAAAGAAATGTTGCCTTTTTTATGTATATCAATGATATTTGGTGATTGTCAATATATTTCAAAATGATTGCAATAATTTATGCTTGACAATACTCAATGGTATTTTGCTTTAAGATATTCAAAACTATGATGTTTGACAATGATTCATGACTTTTAATTACTCTTGAATTCCTTTGGTGACATTATTATTATTGATTTATTTTTGATGTATGTTAATAACATTATTTAATTTTTGATATTATTTGATATGTTTGCAAAGATTAATGTTCTACAAAAATTGTTTAATGTTGCTCAATAATCATTAAAATTGATTGTAATCATTTGATAATATTTTGATGATTTTTGTTGATATTGATTACCAACTTATTGATAGTATTAGATGATATTTGATAGAATTTGATGCTCATTTGTAGATTAAATATTTGATGATATTCATTTGTTCTTAGTTATTTTTAATGATGGTTGATATTTTCCCATTGTGTTCTAGAGGAGGTGAGATATTCAATTTTATTTTATGCATATGAATTATGTTTGATATATTATATAACATTGTTATATTTTTTTTTCTTAATGATATTTAATATTTTTTTGGTACTTTTTGATGCGTGATGACATAAATTTAATGATATAACTAGTGTTTATCTTGAGTATCATCAAAAATTTTGATAGTTATCATGATTTTTGATGATGTTCGATAACTTGTGATGATTCTCTTTAGATGCGTTTAACCATTATTAAAGTACTAGATCTCATAAGTACTCCAAAGTTAAATATTTTTGGTCACGATCATTACTGAGATGATTGACTAGTGTGAAAGTTTATCGTATAAATTTAAGCTGGGTTTGGTAAGGGAGGATTGGAGGGAGGATGGAAATTTTTTTTTGTGATGATTTTCGAATATATTTGATAAAATAAATACCACTGATGCCTTATTGATTCTTTACAATTTTAATCATCACTTTTTAATGATGTTCAATGTATATTTGATGATATGTATTTAATGATGCTCACTATTAGACCTTGCAATTGGATCAAACTATTAAGGTGGGTGAGGTAAGTGTTATAGTTGATCATGCCACCTAGTCTAAGTAGGCCTAGCAAGATGCTATTGCCTAAACCAACTTGTCTATGTCACACTATTGCGTTGTTGCAGTGCATCACGATGATAAGGTTTAACCTAGTAGTTGACTTAGAAAAATTTGCCAAAATATAATCATGTTCAACTAGCTGCAGCTTATATTTGGGCTAGGTAGGTCAACTTGAGCTACTTACATTTGGGCATCCTTGCATACCCATTTGTACAAACTATTAAGTTCGGCTAGGTTTGCCCACATTTACTTTCGACTAGGTCTACCCTAAATATATTATGCATTGTTTCATTACTATTTGATGAATTCTAACGACACTTGAATAATTTGATAAATCAAAAATCATTGACATATTTTTGATGTATTATAATGATATTTGATGAGCCTTATATTAATAAATATATGGCTCATCAAAGTGCCCGAAGGTTCCACCTAATATTAAAAAATATTTTATGTATTGGGATTGAAGAAACTTACCGTCTCCTGAGACCAATGTGACCGAGGGTTCCACCTTGTATTAAAAAATATTAAATGGAGTTTTGTTATGATATAATACTTGATGCATGTTCATCATTTTTAATGATCAATCAATACAATTCAATAATTTTAGAAACTGTTTGATGAATTGATATGTGTAGCTAAATATAATTTGATAATTTTTTAATTATATTTAATTATATCTAATTACTACTTGATCATATATTTTTGATGATAATCTTTATTAACAATTGTTTTATTATCAATTTCTATCAATTTATTTTTGTTAAACTTTACAATCACTCTACAATTCAAAAAGATTTTGAAGATATTTGATAAGTTGATGAAATTTATGCTTATTGATTATGTTCCATGACATTTACTTACTATTCAATAATATATATTTCATGATAAAAGCTAACAATTGCGTGTTATTCTAATTTTCATCAAAATATTTATATTAAAACTGGATGATTATTTAACATTGTTGTGACTCTATTATAGTAGCAAAATTGATTATCTATAAGATAGTCTCAAAAATTAATTGGGAAATTAATTTCTATCAATGGAGATTCACAAGCATATGGGTCATACAAGTAGTAAAGAAGATATAAGTCACGACACCGATCTCACTTAGACTGTGTGAGAAGTTTATGAAATATATGAGATTAGTTTGGAGATGTACTGACCTAATAGCAAAAAATCTAGTTTAAGAATAATATTTGTGAGGATAATTTCATAATAATTTTTATTTTATTTTATTATGATGTATCTTAACCATATTCATATCCTAATTTTAAAAATTTACTAGTCCAGTATCTCGTCGTGTCATATACCCGTGTCCGTATTATATCTGTGCTTCTTAGTGCATGGTCATTTCAAGATTTGTCCTCAACGAAATATTAGAAATATAAGGCAATAGATATTATTAAAAAAGCAAAATAATTAGAGATTTATTAATAAGTCACGACACCGATCTCACTTAGACTGTGTGAGAAGTTTGACAAACTAACTATGAACTAACATGTGCTCGAGCTGAATATATAAACTTGGTCTAGAAAAGATACTTTGATTTTAGGCTTAGCTTATTTCCTTCGGTATGATGATATTTTTATATTATTGGGATAATTATAATGTTTGATTATTGAACAAAGGAAAAATAAATATTGGATTGATTTAGTGCTCTCTTGGATACAAGATGGTTATTACCCTTAGACTATCACTATCAAGGAAGATTCACTTGTAGTCATGCCTTTAGTATTTTACCACCGAAACCTTATTTTAACTATTCACGAGTCAACCACAAATCTACTTATTATAGGCAATATATCACAATTATTTTGATGATTTCTTTTAGTATGTAGTTATATTCTCTTGTCTCTAATGTCATAAAAGGTATGAGATAATATTGTAATAAATGGTTTTATGCTTTTAGCTTTATGAGCACCATACTCACGATAATTAAAATAAGCAATCTTATTGATTTCACCAATGAAAATCATGTAAGAGAAAGTGACTCACATGGATGTCACAACATAATGAAACACATCTACTTGCATGTGTCCCATGACTTACCTATCATTATCTATTATGGCCAACATAAGACTCTTATATTATGTTGAAACCCCTATCTTAGATGTTCTACATAACTTTCACATTATCTTAAAGCCATATCTTTTAAAATATATACATAAGATTAGTTATAAATTCATTAGTACTTTTGATTTCATGAGTATCATACTTATATCAATTAAATTTATAATAACTTAGGAATTCTACACAAAGGTTTATCTCACCAGATAAGACTTAAAGGGCTATCACTTTCTTTGGATTGAATCTTATAAGTATATCGCATAACTTACTTGCCACTATCCACCAATGACCAATACACATAAATCTATGCTAGATATAAGACCCTAATTTGATGTTCTAAATAATATCCACATCCATTAATATTCCAAACATAACATTACAATAAATAAAATATTATACAGTTATAATCATCATACAAAAATATAATAATTCAACCCTAGATCCTTATTTAGTCTGACATTGAGGAAGTATTCATGTGGGATATTTCATAGTTCAACTCATTGAATCAAGGGTTCTAAATGATAGTTTGCATGAGGATCTATGTCTCATATCATATTTCCAATCAATCCTTGCTCACATTCATCTTGGATTTGTCCCTAAGTAGGGGCTATAATTTGCACCGCCTAGACTTTTAAATTCCCCTCCTCTTTTTGGTAAAAACTCTGAGTCTTTCATTTATACAATGGGGTCCCATCAAATTTCTATGTGGCCTTTAAAGCTAGAAGTCACGACTTTAGGTTGAAGTTGTGGCTCTAACATTTCTTCAAATCTTCTATGAAGTACAAAAGTCATGGAAACAAAGAATGTCATGACTAAAGTAAATTTTCTATAGAACTTAGAGACATGGCAATAAGAATCTCATGATTAAGGTAATTGCTTTGTAGAGGTAGGAACCAATAATCTCAGCGGAAAGAATATCATGACTAATAAATAATTTTTCTGGAGCACAAAGTCATAATGATAAGAATTATTGTGATTGAAATATTTCTTCCTTGGAGTAAAAATTCATGGAGGAAAAAATTCATTATAACTAAAAATGTTTGGTATTATAAGATTATGACTTTGTAATGAATAAGTAGTGGTGCTAAAAAATGTCATGACTTCAAGTACTAGTGTGATAGTTTTCATGATGTGAAATTAAAATCATGGTCGAAGTTATGCTTTAGTACTAACGAGTCTTGTTCGACACTTCACATACTATCTTTTTTGGGTGATTTGAGATATATTTACTATTAAGTTTGTATGTATTTATTAAATAGATTTTACTAAATGTCTATTTTGAAGAAATTTGATGAATACAAGTGAAATCATATTTATTTTAGGTGAAATTATTAGACTTGATGGAGAAAAGACTTGAAGAGGAGAAAAATGATAGATAGTCAAGATATTTCTCATGCCAAGACTTGGATACCCCTTCCACAATCTTATTAAGTAGTTTAGGTATCCTTTCTTAGCTATTGCTCTACAAAACTAGTCATGATAATAATTGTATGCAACAACTCTACTACTAAGTTGAAAAATTATTTTACCACGCAATACAAATTTCATGGACTTGATATTTTCTTGGAGTTATAACCATATTATCTCTAAAATATATAATGATCACAATATTATTTTCATGTGGCAACAACTAAGTACCTCATTGATACAATTAATCCTGATAATTTATAGTACCATGACTTATTAAATACATAACCAAAATACCAAGTATTTTGGGTCGCAACAATATTTTCTACCTTGACATTTCATTCTAGAGAGTATTTACGTTGGTCATGACTTTTCAAATGCCATGACTTTGCACTCCAACAAAAAAATACCAAAGCTGCAATCATTCCCAATGTCACACCTTTTAATCCAAAAAGTAAATATAGCAGTCGCCACCATTCCTAGTTTGCGATATATTATTCTAGAAACAAAAGATCAAAGTCATAGTAATTCTCAATGTTATGATAATTTGCTATAAAGAAGAAATACTTGAGCCATGACGTTAATACTCTCGTACTCTAGAAAAGAAGAAATGAGATAATAAAGTTATCACCTCGAGCAATGACTTCCATCTTAAAGCATCATACAAATCCCTAAGTATAAAAGTAATGGTCAGTGAAATTCACAAAAAAAGAGGAGGGGAATTTGATTTCAAGCCAAGAGCATGCAAAAACTTTAGGTGGCATGATTCCAATCTTGTATTAATAGCAAATCCAAGGAAAACACAAGTAATTTTTATTTTGGATTAGGTTTTAATACTTAGATCCTCACTTGGGCTTTAATTTGGAACCCTCGATTCCAAGAGTAACCTCTCAAAATATCTCATGTGAATTTTTTCCCAATGTTAGACTAAACTAAGATCTATGATTAGTTTTATGTGCTTATGTAATGATAATTTGAGTTTATAAACTTTATATTTATAGTAATTAATATTTATGGTTTAGATCTTGATAGATATGTATATATACAATTAAAATTTGGTGTTTTTATTATATCATAGATTTATATGTGTCAACCATGATAGTTGGTGATAGGTAAGTTAGGGACATTCAGATGGTATCATAAGAAGAAAGTGACATCTATTCTATTCTTTATTACGAATATAATACATATGAAGGTGAAAACATAAATGTACTTATGACCAATCCATTTTGTACATTTTAGAAGAATTAATTTTTGATTGATAGAGGAGTCAAGTAGAATATTTTTCATGGATACTATGATTTTGGAAGAATTAATGGCATCATTATTTATGATCTCCTTTGGTAAATCCATGACTAGTTTTGAAGTTATGACAAATAGAATTGCAATTTAGATTTAATTAGTCAAGACATTGAAATGAGTTGTAACTTTCTTTTTGAGCTTCTACTCTTTCATTGTCTTAACTTTGTCTCCTATCATGACTCATGACTATCTTCATTGATGTGCCAGATAAATTCATGGTTTCTTCATAAGCTATGACTTTCTTTATACTTTATCTTTATAAGCCTTAGATGTCACCTATTTGATATTTTTGCTTATTTTTATCTTCTAATGATTCAACCATTAGCTATGATATTTTGTGTGCTCTAAAATCTCAAAATTCTTCTCAAAATTTCTCCATGTAATTGAATTGATATTTTCATTAGTTTCATCTCTTCCTTTGGATCCTCAAAGTAATTTGAATTAGATTCTCCATAAGTTACATCTTTAAAAAATGTCATGACTTCATATTGATCGTTTTCTTCCTTGTCACTTTCATTAATTTCTTCAATCCACAATTCATCTGATTTGTTATATTATCCATCTTTCTTGGGCCAATAGCATTCTACAAAATTTTTATATCCGAAGTCCACCTTTTGTCTCATCATTATTTATATGAGATTATATATTCTCCAATAATTTTCATCATATATTCAAAATATTATAGAATTTTGTAGAGATTGAATTTCACTTGTTCTTCATTCACATGAAGTATGAAATCTTCTTTCTTGACATCAATTAATACCTACCCAGTGGCTATGAATGGTCATCCCAATATTATTAGAGTGTATTGATCCTTTTCACTATGGACAATGAAATCAAATTCATATTTGATATAATACCTTCCAAAAAGTGAGCTCCATAATAATACAATAAATCATAAAACTCTTTGAATTCTTAAATTTCTTACGAGTTTATATTGGATGATAGTACTATACTTATTAGTCATATTTTCCATCCTATAGGTCTCCAACATTTTCTCGCTTCTCATTACTTCATTCATGAACTTCATGTAATTTGATATTTATACTAATACTTCAGCAAATATCTCATACTGCTTATCCATCTTCTCCTTTCTAAAATATTATGGAAAAGAAAGATTAAAAGGAAGAGATTTACTTTTTTAATAATCTTTCTCTTACTTATCCTTCGGATCATCACTTTGGGTCATCTATATTTCCTCCTCCATTTTTTTCATATGTCATAGCTAAGAGAGTGAGCTGGGTAGTAGGTTATATGGGTGCTAGCTATGACTTTAGAAAATATCATGGAAACCTTGTCCATGATAGTGTGTTTTGTTATGATTTTGGAAAAAGTCATGTCTTTTTTAGTTATAACTTTCTATTCTATTCTAGCTCCCCTTCTTACTTCCAAATATGCTTATTGTCCCTCCAATTATTTTTCTTGAGTGTATTAGACATGTACTTCTTTAGATTTGCTTCAATATGACATGTTAGTCTATTGAAACTCTTCTCCTTCATCGATAGTACTAATTATCCAATCTGGTTCTCAATATTTTATATTACCATATTCTTATGTTTTATCCTTATTTCAATTTGCTTTATCGAGTCTTCTTTATGAGCATTTCTTTTTCTCATTTTTGTGAGCAAGGCAAATATGTTCTCTTTCAGTGATGAGTTTTCTACTCCCTTCAAGTAGTTGAAATTTGAGCTCGGAGCTAATTGAAAATAATAACCATTGAGTTCCCAACATTCTTTTGAAATTAGTCTATGTTCTACTATTTATTCCCATAACTTACATATGCTATTCTTACGTGATTTCTCTCATTTGGATGGTAGTATGCCAAGACATTTTTGTTGAGTTAGAATATATACTTTTTATTCTATAAGATTTTAGCTTCCTACACTTGATACACTAGGTCAAAATTCCTTGTTTCCTACTGTCATGAAATAGCAATTTCTCTCATAGCTAGTTGCCTGTCATTTTGGGCTCCAAACTTAATAAAAAATGCATCAATTTTTTTTTTGTTTCCATGGTGGTTCATGTCTCCAACTCAAATACCTATCTTATCTTTCAAATGCTTAATTATTCAGAGTTTAATAGTTAATTTTTGCTAAGTATTCAATTAAATAATATACTTCCTCAAGTAACTTATATATGATAGTAATACTTGAGGACACATTAATGACATACCTTATTATATAGTTTAACCAATTGTAGAAGATTTGAGCTGGAACCATTGTTCAAATTGATGTTATGGGAATCTCCTCAAATGCTCTTAAAAGCAGTCCTAAGCACCATATTATATTACTTGCTCTACTTCTCTTGTTTGAATTGGCTTATCTCTCCCCGTTGATGGGAGGTAATTTGTAGCGAAAACTTAGAGAGGAAGGCTTGTGCAAGTTCTTTCAAACTCCTAACCAAATCATTGCATAAGTACTAAAACCAACTTAATGACATTTTCTCTCAAAGAAAATGGAAAGATGTGTAATCATATCATATATAAGCTAACTCCATTCATTTTTATCATATTGTACAACTCCAAAAAAGTGGCAATGTGGCTATTCGGATCTTTTGAAATTCATCCACTATACTAATTTTGTTGCATCATAAATATTATACTCGGCTTCAACTCAAAATAATTTATTTGAACTTATTACATTCGAATCATAGAGTAGGTGTCCATTATAGTTGGCCATCAATAATCACACAAGGTATAGTGAGGATTAGGTTGTTGGAAAACATGTCCTTCAACACCTTGAGAGTTTTCTTTATAGCTAGTTCCCTACATATGTTCTCTTTCAGCTCTTTATCTCAATAGTGCTCTTGTTGTTCTCACAATTTTTGGGTCCAAATGCATTAACTTAGTCTCAAAACTTCTACTCATGTAATTATGATGGTTATAAGATAAAAAACAAAATAAAAAAAATTCAGAACAAACACTAATCAATAATTTTATTCAATCAACTAGAAACAAAACTATCTTTTTGCAAAGATAGTTAATCAACTTTAGTTTATTAGTCAAATGATAATCAAAACCCTGTGGTAATGCCAAAAACATGTTCCCCAAAAATGGTACCAAAGACTTTTTAATAACTTTGTGAGTGTGCCAACTCATCTTATGGTTTGACATAATTCAAAAATCTCATTAAGTGATTGTCTCTCATCCAATCTAGTACAATAAGTACATGGGCAGTTCAAGTAATAAAATAAATATAAATCTAGATATCAATCCCACAAAGATGATTTGATAGTTTAAGTAATCAATAGTGAATTAACTAATACTTGAATTGAATTAATAAACATGAGTTTTAAGCAAGATACTTAGATTCTAGGGTTGACTCACTTCCTTGTATGTGAGGATATATCTATAATGTTTGATTTTTAAATAAAGAGTAAATTAGTGTGAAAATGCCCAAGTGCCCTTTTGGCATACAATATGGTTGTCATCTTTGGACTGTCACTTCCAAGGATCATCCCCTCATCATTATCCTTTTGGTATTTCTCCATCAAAGTAACATGTTGTTCCATTCACGGATCATTCACATATTTACTTATTTTATTCAAATTATCAATTATACTTTATATTTGCTTTGAATATGCACTCATATTCTATAACTGCTTATAGCTTAAAGATGTGAGATAATATGATAATAAATACATTTCTACTTTTATCTTCATAAGCAGCATACTCATAAAAATTAACATACATATCTTTTTATGAATCTTACACGCAGAAATATACAAAATGATTTGATTTTTAAGACTATCACCACCATACAAGTTGTTATTTCTTGCTTGTTCCTCATGACTTACTTGTGACCATCTATCATGACAAAAACATGACTTCCACACTATGGTGAAATTCCAAGGTTAGACATTTTTCTTAACTCCCACATTACTTAAAGTTCGTTTTTCTATAATATATATGATGGATTAGTCATAAGTGTATTTGTGCTTTCAACATTGTGAGTGTTATACTTGCAATAATTAAACTTACCTCAATCTTAGAGTTTCATATAGATTATCCCATACATTAAGGTTAGATGGGCTATGACTTTCTTCATTAGCATGTTGTAAATGTGTGCCCCATCACATATTTGTCACCATCCATCATGGTCAATGCACATTATAATATGATATAGCAAAAACCCTAAATTTTAGCTCTATAAAATATCTATATCCATTAATATTCCACAATAGAATATTAATACAAACATTAATAATATAAGAATAACATATTAATCATACACAACTACATAACCAAACCTTAGATATTAATTTAGCCTAATATTGAGGAAAATTTCACATGAGATGTGATAAGAGACATCTTTTTCTAATTAAAGGTTTCTAATACAAGCCTAAACATGAATTTATGTTTCAAAACATAAACTCAATCTAGTGTTATTTGTATGCACCTTGGATTTACCTCTAATTGTAGGTTAGAGTTTCACCACTTAGGATTTGTATTAACTGTTGGCTTAAAATCAAATTCTCTTCACATCATTCCTTTTTCTTTTAAGTAATACTTAAATACTTTAGGGCATTAATGTGATACTTTTAGTTGGAAGTTATGGTATGAGCTTGAGGTCATGACTTTCATATTTGTTGGACCTTCTTTAGAGTACCATAGTCATGGTCGTAATGAATATTTTGATTCATAAAACTCTCTTCTAGAATATAATATCACAATATTGAAAAGGTTATGACTATAACAATTTTTATCTAGAACAAAATATCATAATATTAGGAATGATCATGTCAAGTACTTTCTCTCTATAGCAAAATATCATGACACTAAGAATAATCATGACTTTTGGTGATTTCTCTTTAGAGCACAAGGTAATGGTATTGAAAATGGTCATGATTAGAGTAAATGCTCTATGGAATGATAAGTTGTGGTAAAAAATAATATTGCAACTCAAAACACATGATATTTTTTCCTTATAATGGATAAGTCGTGGTATTAGAATTTGACATGACTATTTGTGCCTCAATGGTATATGGCTCTTACGATGTGAAAAAATATTGTGACCATTAAATATTTTAAACATAGTATGGTAGTGATTCCATAATAATGTTGTGATCATGAAGAATTTGTTGCATCGGTGGAAAGAATGTGTTGCTTAGAAGTAGAATAATGGTGCAAAAAGATTTTGATGGCTAATATATGGAGTTACGACCAAGAAATGATATCATAACTACTAAATAACATAGTTGAAGGTGAGCTCAAGTCATGACATGGGAAATGTCACGGCTCTCTATCACCTCTCTCTACCATAAAAGCTTTTACTCTACCAAGTCTAATAATTTTTACCTAAACAACTATGATTCGACTAGCATTAGTCAAAATCACTCAAAACATAAAGTTAGTAAAATCTCTTCTAAAAAACACCAACACAGTTAAATACACCAATAAATATACTCCAACTATCCAAAAATTTTAATACATTGAATGTAGAATATCTATATATGAAATCTCAAGATTGAGGTAAGTTTAATCATTATGAGTATGATGCGTATGAAACCAAAAGTAAGCATACTTATGACTAATCTATTTTATATATTTTAGAAGAACTAATCTTCAAGTGATCTGAGGGTGAAGTAGAACATCTAACTTATGAGTTTTACCATAGTGTGAGAGTCCTATGTTAGTTTTGGCAAATGATGACATGCATGTCACAGGACACATGAAATTGATAGATACTCATAGCATGGTGATAGTCTTGTGAGTTATTATCTCTTATATGACTTCCACATACGAGATACGAAAGAAGATGTATGTTAATTTACATGAGTATGATACTTAAGAAATCAAAAATACAAATTCATTTAGTACCACATTATTTTGAGTCCTTGTGATATTAGAGGTCAATGAATGCAAATATACACTAAAATTAGTTATCAAGGATAGGTGATATATTGTCTAAAAAGAAGAAATATATAAATGACCAATGAATGGAATGATATGTAACTTCAATGGTGAGATAGCAAGGACACACCTATGAAGGGATCACCTTTAGTAGTAATAGTCCAAGGGTGACAACTATATTATATACCAAGAAGGCATGACCCATTCTTTTTCTAGCAAAGTCATGCAAGCATGCCATGCCAGACACAATATGACATTATTTCCTATGCCATGCCTGACACATGATGGGAATAATGTGGCTAGCCCAACACGGTATGGTGACATGGCCGATTGTGGTGTTGTGTCGGACCATGCTAGATAGTTCCTTGTAGAACTTGTTATGTGAAAACACAATGAGTGGCCAACTTACATGGTTGGCCAATTGCAAATGGCCACTTAAGCAACATTCAACTTATGTGGTTATTTTTTTTTAAAATAATAGACCTCCCTATTAGGTGATCACCCAGTCGGATTTGACCCATGAACCTTACCTAATCTTGTGTCCATGGATGGCCGGGGTCGAAAGTCCGTGCCAACTGGCCAGGCACATAGGTGGTGCCTAGCTTGGCATGAGGCACATCTCGTGCCTGCCCAACACGGTATGAACCATTCCATGAGACAACACGGCCCAGGACTAAGCATGGTTTTAGACCATGCCATGCCAGGCTAGCACAACTGAACTAGGCCATGCCATGCCAGGCTAGGCATAACTGAACTAGGCCATGCCTCAGGCTAAGCCTAGGCTGCCCAACCCAGTTGACACCTCTATATTTGATGTCACTACAAGAGGTTGATTATTTAATTATAGTTTTATTAGTCAACTTGAGTTGACATAACTATCCTTGTAAAAGGATAATTTTGTTTCTAGTTGATTGGATATATTTATTAATTAGTTTTTATTTTGTGTTTTTTGTTTGAGTTTTTCATTTTGTAGCCACCACACATATATGAGCAGATGCTATGAGATTAGTTAATATCTATGGACCTAGAAATTAAGAAAACATTAAGAGCACTACTAAGAGAGGGAGAGATAGAGAGCATATGAAGGTAACTGGAAATAATAATAACCTCATAGGCATTAAAGGACAAATCCAACATCATAATTATCATCATACCTTGGAAGATCATTAACAATTGACTATGATATACAGCTACTATGAGATTTGAAAGCAATATGTTCAATTAAATTAATTTGAGTTGAAGTTAAATCTAATAACTATGGTACAACAACTTTGATATAGTGGAAGAATTTTAGAAGATCTTAATAGCCATGTTTCTACATTCATGGAAGAAATAAATTATTTTGAGTTGTGCGATGTGGTGAAGTTTAATAGATTTATCCTATATATAATATGATTATGCCTCTTCCCATTTTCTCTGAGACACAAAACCCAAAGTTAGTTTTAATGCTTATTCATGAGTATAATTGAGAGTTGGGAGAAACTTATACAAATCTTCCTCATAAAGTTCTTCTCACTTCAAAAAATCTCTCAACTACAGGAAGAAAAATGTTAATTTCAATAAGAGAAACAATAGATATTATATGATGCTTGGGACTACTGTTAAGAGATTTTGAGGAAAAATCCCAAACATGTATTTGAACTATGGTTCCAAGTTCAACCCTTCTACAATGAGTTGTACTATTTGACAAGGTGCACCATTAATATGATCTTGAGTGGTTCTATCATGAAAAAATCACTATAGAAAAAACACTATCTATTTGAAGATCTAATAAATAATAATTACCAAACTCTGAATGATCAAGTATTTAGAAGAAGACAAGCTGATGTATTAGAGTTAAAGAGATTTGCCATCATGGAAGCAAACATGGCCATATTTTTTAATAAATTTGGATTCTAAAATGATAATTGGCTAAGTATGAGATAAATTCATGGTTTAGGATATTAGGAAACGAGAAATTTTGACCCTGTATATCAAGTAGAAGAAACTAATAATTTGTAGAAAACAAGTAATATGTATTTTTACCTAACAATAATGCCCTAGAACACTACAATATAAACATGAGAAATCTTGAAAGCTTAACATATGAGAGGTTTGAGAAAGAGTAGTAGAACATTGGCCAATTTCATAAGAATGTTGGGAACAACTCAATGGGTTATATATTTTAATGAGCTTCTAGATCAATACCTAAAGGCAGTAGAAAATCATTACTAGAAGAGAATATATTTACCTTGTTCATGTAGACCAATAAAAGAAAAGACATTCAAAAAACTTGATGGATCAGATTAATACAAGGATAAAACACATGAACTTTGATAATAAAATTTATTGAGAATCAAAGTAGACAATTAGCAATATCAATGAAGGATAAGTGCATGAAATAACTGCGGAGTGATACTTAGGCAAATCCCAAGAAATATTTGGCCATTACACTCAGAGATGATTGAGAATTGAAGGGGCAACATGCATATTTGGAAGTAAAAGTGGAGCTAAATTAGAAGAGAAAGCTTTAACTGAAGAAATCATAAATTTTTCGAAATTCATGACACAACTCACAGCCAAAGACCATGATGTAGTGATGTTTTCCAAAGTTGTGGCCCTCATAGAACTTATTGCCTAGCTCACTCTCCCAACTATGACATATGAAGAAGTTTAGAAAGAGGAAGAAATGCATATGACCCAAAATGATGATCCAAAAGATGTGCAAGAGAAATATTATGCAAAAGGTAAACCTTTTCTCCCAATCCTTTTTTGCATAACTTTTTAGAAAGAAAATTTTAAATGTTTTCTAGAAGTTAGAAATAGAAATTTCATTTTCCAAAGCATTAGCATAAATTTTGAATTATATGATGTTCATTAAAGATATAATGAGCAACATGAGAAAATTAGAGACTTATGTGATGATGAATATGACCAATAAGTATAGCACATCATCCAATGTAATGTTATAATATAGTTGAAAGATCCGGAAAGGTTTATGATTCCATGTATTATTAGGAAGCACACTTTCTAGAAGGTACTATGTAACTTATGATCACGTATAATTTTGATGTTATTATCTATAGGGTGAAGGTTGAACTTTGGTAAGATTATACCAACTACTCTCTCACTTCAAATGGCCAATCATTCAGTAAAGTTTCCAAATAACTTAATTGAAGATGTATCATAAAGCTTGGTAAGTTTATTTTTATTTTAGATTTTAATGTGTTAAATATGAAGAAGGATTAATATATCTCATTGATCTTGGGATGATGATTTTTAGTCACTGGGAAGACATTAATTGATGTCAAGAAAGTGGATTTCATACTTCATGTGGATAAAGAACAAGTAAAGTTTAACTTCTACAAAAGCATATAAAATTTAGGATATGATGAGAAAGATGGTTAGAGAATAGGCAACCTCCAATCCATGTCGATGAAATAAAAATGTGGTCTTTATATGATAAGATTCTATTGAAGACTATTGGTCTGAGGAAGATGGAAAAGATGACAAATAAGATACATTATGGATGGAAGAAAAGATGTCCATAGCTCTTGTATAGAAATAGGGCACTTGAGTATTTTCACACTAATCTACTATTTGTTTAATAATCAAACATAATATTGACCAAATACTAGAGAAATATACTTACACATAAAAAATGAGTAACTCCTAGAGTCTAAATATCTTGTCGAAATATTAACTCAACTTGAGAAGTAGTTATTTAATTGTCGATAGCCCAAACTACCAACTCAATCCCTTCGAAGTCAATACATAGAATTACAACCATTTTACTACTTGTGGAACAAGTATATTTGTAGAACTATGTTGGATGAGAGATAATCACCAAATTTGATTTTTGTACCATGTCAATTCATAATAATACTTAACACTCTCACAAAGTCACAACAAGTTTTTGACATAGAAGTGTCAAACGGGTCATGTCATGTAGGCAACATCCATTTTTTCTGGCACATTCATGTCACCATGCCGTGCTAGACACAATATGGCATAATTCATATTCCATGCCTAGCACAGGATGAGAATAATGTTGCCAGACCAGCACGACATGGTGGCATGGCCGATTGTAGTGCCATGACGGACCAGGCATGATGGTTCCCTACAGAATTCATCATGTGAAAACACAACAAGTGGAAGACTTACATGGATGGCCAATTGCAAATGACTACGTAAGTAACATTCAGTTTATGTGATTACTTTTTTTAAAAAAAAAATAGACCTTCCCATGGGGTGGGCACTCGGCCGGATTTGTCCCATGATCCTTACCTAATCTCGAGTCCATGGGTGGTTGGGCCAATGGAATAAGTCAACTGACCAGACACATAAGTTGCCTAGCCTGGCATAAGGTACGATTGATGCCCGCCGAACACGACATGAACCATTCCATGGGACAGCATGGCCAAGGACCAGACATGGTTTTGGACTGTGTCATGCTGGACAGGCACAACTAAACTAGGCCATGCCTTAGGCTATGCTTGAGTTGCCTAGTCTAGTTGACACCTCTATATTTGACATCACTACCAGAGCCTGATTATTTAAGTATTGTTTCATTAGTCAACTTGAGTTGACATAACTATCCTTGTAAAATGATAATTCTGTTTCTAGTTGATTGAATATATTTATTACTTAGTATTTGTTTTGTATTTTTTTGTTAGGTTTTTTCATTTTTTAGCCACCACACATATATGAGCAGATGCTATGAGATGAGTTAATATTTATGGACATAGAAATTGAGAGAACAATGAGAGCACTACTAATACAAAAAAAAAAGAGAGCATATGGAGGTAACTGGCAATAATAATAACTTCAAAGGCATCGAAGGACAAGATGTTCGACATCATAATTCTCATCATACCTTGGGCGATTATGGGTGATTATCTATGATAAATAGCTACTATGGGATTTGAAAGCAATATGTTCAATTAAATTATTTTGAGTTGAAGTTTAATCTGATAACTATGGTGCAACAACATTGATATAGTTAAAGAATTTTAGAAGATTTGAATAGACATGTTTCTATATTTTTGGAGTTGTGCGATGTGGTGAAGTTTAATGGAGTTACCCTAGATACAATATGATTATGTCTCTTCCCATTTTCTTGAGACAAAAAACTATTAGTTAGTTTTAATGATTATATATGAGATCAATGTTTAGTTGGGAAAAAATTAAACAAATCTTCCTCATAAAGTACTTCTCACTTCAAATAACCTCTCAACTATAGCGAGAGAAAAGTCAATTTTGACAAGAGATGCAAGAGATATTATATGATGCTTGAGTTTACTTTAAAGAGCTTTTGAGGAGAATCCCCAAACATGTATTTGGACCATGGTTACCTTTTACAATAAGTTTGCACTATTTTAAAAGGTGCACAATTAATGTGATCTTGAGTTGTTCTATCATGAATAATTCATTAGAGAAAATACATTATCTATTTGAAGATCCATTAAATAATAATTACCAAACTCCAAAAGATCAAGTATTTAGAAGGCAAGTTGATATATTAGAGTTGAAGAGATTTTCCATCATGGAAGCAAACATGGACATATTTTTTAATAAATTTGGATTCTAAAATGAGAAGTGGCTAAGTATGGGATAAATTCATGTTTCATGATATTAGGAAACAAGAAATTTTGACCCCATATATCTAGTAGAAGTAACTAGTATTTTGTAGAAAACAAGTGATATGTATTTAGACCAAACAATAATGCCCTAGAACACTATAATATCAACATGAGAAATCTTAAAAGCCTAACATATGAGAGTTATGGGAAAGAGTGGTAGAATGTTGGCCAATTTCATAAGAATGTTGGGAACAACTCAATGGATTATCGATTTTAATGAGCTTCTAGATCAATACCCTAAAGGGAGTATAAAAACTATTACTAGAAGTGAATAAGAATGTTGGGAACAACTCAATGGATTATAGATTTTAATGAGCTTCTAGATCAATACCCTAAAGGGAGTATAAAAACTATTAC
This sequence comes from Sapria himalayana, assembly GCA_029783825.1. Taxonomy (NCBI): domain Eukaryota; kingdom Viridiplantae; phylum Streptophyta; class Magnoliopsida; order Malpighiales; family Rafflesiaceae; genus Sapria; species Sapria himalayana. The sequence goes on from JAREIK010000385.1 coordinate 10,298,905, forward strand.
TAGAAGTGAATATATTTACCTTTGTCATGGAGATCAATAAAAGAAAAGACATTCAAAAAAAATGGATGGATTAGATTAATACAAAGATAGAACACACGAACATGTTATTAAAAATCATTGAGAATCAAATTAGATAACTAGCAATATCGATGGAGGCATGCATGAAAAAGCTACAAAGTGATACTTAGGAAAATCCAAGAAATACTTGGCCATTACACTCAAAAGTGATAGAGAATTGGAAGGGTAACATGCATATTTGGAAGTAAAAGTGGAGCTAAATTATGAGAGAAAGCTATTATAGTATATAATATATTTTGTTATCTATTTAATCATTTGTTTTCTTGTTTCTCTATTTTATTTAAAGGTGCAAGTACTAATATTTTGAGAGATTGGTCTCATGGCAGTGAGGTAATAATAGGAGTCCTACTACCCAGTCAGTGGGCTGGAGAAATTTTTGAAGCATGACATGGTCCACTCTGCTGATCTGACTCATTCCATTTATAGGACCCTATTTAATTTTTCTATAAATTCGTTTATGTGTAATTTTTTCAGTGCACTCTATTATTGTCTCTCTCTCTCTCTCTATAATTGTATACTATAACATTTGATTATTAATATATAAGGACTAAGTATTTTTCTCGTGGACATAGTTAGCCATGTTGAACAACTAGTAAACCACATTAAAATTAGTGTTTGATTATTGTGGTGTGCATTGTTTATATTTTTGTGTAATCAAATTATTTCGCATAATTAATATTGAGAGAAAAAATTCTAACAGCTGTAACTAAAGAAGTCATATATGTGACACCCCATTCCCTAGGGGGTCCCATTTATTCCATCACACAATACAATGTGCAATAAAATAAAATTTTTTCAAATGTACAATACATTTTTTTTTTCATTTTATTTGCTCAGTAGAATAAAGAAAACACAACATATTATTTAAGCCATAACCGGCTTCCCTTCACATGTGCGATTCCGTATGTAGATCTGTCATCTATCCTGGACTTGTACGTGAAAAGGAGTCCCACAAATGGAGTGAGCAAAGCACAGTGGAGGTAAACTCCTTTGAATTACTCCCTACCTAAGTGCACGTAAAATGTCATAAATATATATCACCACCCATTCAAGTACAATATTTATATGAATGCAATTATGGATGAAATATTTATATGCCCATATTTTTGAGTCCCATCGACTCCCTCATACATGCCGAAGCTAAGTGTGACATATTATATATATAGATATAGATATATATATATATATATGTGTGTATATATATGTATATATATGTATGTATGTATATATATCTATAGAAATAATTATTTTTTTGAAATTATTCCGAAAAATATGGACCTCCTCCGAAAAATATATTGGACATGTATCCGAATAAAATATGCTTTTCTTGGATTTACTTCGAGAAATATGTACTGCCATAATTTTGCCTGGACGTTGTCCCAATTCGATTTCATTAAATACTATCCATATTATATATATATATATATATATATATATATATATCATTCACCCACCCATGTATATGGAATATTCTCGTACACATGAAATGCAATTATGCCATTTCTAATTTAACACATGTTTCAGACATGAATTTAACAATTCAAATACAATTTGTTCTGCACAAACTTTTACTAAACGAGATACCGAAACTTTTCACTAATTAATCATTTTCAATAAAATTTTTAACAATTCGAATTGGGATGTAAAATATGATCATTTCTGTCCTTTAAATAGAAAGAAATTCTGGTAAGAGAAAGCCCCAACATTTTGAAAAATTTCATGGAAAATTTATAAATGTGATATCATTGTAAAGATCTCATCGTGTAGAGCAACTTTAGTTCTTGGACTATTTTATTCCGATTCCAGAATAATCTGTTGCGATTAAAAGAAAATCCACGAATATTATTTTCTCTATGGTGTATTTCTCTCCCTGCCACCGAACATTTTTTTTCAGCCTTCTCTCGTTTTCCAGGTTCCTGACTTTTTCTGGTTTTTTTTCTTTTTTTTCTGTGGTGGTTGTTGTTGGTTGGTGGGTTGGGTTTTTTTTTGGGTTGACACCTGGACAGTCGACGAGTTGCCCGCTCCTGCATAGCCACGTGCTGACGACGTGGCGAGGCCTTTCAATTACGTGAATTTTTTTTATAAATATAATAATAATTATTTAATTAAATAAAAATATAACAAATTCTGGTTTTCTCAGAATTTAACGAAATTTGATACCGTAGCTGTATTTTTTAAGACAAATTCAATAACGACATTCATTTTATCATTATGGCTCTAAAATTACCATTTTTTCAGGTTATTTTCAGGTTATTTTCTCTTATTGCAAAATTACCATTTTGCCTATTTTTTCCCAGAAATCAAATTATGTTAGTTATTTATTCATCTTTTTTCGGGATTTCATATTCTCTCCTTCTTAAAAAATTTTGTCCTGAAATTCTCACCAGTACACTTTTGCACTTATAAACATATTTTGAAGTTAAATAATTATTAAATTACTAAAATACATACCATAATTTTCAAATAAAAAAGGATAAACAACACTTATCGTGTCATCACATTCCCATGTTGCTTATTCTATTCCTTGATACTGCCATATTATTTTTACTAGTCTTACAGTTGTGCGTCACAAAACTTGGTCTCGATTATCAATGATACGCACTAGCATTTCTTTAAATGATCTATCTACATCAATAATTAGTTCGCCCCAATCCATTACAAGAGTCGGATCAGAAATATATTTCCTAAGCATAGAGACGTGAAATATCTCGTGGATACAAAATAAATGTGGCGGTAATGCCAATTGATAAGCAACTAAACCCACCTTCTCGAGTATTTTGAAATGTCCAATATATCTTGGTGATAAATTTCCATGCTTGCCAAATCTGATTACTTTCAAGAAAACATGATCCGAATCATGTACTTCCATACAAGATATATATCTCGGTGATAAATGCGGTCTCGACTATCAATGATACACACTGACATTTCTCCCCCTTTTGGCATCTACAAGAAAACATGATCTCCCACCTCAAATTTTAGAGGTCTTATTCGTTTATCATCATAAATTTTCTGTCGACTTTGAGCTGTAAAAAGATATCATATCAAATCTACTTTCTTTGAGTATCTCTAATCACATCTGGACCCATGATGGATTTGTCTCCCACCTCAGCCCAACAAATTTGAGATCGACATGACTTTCCATACAATTTTTCATATGGCGCCATTTGGATACTTGCCTGATAACTATTATTATAGGCAAACTCGACCAAAGGCAGATGTTCTTCCCAACTACCCTTGAAATCTAGACAACATGCTCGTAATATATCTTCCAAAACTTGTATGGTTCTTTCCGACTGGCTGTCTATTTGTGGATAAAAAATAGTGCTCATTATCAACTGTGTTCCCATAGCTTTCTGAAAACTCTTCCAAAAATGAGCCATAAATTTGGGATCTCTATTCGATACAATAGATACTGGCACTCCATGTAATCAGACAATTTCTCGTATGTATAACCTGCACAATTCCTCTCGTGTGAAGGTCATTCGTATTGCTAGAAAATGTGCGAACTTTGTAAGTTGGTCCACAATCACTCATACAGCATCATGTTTTCGTGATGTTAGTGGCAAGTGAGTCACAAAATCCATCGTAATATACTCTCATTTCCACTCTACTACCTCCAAAGGCTGGAGTAATTCTGCTGGCCTTTGATGCTCAGCCTTTATCTTCTGACACGTGAGGCATCATCGAACAAAATACCCAATATGTCTCTTCATCCCGTTCCAGTAATATTGGCGACGAAGAATATTATACATCTTTGTGCCACTTGGATGTATGTAAAATGAGAGCAATAAAATTCTCTAAGAATCTCCTCTCTCAATTCCACTATATGGGGAACCACAATCCATTCCCTAAACTGAAGACTACCATCCATATGAATAGCCCAACCTTCATTGCACGTATCAGTCTCCACTCGGTTCATTATAGATAATATTTTTGCGTCTTGTTTCTGCATCTCAATCACCTTATTTAATAGCTAAGGCATAGCTACTAAACTCCAGATAATACTATGACTTTGACCGATAATACCATGACTTTGACTGCTATATTTAATAGCAAATGTATAGCTAGTATAGCGAAGCTATACTAGCTAGTGCACCTCGTGACTTTAGACTAAGTACATCAGCCACCACATTTGCCTTACCTGGATGGTAATGTAAAGTAAAATCATAATCTTCTAGATACTACATCCATCGACGCTGTCTCATGTTAAGGTCTCATTGTGTAATGATATATTTTAGACTTTTATGGTCCGAATATACCTCAAATTGCTCCCCATACAAATAGTGGCGCCATATTTTTAAAGCAAAGACTATAGCTGCCAGTTCTATACCGTGTGTGGGCTAATCTCTCTCATGATTCTTTAACTGCATCGAACCATAAGCTACAACTTTTCTAGATTGCATCAAAATACATCCCAATCCATCTTTCAAGGTGTCACAATACTCTATATATTTCTGCCCCCTATCCGGAACTATCAGAATAGGCACGTAAGTAAGTCTCCTTTTAACTGGTCAAATAAATCATCAATCATTGGTAATGGATATCGATTCTTTATCGTAACCTTATTCAACTGTCGATAATCAATGCACAATCAAAGGGTTTTATCCTTCTTCTTTGCAAATAAAACTAGAGCACCCCAAGGTGAAGTATTGGGTCTAATAAAACCCTTGTCCAACAAATCTTGTATCTGGACCTTGAGTTCTTATAATTCAATCAGTACCTTCCTATGTAGAGTCATAGAAATGAGTGATGTACCAGGATGTAACTCAATACAAAAATCTACATTCCTATGTTGGGGTAATCCTGGTAATTCATTAGGAAAAACATCCTCATATTCACAAACTATCCTAGAGGGATTCATATTCAATGTCCCCTCTTCTTCTAGGGTGAGACATGTCAGCCAACCCATAAGTTGTCCATGACATTTAGAATCATATATAGTATGGGATAAAGCATCAAACTTATCCCCCTGAAATACAACACATATATCATCCGATGTGTGAATAATACTTTTTCTATGATCACAATCAATAATGACTTGATGTGCTGTTAACTAGTCCATGCCAAGAATAACATCAAAATCTGACATGTCCATGACCCTAAGGTTTGCCATAAATAATATTCTTAAAATTTCTAACTCACAATCTTGACATATCTGATTAATTTTCACCTTAGACCCCAAATGAGAAGTCACATGCAATAACTTGTCCAAGTTTTTAACTCTAATCCAAATTCTTTCACACATGATATAGAAATAAATGAATGTGATGTACTAGAATCAAATAAAACTCTTGCCCATAAATGAAAAAGCAAGAAAGTAACTTTTATCACTGACTAATCTATCCTCTCTATCTGTAGTATAATTGCATAGACATGCCCTTAGGTCCTTAAAGTCCCGATCTGTGAGATCTCACCTTGACCTCGACCCATACCTTGGTCTCCCTATTATGCTCGTGAAGTAGAAGATATTTGTGGAATATCCCGAGATTGCACCCAATTCCTTGGACCCGTACTAGAGAAAGGAGGAATAAATCATGTTTCCATATTTCCCACTGATGTTTGGGACTGTGATGTCTCATAATCCTAGAATCCTTACTTTAGTGGACACTCTCGTTTCCAATGTCCAGGCTGATGACATAAAAAATAAATTTTCTGTCAAAGGTTAGAATTCCTAATCTGGCTTTGGCCTTGATAATCACAACCTTATCTTCGTGGGATAAATGGTCTCTGTCACTTTTCAGAAAAATATTAATTCTATTTTCTCTTTCCGCTAGCACTTCCACTCATTTCCTAGATATTTCATGCATCCTCAACCTCCCAATCGATGGCTAAAGCTGTCTTAACTATCAAATTCATATCTTGGATAAGAAATCCCACAATCTTGCCTCGGATGGCCAATTTTAATCTATCTTCAAATTTTCGAACCCACATAATCATTCCCAAAACATGCAAACTCGGTGAATTTAGCCACGTAGTCCAGCACCGTCATATTTCCTTGTCTAAGTTCAAGGAATTCTTGGGCCTTAGCATTCTAGCTGAAGTCGGAAAAAATTTTTCCATAAATAGTTCTTTGAATTCTTCCCATGTCATTGTCTCTATATTCTTCGAGGCATTGATCCAATCCCACCAAATATGGGACTCACCCTCTTGCTGGAACGCTGCTAGCCAGATCTTTGTAGCATTGGAAGTGATTTCCATTGCACCCAATATTTTATCAACTTGTCGAAACCAATGATCTACCGCCATTGAGTCCCCCCCTCCATAAATGTTGGAGGATGATGTGCCTTGAACTTTTGAAGGTTACTTAATCTTTCTTGACCTTGAGTTGCACTAATTTATGCAACTCTTAAAATAGTAACACCCACAGCCTCTATTAGAGTCTATTGATCAACGAAGGCTGGAGATTGATTCTCATTTAGTGGACATCCTCGATGTCCTCGTTCTCTACTTGACATCTTTCATTAGTCAAATAATAATATAAGAATCACAGTCATTCCATATTATTAGTGCACATGCCAACTAATAATAGACTTTTCATTTTGAAACTATCGTTTCATTTTCGGTTCCACTAAGGTTATGTTTCTTTACTCTAGTGTTCTTTTTTTCATATATATTTTCCCCCGAGTATTAGATATTTATATATCTAATATTTCCTATCACATTATTACACTTGTACCAATTTCTTAGTTATAGGTAATCGTATACCTAACCTCTGATACAAAGCTGTGACACCCCATTCCCAAGGGAATCTCATTCATTCCATCACACAATACAATGTGCAATAAAATAAAATATTCTGAAATGTACAATATATTTTTTTTCATTATATTTGCTCAAGCAGAATAAAGAAAACACCAACATATTATTTAAGCCACAACTGGCTTTCATTCACATGTGCGATCCCGTATGTGGATCTGTCATCTGTCTTGGACCTGTACTTGAAAAGGAGTCCCACAAACGGAGTGAGCATAGCTCAGTAGAGATAAACTCCTTCAGAGTTACTCCCTACCTAAGTACAAGTAAAACGTCATGAATATATATCATAGCCCATTCAAGTACAATGTTTATATCAATGCAATAATGGATAAAATATTTATATGCTCATATTCCCGAGTCCCATCGGCTCCCTCACACCTGCCGAAGCCAAGGGTGATATATATATATATATATATATATATATATATATATATCTTTTTTTGGAATTATTCCAAAAAATATGGACCTCCTACGAAAAACATATTGGACATTTATCTAAATAAAATATGATTTTCTTGAATTTACTCCGAGAAATCTGCACTGCCATAACTCTGCATGGACATTGTCCTAAATCGAGTTCGCAACCTATAATAATCATGTACAAATAAAATCTCGTGCAACTCATTCTGGATATTATCCCAATTCGAGTTCGCTAAATACCATTCATATATCTTTATATATATATATATATCATGCACCCACCCATGTATATGGAATATTCTTGTGCATATGAAATATAATTATGCAATTTCCGATGTATCCATGTTTCAGACAATTTTAACAATCCAAATACAATTCATCATGTACTAACTTTTACTATATGAGATATTGAAACTTTTCACTAATTAATCATTTCTAATAAAATTTCTAACAATTCGAATTGAAATATAAAATATGATCATTTATGTCCATTAAATAAAAATAAATTTTGATAATAGAAAACCACTGCCTTTCGGAAAATTTCATGGAAACTTTATAAATTTGATATCAATGTGAAGATCTCGTTGTGTAGAGTAACTATAGTTCTTGGACTATTTTATTCTGATTCCAGAATAATCCATTATGATTAAAAGAAAATCCACATATATTTTTTTATCTGTACTGTATCTCTCTCCTTGTCGTTGAACGTTTTTTTTTCCGCCTTCTCCCATTTTCAAGATTCCTAACGTTTTCTAGTTTTTTTCTTTTTTTTCCTATAATTATTATTATTAATTAATAAATTAATTTTTTGTTGGGTTGAAACCTGGACAGCTGATGGACCACCCACGCCTGCACAACCACGTGCGGACAACATGGCGTGGTCGTTCGGTTATGCGAATTTTTTTTCCTAAATATTCTAATAATTGTTTAATTAAATAAAAATATAACAAATTCTAATTTTCTCAAAATTTAATGAAAAATGTTACCATAGCTATATTTTCCAAGATGAATTCAACAATGACATCTATTTTATCATTATGGCTCTAAAATTTTTAGGTTATTTTCTATTATTGCAAAATTACCATTTTGCATATTTTTTCTCAGAAATCAAATTATGTTAATTATTTATTCATTTTTTTTCGGGATTTCACAATAACATTTTCCAAATTCATGACACAACTAATAGTCATAGATCATGATGTCATGATGTTTTCCAAAGTTGTAGCCCCCATATAACCTATTTCTTAGCTCACTCTCCCAACTATAACATATGAAGAAGTTCAGAAAGAGAAAGAAATGCTGATGACCTAAAATGATGATCCAAAAGATGTTCAAAAGAATATTATGTAAAAGGTAAACCCTTTCTCCCATTTTTTTTCATAATGTTTTAGAAAGGAAAAGATGGAATGAGCATGTTGAGAAATTTCTTAATGTTTTCTAGAAGTTAGAAATCAATATTTTATTTTCCAAAGCATTAGCATAAATTCTGAATTATGTGATGTTCATGAAGGATGTAATCAGTAGCAAGAAAAATTTGAAGACTTATGAGATGATGAATATGACCAAGATGTATAGCACATCATCCAATATAGATTTCTAAGAAAGTTAAAAGATATGTAAAGTTTTATGATTCCATTAGTTATTGGAGAGCACAATTTTTAGAAAATACTATGTAACTTGCGATTTATTATGAACTTGATATTATTTTCCATAGTGTAGAGGTTGAAATTTGGTAAGATTACTTCTACCACTCACTCACTTCAAATGGCAAATCATTCATTGAAGTTTCCAAATAAATGTATTAAAGATGTATTCGTAAAGCTTGGTAAGTTTATACGTATAATATATTTTATTGTATTAAATATGAAAGAGGATTAATATACCCCATTGATCTTGGGATGATGATTTTTATTCATTGAGACATTAATTGATGTCAAGAAGGGGGATTTCATACTTCGTATGGATAAAGAACAAATGAAGTTCAACCTCTATAAAAGCCTATAAAATTTAGGATATGACTAAGAAGATGGTTAGAGAATAGACAACCTTTTATCCATGTTGATGAAATAAAAATGTGGTCTTTAGATGATAAGATTTTATTGAAGACTATTGGCCCGAAGAAGATGGAAAAGATGATAAATAAGATACAGTCATACACTATGGATTGAAATAAATAATGGAAGTCAAATGGAAGAAAAAGATTATTATGAAGTCGGGATTTTTCATAGTCATGGCTTATGAAAAATTCATTTCAGACTACTTCGAGGATGAGAAGGAAGAGACAACTAACAAAAATATTGATTTAACAATAGAGAATAATTATTGAAAAAAAAATTATGATTTTAGAAGTAAAAACACAAGGAATTGCATAACTGTTGATTGGGTCATTGGAATATAAAGACAAGGAAGAAGCTCCAAAGAGGGGACATCTAAAGACTTATGAAGATGAAGTTGCTATAACAAAGAAAGTAATAGGCCTTAAAGAATTCAAGACCCCACCAATCAGATCAATGAAGAAAATGATAGTATAAGATGAATTTACAACAAAGGAGGAATAAAAGCTTAGGGGGAACCTCATGACTCCTTTCAAATCTTTGACAAATATGATTTGGAGAATAATTTCATTTGTTGTGACTTTAAAACTAGTTGCAGCATTACCAAAGGGTATCTTAAAAAATGATACTTATATTTTTTTTCAAAGTTGTGACATCCATAGAAGAATATCCTAAAAATGATATTCTAGAGGATTACTAAAGGCTAGATAAGTAATTTGGAAAATGAGAAGAAGTGAAATATTATACTGAGATGCTTGCATTAACCATTGAGATAACAAATAAAATTAGACATCCAAGCAATGTCTACAATGTCTAGCTATGTACATTAAACATAGTGCTACTTGGGAGACAACCCAATAATATTTTTTATGCATTTAGAATAAATAAACTCATACACCCTTGGTTCTCACACAAAATGACTTATCCAAAGATTCTAGACCCTAATTCCCAAAAAGAATAGTTCACCATAATACCCAAACTCAATGGTAGAGTCATATCATAGAAATGTGTAATGCTTTTAGTGTGATAGTTTTTTTGATACTCCACATACTATTTTGTTGAGTATTTTGGTATGTATTTATTGGTGTGATGACACATATTTGTACTTATTTTACTAATTTTATATTTTGAAGGATTTCAATGAATGTTAGTGAAATCATAGCTATTAGACTGAAATTGATAGACTTGATGAAGAAAAGGCTTGTATGAGAAAGAAAAGTAATGGAGAGTCATGATATTTCTTATATCATGACTTGAGCTCAGCTTCTACTATCTTACTGAGTAGTTATTATATCTTTGTTATAACTCCACAAAATTAGTCATGATAATCTTTTTATGATATGACTCTACCACTGAGTTGACACAATCTTTTCCTTGTGCAACATTGTCTTCATGACAATGATATTATCATATAGTCATGGCTATACTATATTTAAAATATTTAACTACCATGATATTTTTTTTACACCATGATGGCTAAGTATTTCACATGAACAATTAGTCATGGAAAATTATAGTGATATGACTTATTCTTTATGACACCAAAAATACCATGTGTTTTGAGTCATAAAAATATTTTCTACTATAACATTTTATTTTAGAGAGAATTTACTCTGATTGTAGCCTTTTCTAATTTGTGACCTTTTGCACCAGAGAAAAATCTCTAAAATCATGACAATTCCTGATAAAGTAAATATATGAATCACATATATTCTTAGTGCCATAATATTTTGTTCTAGAAAGAAATTATCTCAGTTGGATTCATTCCCAATGCAACAAAATTGTATTCCAAAGGGGAGTTACCTTAGACATGGAATTTATTTTCACTATGACTATGATATTGTAGAGAAGAATTTATGAGACATTAAAATTATGGCCTCAAGCCAATGCCATCATTTTCAACTAAAAATATTGATTGAATGCTAAAGTATTTAAGTAGTATTTAGAAAAATTCCAAAAAAGGAGAGAGATAATTAGATTTTAAAATAAGATTTACTACAAGCCCTATATGGTGTGACTCCAACCCCCAATTTGAGAAAAATTCAAAGAAAATATGGGCAACACTTGATTGAGTTTAAGGTTTTGACATATAGATCCAAGTTTCAGCTTGTATTGGGAACTATCATTAAAATAGATGTAAGTTCAAATATCATTCCTGTAAAGATTAACAAGTATCGAATTGATAACTACCTAAACTACTAAAAATTCAAACTATTTGAACCATTGAAAAGAAATTTTCAGATATTAGTTAAAAGATAATGAAGATTAAAGTACTAAAACTCTAAACAAAAATTCAACTAAAATCCAAAAATATAAATTGGACTAGATAAATTCTCTTGTAGAAACTGACACTGACACAAAGTGATGTGGTATGGTCAATTTCTGTAGACTTTATCGATTATGGCTTATTTCTAAAGAAAAGTTGGAATCTACAAGCACAAGTGTCATGTAGCCCTAGATCTCTTCTTGTAGCTATACATTTCACCACTTAAATAACCTTACTTCCCTAAAAGTCTAAGATCTAAGACGTTACTGGTAGTTTGAGCCATCTTATGAGACATAAGTATTTTTTTATTCTCAATACTTCATACCCATTTCTGATGAATGTAGGTCTCCTGCTTCCCAAGACATGGGTGTTGCAAGTCTCTGCAAATAGTTGGTGTCCATTCCTTTATATCTTAGAGAGTTTTTTCTTCCTTTGATTGGATCTAAGCCAATATGGGGACATCGATCTCTCATCAGATTAAGGTGATATTTCTGTTTATTTATCTAGAGAATCACTTCACTTTCTCATCTCTAAGTAAAATGAGGACTTTTCTACATAATCTGATAGAGTTCCATCGATCACCACTATTAGCCTAACATATCCACTTAATAGATTGTTTATTGTCTCTTAGGAATTGTCTTAGTTGTGTCACTCAGATGGCCTCCCAGAAATAAGGGTAGGATACAAAGAATAATGACATTCGGTCTAAAATTGAGAATAATTTGGTCGTGATATTAGATTGTATCTTTTGCTTCCAAGGAACTCTCACTGATTCCTAGAAAAAAGAACATGCTCAACAACTAAATCGATTAAGAAAAAATTTTGCTTCGATATTATTGGATTGCAATCACATATGGCCTACATATCATGAGGAACATGATGATTGGAACCAACTAAATCATTTGAATTCATGTGATTTGTTCTGGTTTCAAAAACAACACAACCAGTGATTAGTAAAAATTAAGAAACACTTATTTAGATTCATGCTTATGACAAGCCAAGTTCCAAATCCATAAAAAATAATGAAGAACATTGCTAATTTAATCTAGATCTATGCTGAAAAAAGAAAAGAAAAGAAAAAAATTAAGTAGAGACATCAGCTGTTAGTTTTCTGGTTCACCTCCATAATTCCTCTTCACAAAAAGAAATATATTTTTATATGGTATGTGTTAGCCCTAGCTTCTAGGGTTATTTTTGTAAAATCCAAAAATATTAGCCCAACATTGAATTTCTTGTCGCGACCTCTAATTCTATGTTCTTCTAATTTCCTTTTCATGACCTATTTTTGATGTTATGACCAAATTCTATTGTCACGAGCAAATTTTGATGTCAAGATTAATTCTGATTTCATGATCAATTTTGATGTCACTATCAAATTCTTTTCTATTTCTTGAACTCTACTATTGTGACTAGAGTTCTATCATGAGATTCTTCACTAAATGAATTCTTTGTTGTGACATTAATTTTCTTGTACCAATGACATGACCTTGCACAGTTATTCTCTTTTGGTGCCTAAAAAACATGTTGCAACCAACTGTCTTTCTTATCATGCACTCTTGGTCACAACTTGTTATGTGTTGCAACCTCCCATTCTCTTATTGGAGACCTAAGTGGTAACAACCACATCTACCTTTCTCCATGTTATTGGTTGCAACATCCTTCACTGCTTGGGGTTTGATTTTTAGTTTTTCTTTAGATTTTTGTAGCAATAGAGTTGATTTTATCACAACACATTTTCATTCACCAATTTCCTAGATTTCTATTATAATTTTACTTCTTCTAACTAAATTCCTACAAAAATATGAGAATGGTGAATTTTTATCTTCCAACCATGTAATCAATCTCCTAAACATAAAAACATGCTAGGAAAATGGACTAAAACAAAGATAACTTTTTGGCCCATCAAATTCCCTCAAACTTGAAGTTTTGTTTGTCCTCGAGCAAATGAAAAAAGTAAATTGATATTAGGAGGTAGTTTTAAATAGAATCTATGATAAGAAAATAAAACACAATAATAGAATTTTTGAACAAATCATCACATCATTCAAGTCTTTGAATTTGTTGACTTTTATTAAGACTTGGATATGATTGAAAGAAAGAAATTTTTTGGGAGGTTTTGGAAGCTCATTTCATTCTTTTGAGAGGTAGTTTTGATATGATATTAGGAGGTTCATAGTCCATGGTAAAAAGGTTGCAATTGAATTTAGGGAAGAATATATCAAGTCTTTTTTTCTTTTCCACCTCCTTCTTAGTCATTTGGATAGTTCCATAAGTCATGTCCATGGTCTACATTATGGTACAAACCATCTTGTCTACTTCCCAAGCAGTTGATAGTTCTTTGGATATTTATCAAATTTTCCAAAAAAATTTCCAGGTTTTTATTGATGAAATCCAAGTTCCCGTGCCTTATTTTTCTTCTATATATAATATTGAATCCTAACTCCATGCCTATTACTCTCATTTTCTTTTCAAATTTTTTAAATTACTCATGGTAGAGGTATTTGAAACCCTTTATCTGTTCTATTATTTCTGCATCTAAATTTGACACTCTTGCTATTCAAAAAGTTAGAAGTTCCAAGTGCATGTTGCTATGTGCCATCACGAATGTTTCAAAACTCAACTTCATTTGTAGTAATTGGTCATTCTTCTATTCCTTTCTTTCTTCCCTCTAGATTTCCTCTCTTATGTCCTAGGCTTCCATCTATTGTGATCCCTCCTTTTTAGCTATGCTTCCTATGTGTCTTCCTTGAGTTTCTAATTGATTTCCCACTACTTTTCACTTTCTTCTAGATCCTGTTTCATTGAGATTAGCATCTCCATCATTTTGGAGGTTATTTTCTCTATTCTTGGGCTTTTATCTACTTCTTTATTCTTAGTCCTAAATGATTGTGGTGAGTACACAAGAGGGCTTCTTTCTTCTGGTGGTGAAGGCCATGTTCTATTGAAAGTAAGGGCTTCTTTCTCTTCTTGTTGTCTATTCTCTATAATCATAGAAGTATAAGCTTTTTCTAGAGCCTATTCAAAACTTCTCTCACTATCTCCTTCCTCCTTGGAGTCATCATTAGCCTCGACTAATTTTTTTGCTTTATATTTTTTGGCCCCTTAACTATATCTATCAAACTTAGAGGAGAGACACTTAGGCATAATTCTTCTCTCCTTTCTTTCACCCTAGCTACAAGGCACAACTTGGTGATTAATGATGAGTGAGGAATCAACCATCTTCTATTGCCCCGATAGTGTTCTAATATCGAGGTCACTGGGATTTCCCTAATATTTATTTTGTACCCCTCAAATATGATATACAATAGCAATTCTTCTAGTTCTTTGATGGGGCATACATATTTGGTTGGAGCTATAATTGATTAATTGAAATAGAACCAAACCTTATCCTCTTCTATAAGATTTTTTTGGTTTATGGCCTTATGTTCTTTTTACTTGCTACTATTCCACTTTCCTTTGTCATTTGTTAGTGTTTTGATAATTTTGTTGTGATCTAGACTATCCATAATCTTTTTAGACCTGAACCTATGTTTCTAATGATCAAGTTGGTACAACTCATTTATGATTTTCTTCCCAAATGAAATCCATGCTTTTTTGACATAAAAGTTTATTCTTGATTGCCACCAAATTCGAGTAGAACTTTCTTACCATAGAAGCATATCCTAGCCTCTGTTGCTCATAAAAGATACTCCAGCTTAGTTGCTCTATTTTCCTTTCAAATAATGAGATAAATTTATCAAATTCTCTCTCTCTCTTTCTCTCTCTCTTATAAAACCTTTCTAAGAGTAGTGTTTTTACCATGTGAAGTATAATTCATCAGAAATGAATGTTTCACCTTCATTTTCTAACTCCTCATGTATCTCAATCCTTTTTCTCTTCCATCTTCCTTCCACCAATGGTTCTAATTCATCTAGAGCTTCTAGTTCTCCCCATGAATTTGTCTATGTTGTTGGTTCTAGCTAAACCTTCTCATTTTGTTGCTCTTTCTCTTCCATGATCTCTATTATATTTGGGACAAAGCTTTGGTTCTCAACTATTTGGATTTGGAAATTGGGTTATTATGGAATATCATGATAAAAATAAGGATGCTAGCAATTTTTGTTTGAATGGCCTGCAAGAACGATGAATTTATGTTGGGTTAGGAATATAAGAAGTAGAAGTAGATTTTCTAGGATTAGATTAATCTTTGTAGAATAGTGAGATTAATCTCTGTGGGTTGGAAATTCAAGTGCGTGTGTCATGACTTAATTTCAGCCCAAAAAATTTAATTTTTTTTAAGACGAGCCTATTATTTAAAATTACATCATTCACTCAATTATTTTATGTTGCGACACACCTAAGTTTGTTGTGACTTAAAATAACATTTGAGACCTAATTTTTATTTGACACGACTTGCTTAATTTTTTTCTTTCAGTGTTGCAAAATGTTGACTATGTCATTATATTTTTTCTTTTGGGTACAATATAAGTTTCTATCATTTTATATTTAAAATAATAGACCTGCTCTGTCAAAAGAACATGATTTTTTTTCATGATATTAAATTGTTTTGACATCTAAAAAATGGTATCATGACTTAATTTGTGTTGTGACATGAATTTTCTATTGTGACCTATGCCAGTTTGTCATGATAAACAAAAAAAATGTCCCTCTTTTGGTTGATTGAGTAAATAATGCAATTTTATTACTTTAAGGATATGCATACTCCTTGATAAATATAATATGTATTAGCTCATCATTATCATAATATATCCAAATAAACATCCTAGTCAAAGCCATTTTTTTTCATTTTTCTTAAAAATTTCTCCTCCTAAACTCAAAGTCATGCATCTTTTTAAAATTGACTTCTAATGGAAAGGGAGTACTCCCCTTTTAGTCTAATCTTCCCTTGAGGCTTGATGGATGTTTTTCAATCAGCTTTTCATTTCGTGTTGATTTGTCCTCAATTATATAAAACTCTACAAATAACTCATCAAGGAAAATATTAACACTAAATTCTAAACTACTAAAATGAAATAAGAAGAAGAAATAAATTAAAACACTCAAATCAAACTTTTATATGGGTTGCCTCCCATAACTTGCTTAGTTTTTAGTTCATAGCTGAACTTTACTGCTTATTTCTCTTAACTTCAGTAATATTTCTCTTAGTAAAAATTCTATTTCGCCTGAACTTAATTAATACTTAAGGTAGTGCTTTATTATTTGACTATTCACCTTAAACTCTTATCCATCACTAGTTCTCACTATTATTGTTCCAAATGTTATACTTATTGTATATTGACCACTCAATTTTAACTTCAACTTTCCTAGAAATAGTTTTAGTTTGGAGTTGAAAAGCTGAACTTGGTCTCATACCTTGAATTCTCTTCTCAAAATCCTTTGATAATGCCATTTTTTTGTTTTATGCTTATAGATTCTAGCACTCTCATAGAATGTATTTCTCAACTCTTCCAGCTCATTAATTTGGAGTAATCTTTCTTCTTTAGCAGTCTTAAAGTCAAAATTCAAATTCTTAATGGCCCACATTACTTTGTATTTCAATTATGGAGTTAGGTAACAAGGTTTTCCAAAGATAATTCTGTATGAGGACATTACAATGGGGGCTTTAAATGTTATTATGTAAGCCCATAATACATCATCCATCCTTAAGGATCGATCATTTCTACTTGACTCACTATTTTTAATAGAATCTTCTTAATCTCCCTATTGGAAATTTTAGTTTGATCATTAGTCTGAGGATGATATGTCAAATTTAATATGTGTCTAATCCTATATCTACTCATCAATTTGTCAATAAACCTTATTGTCAAAATGATCACATATTCAGATGAGAAAAATATTGTATGACTTGAAACAATCACAAATATCTTAGTTTGTGATATTGTTATTGATAGTCGCTTATGATTGTGATGATTTATAAAAATTTATTTCTCAAAATTTTACAAACATAAAATATCATGATTATTTGGAATTAGTTTTTTGAATTAAATATTTATCACATTAGGATTTTTAAAGATAACTTCATCACTTATGATAGTTCTAGGTGTTCCAAATCTACTGAGAATATTATTTTGCATGAATCCCTCAACTATATTAGCATATTTGTTGGAAAATTTGTTGCCTCTAGCTATTTTGATATATAATCAACAACTATGAGTATTTATACAATTCCATAAGGTGTGAAAGGTCTCATTAAAATCTATCCCCCAGTCACCAAAAATTATACTACTAACACACATTGCATAGGTATTTCATTTCTCTTGCTAGAATTCCCCATTCTTCAATATTGATCACACAACTTGACTCATTCAATGTAATCCTTACAGATAGTAGGCTAGTAGAAACCTGATTGAAGAATTTTGTGATTTGTTTTGTCCCCTAAAAAATACCCCCCATATGGTGATGCATGATATTCTTTCAATATGTTGCCTTGTTCTTTTTCTGGTGCATACCTTCTAATAATCATATCAGCCCATTTTCAAATAACAATGGATCATCCCATATGTTGTATCTATTGTTAGTTCATAGCTTTTTCCATTAATAGTAGCTGAATTATGGCGACTTAACTCTGCATGCTAGGTAATTTACTATATCATCATATTAAGATATCTATAATGACAGTTGAAATGACTACTCATCTAGAAAATTTTCAATGACTTCAGATTTTTGTTCATTCACAGCAATTATTTCCATTCTTTACAAGTGATCAGTTATCACATTATCACAACTCTTTTTATTCTTGATATTCAGATCCAATTCTTGTAGTAACAACACCCATCTGAACAATATTGGCTTAACTTCTTTCTTTACCATTATATATTTAATTTCTACATGATCAGTATGGATGACAACATGAGAACTCATAATATATGGCCTAAATTTTTTGGCATGCAAATATCATGGCTCGCATCTTTTTTTAGTAGTGGAATAATTTTTCTAAGCTTCATTGAAGGTTTTGCTAGCATAGTAGATGACCCTATACATCTTCTCTCTTCTTTATCATAGCATAGCTCCTATTGCAAAATCACATGCATCACACATGATTTCAAATGAACAATTCTAGTATAGTGTGGCCATGAATGAAGCTTCCACTAGTTTGGTTTTGATCTCTTCAAATGTAATTTGGTTGGACTCATCAAAATTAAACTTTGTGTCCATTTCTAATAATCTGCATAATGGTCTTAATATCTTTGAGAAGTCCCTAATAAATCTTCTATACAATCTAATATGTCCCAAAAAACTCTTAATTCCCATGACTATTATAGGAGGTAAAAAAGTCATTTATGAAAAATTTTGCTTAGTTCACTTCTAAATTAGATGCAGAAATTTTGTGCCCCAGGACAATGCCTTATGTTACTATGAAATAGTATTTTTTTCCAATTCAAGGCTAAATTCTTGTCTTTACATCTTTGAAGTACTATTTTCAATTTATGCAGGTAATGATCAAAACTAGATCCATACACTATGAAGTTATGCATCAATATTTTCATAACCTCCTCCATCATTGACATCATGAATCTTTGAAATATAGCATGAGCATTACATAACCTAAATGACATCCTTGTAAAAGCAAAAGTACAATAGGGGCATGTAATTGTAGTTTTCTACTGGTCCTTAGGTATGATGTCAATTTGGTTATATCTTGAATATCCATCAAAAAAATAAAAGTGAGGATATCCTGAAAACCTTTCCAACATCTGATCAATGAAGGGCAATAGAAAAGAATCTTTCTTGGTTTGTAGTATTTAATTTTCTATAATCTAGGCACAGCTTCCATCTGGTTACAATTCTTATAGGAATTAACTAGTTTTTCATTTCTGATCATAGTGAATTCATGCTTCTTAGGAACCACATGCACCAGGCTCACCCAAGGGCTATTTGATATTGCATATATAAATATAGCATTCAACCATTTCTGAACTTCCTTTATGTCAACATTTTTCATCATAAGGTTTAGTCTTCTTTGATACTCTATTGAAACCTCTACATTATCCTCCAATAATATTTTATGCATACAGATTAATGGACTTATACCCTTCAATTTTTTATAGACCAAGCAATAACTTTCTTATATTCCCTTAATACCTTTAGTAGTTTTTGTTCTTCAATTTCAGTCAATGCGGTAGATATAATCACAGGTTTAACCTTTTCTAATTCTAGAAAAGCATACTTCAAATGGTTAGGCAATTCTTTTAGATGCAACCCTTATGTACTTATCTTTCATTAAGTTTTATTTTCTTCACTACTACTAGAATTCGCACTGCTATGTTCATTCAGACTTGATATAGTTTTTGTAGGATTAGAACTGGATGACATAAAATTAGAATCAATGTCCTTAGGGTACCAAAAATTTATATCATTTATATTGATTGAAAGTGAAACATTACAATCATTTTGTAGTTCATAACTATTGTGACTAATATTTTCTACTTACATGTCATCAAGAACACCAATATCTATTTGATCAAGGCTCTTGTCAAGGTTGAAATGAACTACCTTATTTCTAACCCTAAGAGTAACACCCCCTTCTACATATCTATCAAGGCAACTACATTTGTAAGGAATGGTCTTCCTAGCAAAAGTAAAATTATAAGTCTTCCTCCATATTTAGTATAATAAAGTCCGCTAGGAAAATAAACTCTCCCTCTTTGACAAACACATCTTTCAATATCTCTTCAATTTTAGCCATTATTTTGTCTGCCATTTGTAGAGTGATTGAAGTGAGAGTAAGCTTCCCCAAACTTAGCCTTTTAACCATAAATAAGTTAAATTAATGCTAGCACCTATGCCACAAAGAGCCTTCTTGCATTAGACTTCCTCAATAGTGCTTGGAATGGTGAAACTTTCTAGATCCTTCATTTTCTCTGGTAGTCTTTTCTAGATACTTACATTGTATGTGGCAATAAGGTTCACCAATCCATCTTTAGCAAATTTTCTTTTTTTACTTAGGTTGTCCTTTAGAAACTTGGCATAGAGTGGGATCCGAGCTACCGCCTATGGAAAAGGTAGGTTGATTTCTACTTTCTTGAAGATCTCCAAAAGCTTGGAGAATCATTTCTCTATTTTAGCCCTCTACAGTCTCAATGGGATGAGAACTTCATTCATGAATATTTGAGTTTTTTATTTTAGCTTCTTGGTTCCTTCCTCATCCTTCTATTACTGGTGCACTAATCTTTTAGCTTCTTCTATGGTATTCTCTAAACTATACTTCTTACTTCCACTTTCTTTTGACTTTTCTATCTCCAATTCATTCCCACTTTTGAGCTACATAGCCATACAGTCTCTCAAATTCTTCTTGGTATCATTGGAAAAAGCATCTCCATTCTAACCTTGTAAATTTAGGGCTAGCTACCCTACTTGAGTCTTAAGATTTTTGAGGGAAGCACTTGTATATGCCTGAAACATTTGCATGTTGGACTTGAAAGCTTCTAATTCATCAAATTTATGTTCATGAAGGCTCATCATCCTTTTATTGTCTCCCATTAACTATAATATTTGTTCCTCAAATGATTGGGTCCTTTTTTGACCATGATGATCAATCCTATTCTATCCTTCTTGCTGCCGCTAATACTAGAACCTTGGTGGAGCATACCCTTGCTAGTAGAGTTTCTCATGCATTGGGCCCTATTGTCCTCCTCCACCATAAGAAGGGTTTTCATGGTTCCTCAATGCTGGTGTGTAATGTGTTGGCAGATTGGGGTTAGGCTTTAAACAATAATTTTATTTATTCATTCATGTAGTTTGCCTCCTCAACTACGTACAAACCTTCTTCTTGTTATTCCTCAGCACTAGTTCTATTTCCATCTCTTTCCATGACTCTAATCTCATGAAAAATGTGCATTCTTTTCTTTTGTTGTCAAGCCTTTTCATAAGTGCATCAAGTTGGCTTCAATAGTAGTCATTCTATTCAACTCTATCAATCTACTCACTCTTGCTCTGCTACTTTTCCCTATTGATTCAGATGGATCCTTCATGTTGAATCTAGCAAAGTCTTCGATCAGCCACCTTGCTTGCTCCGCACTTCTTCTTTTTAAAACATCACAACAAGCTACATCGATTATCCCCTTGGATGTATAATTCATCAAGTGGTAAAAGATGTTCATCTGAATCTTTAGATCTATTCCATACATTGGATACCTTTACAATAGCGTCTTATATCTTTCTCAAGTAGTATATAGGCTCTCCTCATCCCCTTGTCTAAAGGTTGTGATATCTCCTATTCTTTTAGATGTGAGGGATGGGAGAAAGAACCTACCCAGATATGCTTCCATTAGCTCCACCCAAGTGCTTACTAAGTCATATGGTAGAAATTTGAACCATGTGGCTGCTATATCTTTCAGGAAAAATGAGAACAACATTAGCATGATTACTTCTGGCCTAACATAATTCTGCTTTATAGTGTAGACCATTCTCAAAAATATACTTAGATGTTCATTAGGATCCTTGGATGGATGGCCTATAAACTAATTATATTAGACCATTATAATCATAGATGGTTTAAGCTCAAAATTATGTCTCAATAGTTGGCTATCTCATTGTTGAATATTCTTCCAAGATGATTAGTCTTTAGAGATCTTTCATGGTGTCTTGCCTTAGAGGTCTTGTTGTGTGTTCTTAGTCTGCTATTGGAGCCATTCTTTTAATTTCCATTTCGGATGTTTCTACAATTTTGACATTCCTTTGGCTTCTCAGTGTTCTTTCAATCTCAGTATTTAGAGAAAATAGACTTACTTCTTGCTTCCTATGTATGAATTACTTCCTGAAATTGAAACACACTAAGATTAAACGGGATCAATGACATCAAATAAAATTATATATATATATATATATAAAGCTCAAAAAGTTTAGTGTCTTCATAAGATAATTCTATGATTTTTCTTAAAACATGTCCAAATTAGTGTTTCTCTCTTTTGTCTGAATATTGGTTTAACCATTTCTTTCAATCCATGGCAACAATATCATAAAACTTGATTGCCTTTTTCTATATAGACTAATCACTCTCTTTTGACACTATCTCATGAAAATTATAATTAGATTTAGTCTATGATACTGCAAGTGCACAGGTCATACAAGTAATAAAAATAGATGTAAGTTCAAATATCATTCCCATGGATACAAATAAGAATTGAATCATCAACCACTCAAACTACTGAAGATTTGCACTATTTGAAATATTGAAAAGTTTTTAGATCCTAGTTAAAAGATAATGAAAATTAAAAAAATAAAACTCTAAATAAAAATTCAACTGAAATCCACAAAGATAAATGAGACCGGATTAGCTCTCATGTAAAAACTGACACTAACACAAAGTGTCATGGTATAAAAATTCCTATAGAGTTATCTATTATGGCTTATTTCTAGAGAAAAATTGAAACCTATCAAACACAAGTGCATGTAGCATTGGATCTCATCTTGTAGCTACACCTTTAACCACTTAGATTACCTTGCTTCCCTAGAAGTCAACAATCTAAGTGGTTACTGGTAGTTTGAGCCATCTTTTGAGAATTAGATATTTTTCTATCTCAATACTTCATATAATTTCTAATGACTATAGGTCTCTTGCTTACAAAGACATGAGTGTTGCAAGTCTCTACAAATAGTTAGTGCTCCTTCATTCTTAGAAATATTTATCTTCAATTGATTGAATCTAAGCTAACATGAGGACATCTATTATTCGAAAGATTAAAGTGATATCTTTGGTGATTTATCTAGAGAATTACTTCATTTTCTCATCTTTGAGTAAAATGAGGACTTATACTAACATAAACTAGTAGAGTTTCCTTGTTCACCACTATTAGCCTTAACATATACACTTAAAGGACCTCCCAAAAATAAGGGTAGGATACAACAAATTATGGTATTCTGTCTAATATTAGGAACAAGTTAATTGAATTTTAACACAAGTCCATTAGATTTAACCTTATGCTTCCAAGGAACTCGCATTGATTCATGCATAAAAAAACATGCTCAACAGCTAAATTGATTTAGTAAAAATTTCATTTTGATATTACTGAATTGCAATCACCTATGGACTACTTATCATGAGGAACAAGGTGATTGCAACCAACTAAATCATTAGACTTTATGCGATTTGTTCTGGTTTCAAAAATAATACAACTAGTGATTATAAAAAAGTAAGCAACACTTGTTTAGATTAATGGTTTTGACAAGCTAAGTTCTAGATCTATAACAAAACAATGAAGAACAATGCTAATCTAATCTAGATCTTTGCTAAATGAAGAAAAGAAAAGAAACAATTAAGTGGAGTTGTTAGCTACCACTTTCCTAGTTCACCTCCTAAACTAGAGGTGTCAAATGGGTCAGCCCGGCCCGGTTTTAGGTGGCCCAACTAGACCAATGTGTTGTGCTTGACCCGACACAATTCATCAGACTGGGCCCGACACGGCCCATCTGGGATGGGTTTTAATTTTTGAAATATTTTAATTTTTTAATTCAGAATATATAAAAAGTTATAAAATTTAATTTTTAAAAATTAATTTATAATTATTTAATATTATACTTTAAGAGTTTTTGTTTTTAGTTAATGTTAATAGTTAATTGTTAACTTTAAATAAATAAATAATTTTTAAATTTTTATTTTATTAAATTTAATAAAATATTAAGTTTATTTATTATAATAAACAACTAAATTAAAAATATAAATGTGTATTAATATAAGTGTATGAATTAATAAAACATTAAAACTTAAATATGAATAAAAACCAATACAAAATGAAAATTCAAAAAAAAAATATTTTAGCATCAATCTACAAACTAAGTAATATCACAAATAAAAAAATAAGCAAATACAAATACCTTGTAAATGAGTAAATTGAAATCAAATATCAGACAAAAATGTCTCAATCCGTCAATCATCAACGTCATCAATAATCAAATCATCCTCAATATCAATATCATATGGATCATCATCAGCAATCAACTCCTCTGCTTTTGCTGTAGTCCCAGTACCATCCTGGATGCCCAAGCTTGAATCCTTTCAATCCTTCATGCATGCAAAAGCCTCAATAATATCTAGCCGTAATCTCTATCACATATCCGAAATAACAATCACGACAATAAAAAAGCAGACTCTGATGCTACGCTCGACACCAGAGGAGTCAGTAAATCTCATGCTAGCACAGGAAAGGTGGATTTATATGATTTCCATCATGGTAATATATCAAGATTCTTGGTATCATAATGTGATAGGATTGAGCAATAATTAGTATTTAAATATCGAGATAGCTCGCTCATATTCGATGGTCCACCCCATCATTTTTACCTTGCTAACTGAATACAAAATTCATCATCTCTGAATATGGTATCCATGTCCGTACTTGAAGACTTACTACAATTACCACCATACCTAGTATCGTAGTATATAAAGAGTTTAGTCAACTTCTCATGAATGAACTCTTCAGGTGGATCTTTCCGATTCATGCACATGGAAATGTATGTCAAAATGTTCTTTACCCCTTCCACCTTAACCCTAAGGTCCATGTAGGCAACCAGACAATAAAGAGATGGAATGGCTGACCAGTACTTTAAGTACTTGATTTCCATCTCTAGAACCATATCGCTAATTATCGAGCAATCTTGGTACTTCCTAAACATGCTACTAATATTGCATATTCACTTGAGTGCAATGCAAGTCACGAGAGGATAAACTGATAAACACATGTTTGTCGTGTAATAAAAAATCTTCAGAAATTTCATAAATGAAATTTTTGTAGCTTAGTCAGTGTCGTCAATAATAAGTTCGTCACTCTTACTCTTAATGTAGTTAGATATCATGTGTTCGTATCCAACACATGATTCCAACATCAAGTATGTGTAAATCCAATGGTGTATCACATCCGATTGGAATTTCTTCTTCTTAAGACTAGCAGACAAATAAAGATTACCAAACTCCTGTTATCTACGAGGCATACAAATATATTTTAGTGAGTTACGTATGTTTTCTAAAGTGGGGGCACACATCTTCATCCCCGCTTATACTATGAGGTTAATGACATAACACATGCTTCTAACATGAGAAATCTCTCTTAATGGTTCATCTCTAATATTCCTAACAAACATGGTAATTGCTACTCCATTATTAGATACATTATTGAATATGATACTTGATATTTTATTTTGAATTTTATATTCTTTATAGATTTTCATCATTCGCTTAAAAAAAGGCCAGACCATAATGAGGATGGAGAATCTTAGAGAATCCTAATATTTTTTTTATTTAGTATCCATTTAGAATCTACATAGTGGGCGGTGAGGCATGCATAAGATGCATCATTGTGACTAGTCCAGATATTGGAGGTCATAGATACCACTCTACTATATTCTCTAAATTTATTAATTATTATTTATGATACTGACTAAAATATGTCGTTCCTAGATATGAACCTAGGAATCCAATGATATGCATGCTAAAATATGTCTGCATGATACTGACTACCCTTTGATCCAATGAAAATTTAATCGGAAGACCCATCGTGGTGATTAGTTTGGCCACATGTCTTCCCTTCCTAACTCATTATGATATATGAAGGGGGTAAACTTTGAGACCGAATTGGATCCAACCTTAAAAAAACTACCACTGAGTTGGTTGCCAAGGATCTAATGCATCAAACTTAAAAACATAAAAGCTTAAAAGCTAAAAAACATAAAAACTTAAAAACTTAAGAACTTAAAAACTTACAAACTTACAAACTTACAAACTTACAAACTTACAAACTTACAAACTTAAAAACATAAAAATAGAAAAACATAAAAACATAATAACATAAGAACATAAGAACATAAGAATTTAAAAACTTAAAAACTTAAACACTTAAAAATTTAAAAACTTAAAAACATAAAAACATAAAAACATAAAAAATTAAAAACTTACAAACTTTAAAACATAAAAACTTAAACACTAAAAAAGTTAAAAACATAAAAGCTTAAAACCTTAAAAACATAAGAAGTAAAGAACTTAAGAACTTAAAAACTTAAAAACATAAAAAGTTAAAAACTTAAAAACATAAAATCTTAAAAACATAAAAACTTAAAAACATAAAATCTTAAAAACTTAAAAACTTAAAATCTTAAAATCTTAAAATCTTAAAATCTTAAAAATTTAAAATCATAAAAACTTAAAATCGTTAAAACTTAAAAACTTAAAAACTTAAAAACGTAAATACTTAAAAACTTAAAAACATAAAAGCTTAAAAGCTTAAAAATATAAAAATTTAAGAACTTGATAACTTAAAAACTTAAAAACTTAAAAACTTAAACTCTTAAAAACTTAAAAACTTAAAAACTAAAATCATAAAAACTTAAAAACTTAAAAACATAAATACTTAAAAACTTAAAAACTATAAAACTTAAAAACTTAAAAACATAAAAACATAAACACTTAAAAACTTAAAAACATAAAAACTTAAAAACTTAAAAACTTAAAAACTTAAAAGCTTAAAAGCTTAAAAGCTTAAAAACTTAAAAACTTAAAAACTTAAAAGCTTAGAAGCTTAAAAACTTAAAAACTTAAGAACTTAAGAACTTAAGAACTTTAGAACTTAAGAACTTAAAAACATAAAAACATAATAACATAAGAACATAAAAATTTAAAAACTTGAAAACTTAAAAACTTAAAAACTTAAAAAATTAAAAGCATAAAAACATAAAATCTTAAAAACTTAAAATCATAAAAACTTTAAAACTTAAAATCTTAAAAACATAAAACATTTAAAACTTTAAAACTTTAAAACTTAAAAACATAAAATCTTAAAAACTTAACAAGTTAAAACTTAAAAACATAAAAAACATAAAAACATAAAAAACTTAAAAACTTAAAAACTTAAAAACTTAAAAACATAAAAACATAAAAACTTAAAAACATAAAAACATAAAAACTTGAAAACCTAAAAACTTAAAAACTTAAAATCTTAAATACTTAAAATCTTAAAAACTTAGAAACATAAAAACATAAAAACATAAAAACTTAAAAACTTAAAAACATAAAAACTTAAAAATTTAAAAACATAAAAACTTAAAAACATAAAAACATCAAAACATAAAAACATAAAAACATAAAAACATAAAAACTTAAAAACTTAAAAACTTAAAAACTTAAAAACTTAAAAACTTAAAAAATTAAAAACTTAAAATCTTAAAAACGTAACAACTTTAAAACTTAAAAAACTTAAAAACATAAAAAATTAAAAACCTAAAAACTTAAAAACTGAAAATCTTAAAAGCTTAAAAGCTTAAAAACTAAAAAACTTAAAAACTTAAAAGCTTAAAATCTTAAAAACATAAAAACTTTAAAACTTAAAAACTCAAAAACCTAAAAACTTAAAAACTTAAAAGCTTAAAAGCTTAAAAGCTTAAAAACTTAAAAACTAAAAAACTTAAAAGCTTAAAATCTTAAAAACTTAAAAACATAAAAACATAAAAACATAAAAACATAAAAACTTAAAAACTTAAAATCTTAAAAACTTAAAAACTTAAAAACATACAAACATAAAAATAAAAAAACATAAAAACTTAGAAACTTAAAAACTTAAAAACTTAAAAGCTTAAAAGATTAAAAACGTCAAAACTTAAAATCTTAAAAACATAAAAACTTAAAAACTTAAAAACATAAAAACATAAAAACTTAAAAACTCTAAAACTTAAAAACTTAAAATCTTAAAAACTTAATAAGTTTAAAACTTAAAAATATAAAAACATAAAAACTTAAAAACATAGAAACTTAAAAACTTAAAAACTTAAAAACTTAAAAAAATAAAAACATAAAAACTTAAAAACTTAAAAACTTAAAAACTTAAAAACTTAAAAACTTAAAAACTTAAAAACTTAAAAACTTAAAAACTTAAAAACTTAAAAACTTAAAAACTTAAAAACTTAAAAACTTAAAAACTCAAAAACATAAAAACATAAAAACATAAAAACATAAAAACATAAAAACATAAAAACATAAAAACATAAAAACATAAAAACATAAAAACATAAAAACATAAAAACATAAAAACATAAAAACATAAAAACATAAAAACATAAAAACATAAAAACATAAAAACATAAAAACATAAAAACATAAACACATAAAAACATAAAAATATAAAAACATAAAAACATAAAAACATAAAAACATAAAAACTTAAAAACTTAAAAACTTAAAAAGTTAAAAACTTAAAAACTTAAAAACTTAAAAACATAAAAATTTAAAAACTTAAAAACTTAAAAGCTTAAAAACTTAAAAACTTACAAACTTACAAACTTAAATACTTAAATACTTAAAAACTAATAACTAAAAAAAATCTCCATGGATTGTATTGCATAAACTTTAGCTTTTTTTTGTCTGCACCACATGCACACCACAATCCACACCACAACATACTTGAGCCTCGAAAAGCAAAATACCAAAAATAGAAAACCCAAAACCAAAATCAAGAACCTGAGAGAAAAAAATTAGAAAGATATAAATTTACATTTTGAAAATATAAATATTATAATGGGAGGGGGGGGGGGAATTTATAAATAAAAATAATAATTTAAAACAAAATAATTTTTTTGATTTTTAAAATTTTTTATTATTTAAAATGAACATAATCCTTAGACCCGTTGGATTTTGCCCCATAGCCGTTGAAGGCAAAATCCAAATAGCTTAGATTTAAATTTTAATATTTTTTTTACCATTGGGTCGGTTGAACTGTTAAACCGATCCGAACAGTGAAAATTTACAGATGATTTGGCTTCTGGAAGTAATGAGCTCTGGTCTAGAAGTTGTGGAAAAATACTGTGGGCATGTTACGGGCCCAATGGAAATAACAGATCCATCGGGCCTCATCTTTGAGTCAGGGGCATGGGGCTGGGCTGGGGCACCGCTCGGCTCATGCTTAGATACCGTGCCCATGGAGCATTCTATCGGGTAGCCTTCCTATTTGACACCTCTATCCCGAACTCCTCTTCATGAAGAAGAATATATTTTTATATTGTTTGTGGTAGCCCTAGCTTCTTGGGGGGCCCACTTCGAATTCCTTGTCATGATCAAATTCTTTCCTATCGCTTGAACATTGCTGTTGTGACCAGGTCCATCTTGGGATTCTTTGCTAAAAGAAATCTTTGTTACGACATTAATTTTTTGATCACAGCCTTACATTGTTCATTCTCTTTTGGCGCCTGGAAAACATGTTGCGACCAACATTCTCTTTCTTGTCTTGCACTCTTGGTCGCAACTTGTTGTGTGTCACAACTTTCATTCTTCTGCTAGAGACCTAAGTTGGAAACAACCTCATCTTCATTTCTTCTTGTTGTTGGTTGTGACATCATTCATTAGTTGTGACTTGATTTTCAACTCTTCTTCAAATTTTTGTCACAACGGAGTTGATTTTATCATGATACATTTTTCTTCATATTTTTTGGATTTCTTCTACAATTTTACTTCTTTTAATTGAAAAACTATGAAAAAAGTGAATTTCTATCTTTTAGCCATGAAATCTATCTCCAAAACATGAAAATATACCTTCAAAATAGACTAAAACATATATAACTTTTTAGCTCATAGACAACCTTGTGAGTCA
The DNA here is from genome assembly GCA_029783825.1 of Sapria himalayana. Taxonomy (NCBI): domain Eukaryota; kingdom Viridiplantae; phylum Streptophyta; class Magnoliopsida; order Malpighiales; family Rafflesiaceae; genus Sapria; species Sapria himalayana. The sequence continues at coordinate 10,329,045 of JAREIK010000385.1, forward strand.
AATTTTTTTGTATGATTTTCATAGGTAAGATTCATTAGATGATATATTTTATTCATCATGAGTATGATGACTATAAAGTTAAAAGAACAAACACATTTATTATCATATTATCTTGTATCTTTAAGATATCGGAGGTTAGAAAATATAAAAATAGTTTTAAAACAATCTTCAATGATAATTGATGATGAGCCTAAAAGGAGAATATGTTCAAATTACACTTGAATAGAAGAACATGATGTTTTGGTTATGAAATAATAATATGACAACTATGAAGGGATCAACCTTTGTAATGATAGTTAAATGGTGACAATCACCTTGTATACCAAGAGGGTATTTGAGCATTTTCACACTAATTTACAATTCATTTAAAATCACATATAATATTAATCAAACTCTAGAAAAATATCCTCACACATAAGGAAGTGAGCCTTCCTAAAGTCTAAGTATCTTTCTTAAAACTCAAGTTTATCAATATAACTTGAACATTATTTGATTTACCATTGATTGCTCGATCTACCAGCTCACTCCCCATGGGATCCATATATGGACTAAAGTCTTTTTTACTACTTATTTAATCCATATATTTGTGGAACTATGTTGAATGGGAGACAATCACCCAAAAAAAATTCTAAGATCATATTAATACACAATAAGATTTGACACTCTCGCAAAGTCACAATAGGGGTGACATTTTGTGGGCAAATTTTATTTCAATCTCAAAGGTTGATTCTTTGGCCCGACATAACATCTAATCAAGGATGGGTAGATGATATTACTAGAGAATCTTTTTTTGAAAGGTGAGGATGAACTTCTCCAATATCTTTTCTATATGGATCTTGTAACCTCTCACCGGGCATAAAATAAGATCAACCTTTCTTGCATGATAATAAAGATGTAGAGTGTTGGATGCAAAATATAGCACAAAAAAAATATAATCAAACATCGCATCCTTTTGTGAATTCGCCATTCACTAAGTCTTCAATGGCACTATTTCATTAAATCTCTGACTCCTCTTATCATCTATAAATGTCTTGGTGATTTGTCTTATAGTTTGGTTTTATTTTCATAGTTTTAAAGGTTGTAATATCCACAACCTCATGCAATCCAAAAATAATATTAATTAACTTCCTGTCAAAATGTACACAAAATTCAATGTATTGCTTGCATATCTTTGAAATTTGAGTAAAACTCCCTAGTGATCATCATTTTCCCCCTCTCCATGTGGGTGCAAAATCTATGATTATTTTTTCAATGTATCATCTATAGGAAAGGTAAGATGAATTCTTTAAATCCTCACTCATCCAAAAGCTTTTTTTAGCTAGGGTAGAAGTCATTATTGTGACTTTGATATATTACACAATATTTTTGATTAAATAATGCCCCAAAAACTCATTAGTGATGATATCTAATTAATAAAGATCCACAAGTATATAGGTCATATAAGTAGTAAAAAAGACTTTCATCTAGATATCAATCTTAAAAAGATTATATTAGTAATTTGATCAGTAAATAATGAAATAATATAATTTAAGTATATGATATAATTAAAATTTTTGATATGACTACTAAATCCTAGGGTTTCTCTACTTTATTTATGAGATGCATATTCAACTAATCTGAATTATATTTGATTTGGATATAGAATGAAAATTGGATTGTTGTGCGATGAGCCTTTGCCCTAATGAAATTCAAGGTAATTACTATTATTGAACCATTCCTAATCAAATATATCCCTTTGGCACTTAACCACTGAGACAATATATGATATATGCTTAAGAGTCATTCAAAAGTCCAAACCTTTTTGGAAACTCATCAATTTCTCTCGATATTTATTTTATATATACATTCTCATTCTCCATCCTCAACTATTATAAAGACCAAGAATTTATGTGGCTTATAAGTATTTATAATTTTGGCTTCATAAGTATTATACTCATATAATTAACATATATTTTCTTCATGTTTTACCAGTGAAAACCATATAAGTAAAAATAACTCAAAGAGAAGTCACCACTTGTGAGTCACAATATACTTATGCATGTCTTAGGGATTGCCCATCATCTTCCTCCATAATTGTAGTGTGGTTCACACACAAAAGGTGAAATTATTAAAAAACTATTTTATAAAATGGTCATCTTTATTGAGAACTAGCTCTTCAAAGACATATAGAATGGGTTGTCATATAAAATGATGCATACTTTCAACTTTATGTGTGGCATAATCAGAATGGTTAACATATCAAAATTTTAAGTTTTAACATATATGTTTAACTCTAACATCATGATTAGAAGGGGTGTCAATTCCTTCATACCATATTCACAAGTGAGCCTCATAGTTTACTTGTTATTTTCTACCATGACAACATAGTTACATCTACCAATAATAAAATCTTTAATTTAAGTTATATTTAATCATTATACCTATTAATTTCAATTTCAGAACATAAATAAAGCACATTTATTAAAATCAAAACTATATATATATCACATAAGCAAAATTACACAAACCATATGGGCATATACTCCAATTTTGCTTGAAAATAGAGAGAGATTCATGATGTGTTAGAGAAGAAGTCTAATGAAACTCATATTCCTAATGATATCTCTCATGAGAATCTAGGATACAAACCCTACATTCATGCTATTTTTATTGTTTTTTATGAATCTACCTTTGGGGAAGAAGGAAGGAAAGAGAGGGGGGGGGGTGGTAGATCTGAGAGTCATGCCCTCAACTCTATTATGTCTTTGAGTCCCTTGCTTACTTCTTGATCTCCTAGGAAGTGCAACAAATGCCCCTATGATTATTTATTGTTCTTTGATTATATCTTGGTGTATGGAGAAGTAGAAGATTCTTTAAGATCTTTTTTCTTTTATACTCTAATATTTCTACATTTCTTTAAGTAGAAAATCATGAATATTAAAAGATATCATGACTTTGGCATTCATCTTTTGAACTCAAGGTCATGACTCTGGAAAGTTTACATAGCTTTGGAATGTTCTTAATCTTTATGTAACATGAATTTTTGATACTAGGAAGCATCTAGGACTTAGACCTATTTTCTCTATAACACAAAGTCATGACATTGTGAATAATTATAGCTTTGGCATTGGTTATTCTCATTCATCATATGGTTGTGATGCTAGGAATGGTCATGATGCTGGGAATAGCCTTTCATGTGCATAATATGGACATGGCACTAGGAATGTCTATGGTGCTAGGATTGGTCTCTCTTGTGTATCAATTGGACGTGGTACTAGGAATAGTTATAGATTTAGCCTTGAAATTTTTCATATATTCCATGGCTGTGTCACTACAAAAAATTGTGTCATTAGCAATTAGCCCAAATATAAAAGTCATGACTTTGCTTTCTCTTAAGGACAAGAGTTGTGACCTTGGGATGTGAGCGTACTCAAATAAATACCCTCTATAATAACATGTGTTTAGAAGTCATGACATTGAATTAATTATCATAGCTTTGACATTAATGGTTTAAAATTATAACTTTCTATATCTCAAAAGTTAAGACTTCATGAAAAGATCATGGATTTAATTTGAGAATACAAAATCTTATTAAAGATAAAGTTTTGATGCTAGGAAGTGGTTGCAACTTTTAACTCTAGTGATGTATTTGGTTATTACGATATAAAATTAATGTGGCAACTATTTAATTATTATGAGATAAGTATGACTGTGACTCAATGATAATATCATAACAACAAAGGTTATATTACATAGTTCAAGAATTATACTAATGAGATGATAAAACCATGATGTATAAAATTATCAGGACTAATTGAGTATAATTTTAGCTAAGAATGAATATCAAAACTATAATAATCCAAAAATTATCAAATAGCCAAATATCTTAAAAATATAAAAATTTCAAGACTATTCATCAAAATCTGTCATAACTCCAAAGTCATTAAATCATTCTAATTATGTTATATTTTTCATGCTTACATAGCATCTAATAATTCTAAAATATTCAAGAATATTCAGTAATTTGAATATCGGACAAAATCTTATACTAAAACTATTGCTCATTTTTAAGCAATAACTCTTTAATAAAAAATATGTACTTCATCTAAAAAAATAATTTTTCTCTATGACTAGGTTTGAGTATTGTAGTATCTCAAAATAGTGAAGTAATTTCTAGTGGACATAATGACAGTCACATTAGGGTTTGAGTTCTTTGACAATATTTATGAGAAAGTTAGGTGTGTAAAATCATTCATGTAATGGATATATGATATTTATTATATTGCACATGTGATAGAAAATTTCTTGGGTTGCCTATCAAGCAATGCTAAGTTTATTGTTCATAACTAGACCATCAATACCTTCTCATCTCCATATGTGATCTCTATTTTCCAAAATAGCTTTTCAATATATAGTTTTACGTCATCCTTTTTAGTTTCTTCCAACTATCTTACTTCTACTATACTTCCTTCTTTTACCTTTAATTCTATGGATGTCATTACTTTGGTAAATCTCATTGCTTCTTTTTCAGTGCTAGTTTGACCTTTTTCTTCTAAATCCCCAAAGCATGTCACTAGACACAACCACATTTTTTTTAGATTTTCTTGGTTCATTTCTTTCTATAATCTCGAAGTCATAGCGATGTATGTTTAGTGTTACAACTATCAAATATTCTTGTATATTTTAGTGATTTATAATAATGTGCAGAGATGGAAATATTCTTGAATAGTTTTGATGAACAGTCATGAAATAAAATTTTGGAGGGATTTAATCTTGGTAGTAGATCATTGAGTCTTGCATAGTTTCAATATCAATTCCTAGCCGAAGCTCTACCTAATTGGTTGGGATATTTTTGTATGTAATGGCCTTACTAACTCCTTATACTATCTTTCAAGTTTCAACTATGTGATATATTCTTAGTTGCTACGATATTATAATGAAGTCAGATTCATATTTGCTTACAAAATTTAAATAAGTACAATATTAATTCTTTATCATAACAACTAAGTAAACCACTAATGTTCAAGGTCATAGTCAAGTCCAAACACTAAGACTTTAACTTTAATATGACTTAATAGCCTCAAGTCAGAGCCATGATATTTTTGATAAAGACAAATTTTGAGCAATAAAAAATTGCAGAGGCACAACTACTCATATCAAATCAATGACAATTATTCAAAGTTATGACTTATGGAACATTAATTATTACATAGGTTATTACTTAATTATTACAGAGACACAATCTATTATATATATCTTAAAAGAATTAATTCTCAGTTGGGATAGATATTATATAAAATATTCTCCTAATGAATTCATCTGTAGTGTAAGAGTCACATCATCACTGAGAATGATGGTGACATACAATCCTCTAGACATGTGAAAATATGTTATGACTCACATGATAGTGAAAGCTAATATGAGTTACTTTTACTTGTATGATTTCTATTAGTGAAACTTGAGAAAAGTATATATTAATTGTGGAAATATGATATTTATAAAACTAAAAGTGAAAATATTTATAAACCATGTCTATCTATGATTTTTATTATATTTGAAACTAGAAATTAAGTGAGTTCATATGACACTACAAGAAATAAGCTATTTAGAAATGAAAAATAGAAATGCCCAAATCCATTTCAAAAATTAGGAATGGATTTTAAATAGATTACAAATGGAATAAAAAAAACTAGACAAAAACTGAAATGGACAAACTTTTTGTCGCTATTTAGTGATGGAAAAGTTCGAGTTTTTATATTCCATAACTAAATGATCCGTGAATTAAGAAGCAAATATACTTGCATGGAATTTAACGATGAAAATATTTGCGTCCGTTTATAATCATAAATGGAAATTATATTCATTTCTATTATTGTGAGAGATATTAAATCCATTGCTATATAATTTTAAATGATTATGCGATGGAAAGTCATTCCATCACATTTTTTGCGATGCAATTAAATTCTGTCGCTAAAATATGCTAATTAATTTTCAAAGATCACATAGAAACTTCGAAGTGTTCTTTGGGTTTCAAGGATTTTTTGGTTTTGTTGTGATTTCGTCCAATTCGTGTGTGGATTGCCTATCCTTGATATATTATTGTTCGATGTGATTTTCATCCGTAATTGAGGTATGAAATTATGATTTTATTTATATTCTTTATGTATTATATTCGAGAATACCTCCATTTGTGCGTTTTCATGTTATGTGTAATTTTTTTTTCCATTTTTAACATTTATATTGGATTATATCTGACTATTTTATTAAATTATTATAAATATTATAGATAAATTATAAATTGTTTACATTTTTTTCAACATTTTTTTCTTTTACTTTTATTTGTAATTTTTTTTGTAACCTAATTGATTTTTGATAGTTTTATGTTTTTTGTAATTGACCTAAGTTAATATCACCAAATTTATATTGCATTTAGTTTCCTTACTATAATTAAATAATATTTAATAATTTCAAAATTGAATAACTCATATTAATGGCGTAACATTAACAATAAATAATATATAATTATTAAAACAACTACTAAATATTCATTTGCAATAACAATAATAATGAAAAAAAATATAAGCAATGTATACAATTAGAATAGTTATATATACTGAATTGATAAAATTACATTGGAACAACTCTCGCCTTTTCAGATTTTAATCCAAAATTATCTAATATTTATTTTACTACAACTTTTTTGTTTGATTTATGTAATTTCATAAAAATATTACTACATCTTTATTACAACATATCTATATATATATTAATATAATTCCAAAATTATTAATGTTATGTGTTACAAAAATGGAAAATATTATATGACTTGATCATTAATGGATGAATATATGACCAAAAGATGAGTTTTTAACTAATAAATTTGTAATTGGGATTGAAGAATTTATTGTCTTTGCTAAAAAATAGTCTGAATTTATGGATGAAATAAAAATAAGATGTTCATGTAATGCTCTTAAATATCAAAATTTGAGTTTATATGATGTGGACACAATGCAATATTATCTTGTAAAAAATGGATTTATAGAGACTATATTATGTTTGATATAAATATGAAGAAATAGTTGTCCCACAAGTACCTAAGCATTATGTACATAGAAATATCGATTCAGCTATTGTAATGTAATTTTCTAATCCCAATAATACATGTGAAGCAATTTTGAATAATATTATAGGTCATTCATTAAATATGGATATCACTAATGATATCCCAATATTATCAGCAAAATAATATTTTGAAAAGCTAAAGGCTTCAAAAGAAGAGGTTTGAAAAGGTAATCCATATGGCCACTTAAAGTTAGCTACGGTGGCCATACTAAGGAATTTAAAGGTAAAATATCATTTTTTTTAAAGATATTTTGATAAAATATGCTAGTTGTTATCTAAATTGTTACAAAAAAAATAACATGACAAATAGATTTTATGGCACAAAGAAGTTAATGCGAGGTTTGAGTTTGCTGATAAAAAAAATAGATTACTGCATTAATGGTTGCATGATATATTGGGGCATAGATACTGAAGAAATTGCATGTAATTTTTATACCTATCCTTAGTACAAAAGAAATATAACACATAAAAAGAAAAAAATAAATATTCCTTATAAGAAAATATATTATGTATCATTGACTCCTTGTCTGCTAATATTATTTGAATCTGATGCTACTATTAATGAAATGAGTTGGCACAAAAATCATATTATTGAAGATGACATTATGTGGTATTACTCAGATTATCCTTCTTGAAAATATTTTGATGATTATCATCCATTATTTATAAATTAAAGTTGAAATGTTAGATTAGTACTATGCACAGATGGATTTTAGTAATTTAGACAAATAGAGCAATAATACTTTTCATGGCTAGTTATTATTATACCTTATAAATTATTATCATGGATATGTATGAAAGATGAATATATATTTTTGTGCTCTGTCTGAGAAATCTAAAAGATAAATTGGATATTTTTCTAAAGCTTCTTATAATAGAGCTCAAAAAATTGTTGGAGGATAGTGTTGAAACATATAATATATATAGAAAGTATAACTTTAAAATATGCGCACTACTAATATAGACTATAAGTGACTATCCTACATATTAAAAGTTGACTGGATGGAGCACTACATGAAAATTAGCTCGTCACTTAATGCATGGATGACTCAGATGCATTTTATCTAAGCAAAAGAAAAAAGACTTCCTAATTTGATAATTATCATAAATTCATATTTGTAGAATATTCATTTCGGATGAATATTGATGCATTTAAAAAAGACCATAAAGTCCTTAAAAGTGCAATACCCTTGAGGTCAGGTGACGAGATTTTAGAAGTAATTGAAAATATACAGGTTCAAAAGTGTTATGGATATTGATGCAGATTGCCTCAATATGCAAATTTCAAAGATTTATCACTATGGTTGGAATAAAAAAAGGATCTTTTGGATTTGCCATATTGGAAAAAAAATTTTATTAGATATAACTTAGATAAGATACATATTGAGAATAACTTTTTTGATAATATTTTTAATACTATAATGAATGTGGATGGAAAAATAAAAGATAATGTCAAATCAATAGAGTATTTGAAAGAGTTATGTTCATGTCCAGGGTTACATAGGGACGAATCAACAAATAGATTTCTTTAAGACTTGTTATAGTCTTGAAAAGGATGTAATAGAAGCTTTATGCAAATGAATGATGGAACTAAAAGGTTTCCTGATGGATATCATCTAACATGTGATGATGTGTTAATATGAAGAAGCATAAACTATTTGGAATGAAAATTCATGATTGTCATATGTTCATGCAAAGACTAATACCCATAGCATTCCAAAAATTACTTTCACAAAATGTTTGGTAAGTATTGACTGAAATAAATATTTTTTAAAAAATCTCACTTCCAATGTCATAAGAAATGAAGAAATGAAGCGATTACAAAATAATATCCACATAATTTTATGCAAACTTGACTGTATTTTTCCTCCTAGTTACTTCAATCTATGGAACATCTCCTAGTCCACTTGTATTATAAATCCATGATAGTATGTCATATACAATACAAATGAATGTATCCATTAGAGAGGTAAAATATTTTTTATTTGTTAATATAAAAATTTTAATTTATCTACCAATTATTTTTTTATAATATATATCAATTTCAAATATCTTAGAAAATTAAAAAATAATATTCGAAATAAAGCCCAAGCCAAAAAATTATATGTAATTGTCTACATGGTTGAAGAGGCTTCGGTATTTTATGCACAATACTTTCGGTCACAATTATATAATCAGCATAAATATTGTCACCAAAGAATATATATGGTATGGGGGATGGATCACATAAAAATGATATGCTTTTTATTTTCATACAATGAGGTAGATCATATGGTAAATTAACATTAATATATATTTTAGATGACTTAGAGTATCATGCTGCGAACACATATATTTTAATGAACTATGAAAAAGTTACACCTTATACTAAGTAAGATTTATAATAATTTTATATTCTCATTTTTTTATCATTGTATGTGATATAACATTTTAATTAATCAAAATATCTTTAATTTTGTTTTTGAAGAATATTTACTCATGAATTAAGGTAAAGAGAACCTCGTATTGATGATGAATCAATTGATGCAAAGCTTGAAAAGGATTTTACAAATTGGTTTGAAAAATATGTTAGTAAATAAATTATCATTCATGGTTCTAAAGAATTACACGTAACATTATATATGTATGAATTTATATCCTTTATCATTTTGTATGTACAATTTTTTTTATCAAATATATGTAAAAAAATGATCTTTCAAAAGGACTATTATGAAGTTTATAGACGTATCCTATATATTATGTAAATAAATATAAATTTTATACTTTGAAATATGGTTCAAATAGAGTTGTAATGAATAGTGGCATTTGCATCAAGGGGTCTAACTATACTGAATGTACTACTGATTTTTATGGTCAACTAATTAAAATTCTACACATAGAGTATCCTATTTACCAATTAAAAGGATCATTCTATTTAAGTGTAAATGGTTTGAGCCAATTCCAAATATAACTACTAGAATTCATCATCATACAACCTTGTTGGTGTGTATCATAATAAAATTTTATCATAAGTATGAGCTATTTATTTTTGTGGTATAAGCCGAACAAATTTGTTACATCGCATATCAACCACAAAAAGAAATCCATGTAACTGGTAGGCAATATGTAAAATAAAATTTAGATCAGCTATTGAAATTATTGAAAAGGATGTTATGGTCCCTCCATTCCATGTATCAACATTTCAAGAGATTATTGTGGAAGTTCATTCAATCATCCGTGGGACAGATGATGGCCTTCAAACTTACTTGGTGAAGATAAAAATTATTTGGAAATTAATGATGATAATGTTGAAGAAGATAATGGGGAGGAATTAAATATAAAATTAGGATGATGATGAATATGTAGATAGAGATGAATTTTTAGAAAGTTCTGATAATGACTATACATTTTTTGAATACCTTGTAATTTTCTCATTCTTATTTTGTAATTGCTAAAAAGTGAGTGTTAAATTAAAATATTTTAATTGCTTTTTTTCTAATTTTAATGAGTTTTGAATTAAGCTATGTTATTATGACATTTCATATAATCTTTTATTGCCTCTGTATATTTTGATATTTATGTAACTTGATTTAGATATGAGAGGTAATCATTCAAGTGACCGAGGTTCTCAAAGTATTGGAAGGGACATAGGAAGTCAACAAATAGTTCACGGATGAAGAAATCTTCATGTATTTTGTGATGACAATATTACAAATAACTTTTTACAATCTCCTACATGTACGAAGGAAACTTTGACATCTCATCATCATGTCATATATGAATTTACTACCATAGATATTTCATTTTCATCTCATTCTTCACTAAAAGATACTAAAAGTTCTAATCAACCTATCTTAGAAGGCCGATGCATTGATACTATAGCAGCAACACCCATAGGATTTTACAATCCTTAATTTGCATGCCATGCATGAGAAAATCTTAATTCGGTTCACAATTGATAATATAAAATATTTTATAAAATGCAATATAAATTAAAATAATAAATATATCACAATTTTTAAATTTATGTATTTAAAATAATAACAGCATATTATATTGCTACTAATTAAACATTATCATTAATAATATTAAAAGTAAATTTTAACTAGATATAAAAATATATATATTTTATTTATATGTATATATTCATGATGCTTCTTAATTACTTATAAGTTTATTCCTTCTGCTTTTCATACAATCGAGAATATATTTAAGGAGAAACTGATTATAGAGGGAATAAAGTGGAGCAAAGTATTCCTTAGTATAAAAGAATTTTATTGAGAAGAATTTGAGGTAAATTTTTGATGTATTTACTTATTTTTCATTTTGGTATAATATGATATACTCTTTAAAATTAATGCATTACAATATATTATTGTTTTATTTGGTTTTTACAGAAAAAATATAAATGAAATAATGTTTTGGTGGGTATCCATGAAGGATACATGAAAACATGTGACAAGTGTGAGATATAATAATAAGTTTGGCAAATGAAAAAAAAAATATGGTAAAGATGTGAAATCTAATAGTATCTCCATTGGTGTTTGGATAAAGTGGTGGGATTACTAGAATAGCTAGGAGTTCAAGGCCATGTCCCAGGTGGCCTCAGACAATCATCGATCAAAAAAAGTAGATGAATGACCAGAACCTTCCAAACATATTGGAGGTTCAAAGGTGACCTACCAACATTTGCTAGATCTGGCATAACTATCATTTATCTATTTATTTATTTATTATTATTATTATTATTATTCATATTTTCATAATCAAAAGGATAATATCTGTCATAATGAATGATATACTTTAATAATAACTAATTTTTATTTGTAGGAGGCTTAATTGGGACGTCAACCAATACCATTTAAGGTATTCAAACGAATGCACAAGAAGTTTAATTATTTGTGAACAAGCACTCAAATGATAATAATGTGAGGTTTCATTTTGTACTTGAAGTTTAATTTTATAATTAAAAATACTAAAAGAAAAAAAAATTAAAATTCATTATTTGGCATGAAATGTAAATAAAATATAAACTCAGCTATATTTTTTTACAATAACTAATGATTTATTTTTATCAACTCATTAAATATAATTAATAATTTTTTAAAAAAATATTTGTAGTATGGAAAGGATAGTTTGTTGTGCAAGTATAAAATTTATTTTAATAAAGCAATTGATACATTATATTGTATTTTAACAATTGTAGGTAGTAGTAGAAAATATGGTTGCAATTACTTTACAATTGAAAGATCCTTCTATAGAGACACAAGAGATTGATATTGTGCATATTTACTTTCATGTTGTTGGAGTCGAGCTGAAAAATGGTAAGTATATGATCTAGGTACCCATGCATCTAAATTTTATCCAGGTTCTATTTGGAGTTCTTCAACATCATCTTCCAATTACAATAATATATTTTATAAGAGCTTGCGTGAGGAGATGCAAGATATTCAGGATTCATTGCAAATGAAAAATAAGGAGATGCAACAAAGAATAAATAGATGCAAAATGAAATTGAAAAATGTTTAAAAATAAAGGTTGAAAGATTTAAAAGAGATGAAGAAATGCAACAAAAGATTTTGAAGATTGAGAAAATAATATACAAGTTTGTAGAAACATCATCTATTTTTCATTATTCTGAATATGATCCATCCAAATCTCCAGAGGAAAAAACTTTTCAAGAAAAGGACTCGTAGTTGTTTGTGATGAGTTATTAATTTTTTACAATGTTAGTTTTTGATCCGAATTAATGGTTTTTGTATTAAATTTTTAAAAATTTTTGTTATAAATTATTTATTAAAATTTATGGACATTTATTATGTTATCTTATATTTTATCTTATGGTGGATGTTATGTGAATGTTATGAGATAAATAATATATGGATGTGCTTATTTGGTTTCAGGTCATATAGTTTATGAATATAATTGTATATTGTATATAGGCATGCATACACTACATAAAAAAATGTGTACCTATTGCAATTTTCCATTTCTAAATCTATTTCTAAATAGAAATGGAGCCATGGATGTCTTTATTAATTTATCGCACTTTAGAAAAGAATAATAAGTTTCTAATGATTCCATCATAAAATAAGTGATGGAATCCAAGATCCATTTTCCGTTGTAATATTTAGTAATGGAATTTTCCCCGCCTCTATGTATAGAAAAATCATTGTGTGTTCTATTTCTAAAAATTTAGTATGAAGGATTATAAAAATGGAACTACATTTCTAAATTCATCACTATTCACCCTTCATGACAAAATCAGAAACATATTCGAGCATTTCTAATTAAAGAATTTGTTGTAGCATGAAGCAATGGTCAATAAAAATTAATAAAGTTGCCTAAAATGTATGAGATTATGAATGACTCTAGAGTTGAGATGAATAATTGTCTTAGTGGTGACGTACTGAGTGGATAATTATGAAGAAATTAAAATTTAGATGAGCTCAATAATGAGAACCACCATATATATTATTAGGGAAAGGAATCATTGTATAACACTCCAACATTCATTCTCTGTCTAATAAAATATAAGTCGAGTGACTTAAATAAGATCATATAGATTAAATAAATAAACCATGGACATAAGATTATCCAATAATTCAAGTACCTACTTTACTAAAAAATAATTATTTCATTATTGAATAACAAATTTGACAATACAATCCTTATTGGATCAATAATGGATAAAAGTCAATTTTACTATTTATAATACTCATCCACTTACATATCTCAATTGATAAGATACTCTCGTTAATAAGCTTTAAGATATTGCCTAATTAATAAAATTAGGTAGTATAACAAAGTTGCGATATATATTTTTGGCATCATTGTGGGTGTTTGTTTAGTTTGGGTAATCAATATGGCTTGACATAATTATTCTTGTGAAAATTTTTTTTTTTAATAGTTTAGTTAATATTGAGTTTGATAAATAATATCGAAGCTAAAAGCTAAATATTGTTAACTTGTTTGAATAAGGATAGTTGCCATTTGGATTTTATTTTAATTTTTTCTTCTTTTCTCTGTTTCCAGTCATTAATCTACAAATTAGAATGCATAGTCAATCTTTCCTAGACTTCAAAACAATAATTTTAAAGAGCTACAAGAAGAGAATGAAGCTTACGAATTTTATTTTAAGAAATATGGATTAAAAGTGAGCAAGAATGTCCTAAATTATAATTACAATGACATTATCATTATCAAGGAAGTGGCTTTTGTTATAAACCTTATAGCAACCAATATCAACCTTATTATTAGTAAGAAGAGAAATATAGAGACTAGGAATATAAAAGCTATGAGGAGGGGATGTATTTTGAATCTCTACCATTTTGGAATCTTATTGGGAAACTGAACTTAATACATTGATGAAAGAATTAAGGAGAGATAATATTGTTGAGGAAGAAAAGATTAGATAATAGACAGAGAAAAGTCATGAATTGGGTTAAGTCTAAATAAAATACTATATTAGAAAATTCTACAGCTGAGGAAGGAATGACTTTGGTTGAAAATTTAGAAGAGGAAGAAGTGAAAAATAAAATTTTAATGACCAATATAGAAATACTTGTGATAGAAAATTTTGAAGAGAAAATTAATGATTTTGTTTCAGCTATTTAAGAAGAAGCTGAAATGGATGAAGAAATAAAATGGCTAGGATAGAGATAATTGTGATAGAAAATCTTGAAGAGAAAATTAATAATATAGTCGTAACGAGTTAAGAAGAAGATGATGAAGCAAATGATGAAATTTTCATAGCTAGTACAGAAAAAATTATGATAAATAATCTGAATGAGAAACTCACATATATGACATTCAAGTAGAAGAAGCTGAAGTGAACCATAAAATTTTAGGGGGCTGAATTAGAGAAAGTTGATGTATTGTGTGAGCATAAAATTGAATAAGCCAAGACTTTTCACAATTTTAAGGCTAGGAAGAAAATAAAGAAGAAGATCCATTGGCAAACTAATTACATGGATGAGCGAATCAAGACAATCCTTCATTCATCATTCAAGAATGATACCAAAAGCACATGAAAGAAAGAAATAGAATAGTATATTGAGAAGTAAGCATGGACAATAGATATTTCTATTGGAGAGAAAGGAGTTTTGAAGGTCTATATATGGACATTAAACATAGCAATACTTGCAAGGCAACCCAAGAATTTTTTGTTGTTGCTTGTGTGATGAATTGTGATTGATATGAGAATAAAAGATGTATGTACATATTTACAGTTAAACTCCTTCCCACATACATAAGAATAGTGGATTCAAACCAACTGCTATTTAAATTTTTTTTACCAAAGTTATAGTAGTTTTTTGAAATCATGACTTTAGTATTACAAAAAAAGAAATAACTCATTAGAATCCACAAGAAAAAAGTTGTGCTAGTCTTTTAGAGTCATGAGATTGATGTGATAAAAGAAAAAGTGTCATAGAAGCTACATGAAAAGGCCATGGTAGTTTTTTAAAGGTATGACATTTGTGCTACAAAAGGAAGAGCATTAGATAAGTTATATAGAAAACCCATGACTTTGATGTAATACTATGACTTGGAAGGCACTACTTTCCATAACACAATGACTTTTCATTTAAAAATAAAATACAAACCCATATAGTCACAACCTTCAATTACTAGGTCATGATTATAATTAACTATCTAACCCTCAAATCTCACAAAATCTCAAATTTTATACCAATACCACAACAATCCACCAAAATCCTCTCAACTTAGATATTGAACAATGGAAGGAAGAAGATTATAAAAGAAAAATATTGCGGAGATTGGCTGTAAGGAGAAAGGGAATAAACAAAAACCTAGCATCATAAAAGGCCACCTAGGGCCACAACATCCATGATGACTTTTGTTATAAAGATTGGGTAGAGATATATCGACTATGTGCTTTGCAACAATGAGTTTACTAGAGAGAGGGGATTTAGTGAATTCATTTATGCCTTTAGGAATATTTTTAGAAAGCAAAATTGAATGTTATTTTATATGCATAGAGAAAAGGTGATTGCCTTAGTTGTGAAATAGTTTTATGTGAATTTGGAGGATTTAAAGAAGATATGCTATGTGAGAGTAAATGTGTCAAACGGGCTGGGTCAGTTTTCTGGTTGTCAAATTGGGCCACCGTGCCGTGCCCAGCATGGCACAATATTGTAACCATGTCGTGCTAGGCATGACATGGCTTGAGAATTGCTGGCCCGCATGGTTCATACCTGGGTCGTGACTAGACTTTCTGGGTCAGGTCAGGTCATTCCTGGTTTTTTCAGCTAGAATTTTAAAAAAATCTAGTTGGGTCCTCATGTTAGTTTATAGTGTCGTCGGGCCCATAACACATTTCCAAACCATGCCATGCCATGCCAAGCCTGGCATGCCTGAACTAGGTCGGCCCAAGCCGCCCAGCCCATTTGACACCTCTATGTGAGAGAATTTTTCGTTAATTTTGATAGGGGAATTATTAATGATCTACTTGGATTCTCATGGGAAAAAGATAATGTAGATTTCAAATCTCTCCACATGTAAATGAATTTTTTAATAACCAATAAATTATTGATGAATGGTAAAGACACTTGGAGGATGATATTGAAGAGCACATACAACTATTTATTGATGGAAGAATCATGAAGATTAATAAAGTTTGGTTGTGTTTCACATACTCATTTATAATATCTATTCTCCATGATTCTATGATTATTTTGAAGAGAGAAATACTATTATATAACATCCTAATTGGGTACTACTTTGATGGGGAAATAATTTTAGAAGAATTAATTCTTAGATATTTAGAGGGTTAAGTTTCTAGCAAATTAATTCAACATTCTTTAATTACTTTGTTTTGTTTAGCTAAGAAAGATTCTATGGATGACAAATCAGTACAATGTGTCTAAAAGTGTCTCCTCTAATATTGTCTGGCATAGAAAGGGAAATAGAATGAAATAACAAAAGTAAAGAAGTCAATGTTTGAATGAGAATAAATAGCTAAAATTTTGGAAGAAGGCTCATCCTTCACCATGACTGACACAAAAGAAATGGAAAAAAAGGGAGAAACATGAAGAGTAGAGATAGCCTATACTGACCATTCCTTAGTTGCATATGGTGGTATGTTTATAGATATTTTGTGTATAATAAAAAATATGCAATGAAGTATCGAGCAAAATAAGGAAGAGCTAAAAAGAGGAGATTCATTCACTATGCATATGAGTAGTAGAAGAGGTTGGAAAGCATGATGTGATATAGAAAAAGCATCTTCATCAAAAAAAAGATAGCTTCAACCCAAAAAAAGGTTAAAGAATTGATCTATAAACTCTTGGTGGAAGAAATGAGATGTGTAGATATTAGATTGATAGAAAGTATCAAATTATTTGGAACTCCATATATAAAATGGTTGTAATTAATTGGAAAAAATAATAGAGGAAAGAAACAAAGTGAATGGGATTGAAACAATATATAAGGAGTGGTAGTAGATGGATAAAATAGGAAAGTGTAGTACAAACCAAGAAGATTTATATTTAATGATTAAAAATTTTGAAGGTGCACTAAATTCGATAAAGCAAAAACATAAAAATTTAGATGGATTATCTACATAGAAGAAATATATAGAAATATCATTTATTTTTCTATCTCATTTTGAGCATTCTATGTTGAATTTTATCTTTAAGAAGTGTGATCCTCATGAGAAATCACACCAACCACCTCCATTACTTCCATGATTTGTATGATTTATATTTATTCTCATATTTTGATGATATACCCATTCTGTGGAACTGATTGATGTTATTTTTCTTTTCCTTTTTTGGACAAAAAAGTTATTTCCTAAGGTTCAGTAATTATTTTAGTATGGAAATTTGTTTGATGTTCAAACTATCAAATATTCTTGTGTATTTTGGTAGTTTATAATGATATATATACATAGAAATAAAGATATTATTAGTTGATTTCATTACTTTTGTATTTTGGATAGTTTGGATGAATAGTCCATGAAATAAATATATTTTTGGATGTGTTTAGCTGAGAGGATAAATTATTGATTATTGTAGTTTTGGCATCTATTCTTGGCTAAAACTTTACCTAATTAGGTGTGACAATTCTTATACATCATGATCATACCAACTCATTAACATAATTTTTTCACTTTTTAATACATTCTTAGTAGTTATGATATTATCATGGACTGGTAACCATAGCTTGGAAAATTTAAATGGATACGATATTAATTCTTTATCACAACAACCGAGTATTCTACTAGTGTTCAATGTCGTGGCCAAGTCCAAGTGGCGTGACTTTATCTTTAATATGGCTTGGTAGTCTCAAGTCAAATGTATGATTTTTTTATAAAGTCATAACTTTTGAGCTATAAAATATTACCAAGTCATAACTATTCATACCAAAACCATAATAATTATTCAATATCATGATTTTTTGGATACTAAATATTACAAAGAATATTACTTGAGTACTATCATTTCTAAGGCCATGACTTTTATCATCAAAGGAAGACATAATCATAACTTGTATGATCAAGTTAATTGTTAATGTCATGACATCATCATAGTATTGTAGCAATATAATATATTAAAGAATAGAATGCTAGCACCATAGTCATTTCCTAGTTTCATAGCCATGACCAACACTCAAGAGACTTTCTCAGTGCCGCAACTTTTTTCTTAGCATTACAACTATATAAAACTCAAGAAAAACCATTTTCCAATACCACAGCTGCTATAGAGCACCAAAGCTATATAACAAAAAGAAGTCATCACCACTCCATGACCACTTCCTAGTTCCCAAAATTATAGCTCTATATTGAATACAAATGGATAAATGCATGAACCATAGTTACTTCATAGTGATATGACTTTGTGTTATAGAGATATTAAGCCTAAGCATGTCTTTATAAGTGCCACAAATTTATATTATAGAAATATCAAGATGTAGACTAGAGTTGTGACTATTTTTTAGAGTTACGACCTCATGCCAAAGAGATGAAGGCAAAAATTGAAATGTTCTTATGAAAACCATGACTTCTAACTTAATGTAATGTAAGGTCGCATGAGTATAAAAGTGGAAGATTGAGAAATTTTAAGTAATCTTTCATTTTCCTCTTCTTCTCCCCCACATGACAAGAAAAGCCATGACAATTATCAAACTTTAGGGGTAAATTTTATACTCCATAAGGATTCTAAAAGCAAGTAAGGGGCACAAGATTAATGCTAATCTTTAGAGTTGGAGGGTACAACTCTTAAACCTCTCTTCTCTAGGGATTGATTAAAAAATATGTATCAAACAACAATGCGTATAGGGTTTGTGTAAATTGAGATATGTGATATAAATTGATTTTTTTTAATGAATGAATATGTTTGATTTATTTTATGTTATGAATATTGATAGTTGGTGATTAAATAGAACTTAAACTAGGATTTTGACTGTTAGTAGGTTTTTGTGAGATAGTCATAGTGGACAATGATAGGCAAACCATAAAGCTCACTCACACATATGATAGGAAGGAAGTGATAACCCTTTTGAATGTAATGAACAAGATAAACAAATATGTTGAAACTCAAAATTTGGGTATATTAATCATTACACGTATGACTTTTATGAAGTAGGAAGTGCAAATGCTTTGACATGCCAATATATTATACACTTGTTAAAAAACTAATTTTCGATTGTGATGGATATTTAATAGAATATTCTCCCGAGTAATTCACCTTTAGTATGAGAGTTATATCATCACTAAGGAGGATAGTGACATAATTTTTGGGACATATGCAAATATGTTATAACTTACAAAGTTGTGATAATCCTTTTGAGTTACTTTTACTTGTATGGTTCCCACTGGTGAAACATGAGGGAAGCATATGTTAATTATGCAAGTAAACCACTTGTGAAGCTAAAAGTACAAATACTTAGAAAACATATCAATCTATGGTCTTTATGTTATTGAGATCAGAGAATAAAAGTGTATATACATAACAACTATCAAGGGAAATTGACAAAGTTTTCTAAAAGGTATGTGAATGTAACTAACTCTCAAGCAAAGATAAATTATTATCTTAGTGATGATATATTGTGGGGACAACTATGAAAAGACTACCATACCATTAGGATAAGCTCAATGATGACAACAACCTTATATACCATTAAGCCAATAAGTCATTGCATAACACCTTAACCTTGTTCTATGTCTAAGATAATATAAGTTGAGTGACTTAAATAGCATCACATTGATTAAATAAATAAATCATTGACCCTAAGATTGTCTAACAATTTGAGTGACTATTTTACTAAAAATATAGTCTTATTATGAATAACTAAATTGGTGATAATCCAGATAAGATCAATATCTATATGAAAGTCTATTTTACTACATATATGATCCATACACTTTTGAATCTCAGTTAAAGATGCTCTCATTAATAAGTTTTTGAGAAATCATCTAACCGATACAATTAGATAGTATAACAAATCATAACAATTTGTATAATTTGGACTTTGTCATTAAGCTTTTGATGGATAATTTTATTTCGTAATACTCCAGTCATGGTGTTGTGCATAGTCATGATTTTTTCTTTGGTTGAATTCTTCAAAATTACTACTCCAACCTTGTTTTTCTCATTTGTTCTCTTAGCTTCTTTGAAGTTGTCTATATTAGCTTCTTCCAAAATCATGACTTCGAAGAATGATGTGAATTTATAGCAATTATTTTTCTCCTTTTCCTCCATTTTGCAACTCCAAAGTAGTTATTCCTTATCACTTTTCTTGTCTTCATTACTTTCACACCTCAAAGTTATTCTCTCACATTAGCTCATTCATCTTCATTTGTCCAGCAGTCTTCTATAAAATCTTTCTATCAATTGTCTACTTTTTGTTTTCATTGTTATATGAAGGAGATTATCTACTCTCCTAAATCCTATCTCATCATAATCTGGATCCTACAAGCCTTTGTATGAATTTATTTTCTCCTCGCCAATATAGAGAGTGAACTCTACTTTCTTAACATCAATAAAGATTTGTCCAATGGCTAAAAATGATCATCCCAAAATTAATAGTGGATAATTATCTTCCTTCATTTTAAGTACAATAAAATCTATTGAAACATAAAAAAACCAACCTTAATCACATTTTTTATGCTAATTTGGATAATTATTAATAATCACATTTGGGCACTTGATAGTTTGACTAGCCATCTTAAGTGAGATAGATATTGGAGAAATTTTTCCAAGATTCAACCTTTGAAAAATCAATAAGGGCATCAAATTGATATTTTATCTAATGTCATATAATATATTCCACAATTTATGGTTCCCAATGATACATGATAATGTAAAACTTCTAGAATCTTTTAATTTCAATAGAAGTGTTCTTTGAATAATCATACTTTATTTCTTGGTCATATTCACAATAATTTTTTTATAAACCTTATATAGTTTGACATTTGAGCTAGAGCTTTGGAAAATAATATATTTACTTCTAATTTTTGGAATAAGTTGATTATTCAAATTGATATTTCTCAAATATTCATCAAACTTCTCTTTCCTAAAACAATGGAATAATGGAATATTTATTAGAAACTTACCATTTGTTTTAGTCTGATTTATTTATTTATCTCCGTATATTTGGATAACCTATTTTCACTCATCTATTTCTTGGCTTCATTCATTCAAAATTAGGGGTGAGAATTGGGCTAGCACTTCCACTAAAGTCATGGTTTTGTGAGGTGTTGCAACACTACAACCTTCATATGTTGAAACATTTTTAGTGGAAGCTATGACATTTAGGAAATTTTTCAATGGGAGCCATGATTTTTGGAAAAGTGATAGTGCTATCTTCTCCTGAACCTACTAGAATCCTCTTCCTCAATGTGTTTCCCCTCTAACTCATTTCCTCTTCAAAGTAATATAGATAAGTACTTCTTATTTGCCTTAGTGTGACATGGTAATTCATTAAATCCTTTTTCCTTCATCGATAATACCATCTATTCAAATTGGGTTTCTTTGGTCTTAATTGTCGAGCTCATGTGATCCATTTTTGCTTCAAGCTTCTCCATCCAAGTATGTTGGTTAACATTTCTTTTTTGTTAGTTTTGTTAATATGACATTCATACTTTTTTTCTGAGTAGAATTCTCTTCACTACTTGAAGGTTGAAAATTCATGCTTTATCCTCATTGATTATTATGTCTCATTACATTACTCTTAAAGTTTCTTAGAGCTTTCCCACTCCCACTGCCTTTATATGAAAAGTTTTCATGATTTCTCATGTTTGGATGATAATGCATCATAAAATTATTATTAGATCAAAACACATACTATTTGTTCGCAATCTATTAACTTCTATCACTTGATAAATGAGATCTAAGCTCACTATTTTATGTGGATGCAAAATGGTAATTCACCCTAATCTTCTTCTCTTTTCCTTTTGAGTTTCAAGATTTCTTAGGAAGGAATTCATTTTCACCTTCTCCCAAAGAAATGATCAGTTGGAGTTTGATATTGGTTCTTCTCTTACTCACCAAACAAGTAACGTGCCTCCTCACATGACTTACCCATAACCAAACCACTTGTGGCTACATCAATCATACACATTATCATATAATTCATCATATTGTAGAAAATTTGGGCTTAGTACTATAACTCAAATCTATGTTAAGGGGATCTCCTCAACAACTCCTTAAAATAGTCTCTGACATTATATAAAATCTTTTTCTCTTCCTATCAAAACTAACTTACCTTGCTTTGTAACTGAAAAATGATTTGAGGTGAAAAAAATCCGTGAGAAAGACCTTCTCAAATTCATATTAAATCTCAATAGAGCCCCGAGATAAGTATGAAAACTAACTTTGTGCTTTATCCCTCAATGAAAATGAGAATAAACATAGCCTTATTGCATTAGGGATAACTCTAAACATCTCTACCATGTTGCATAGTTACAAAAATATCATGATATGTCCGTTAGGATTCTCTAATATATTTATATTATACTGGTCCTACTAAATCATCATTATTAGACTCGACTTCAACTCAAAATAATTTATTTTCACTAATTGTATCCAAACATGCAAATAACTATCTATTATCATTGGTCTCTAATAATCTCTCAATATATGGTATTGGATGGGTTATTGGATGGCTTGCCCATTACCTTCTTGCGGCTCTCTATTGATACAAGTTTCATCTATATGTTCTTGTCATGGTTCTCTTAATTTTTGGGTCTAGAGAAATATATGAGAAATATGGCTAAAAATAAAAAAGAAAAGATATAAAAGAAATAAGAAATATAATAATTCACTTTTCAAACAAGATAACAAGACTAGCTATTGGATCCAAAAAAAATATCAAATTTAATGTTATCTAAGTTACTTTAAAATTTTTTTTTTCTAAATTAAGGATAATTATGTCAACTCACATTGACTAATCAAACTAAATAATCTCTAACAATGATATTAGAAACTTATTATGACTTTGTTATATAGTCCAATTTTTTGGTTAGATAGTATCCCAAAAACTCATTTGATAGAGTATCTTAACAACAAAATCAATAAATATATGGTTCTTATAAGTAGTAAATAAAACATTTTTCCAATCCTAAAAAGATTGTATCAACTGTTCAGTCAACTAAGAGTGAAATAATATAATTCTAGTAAATGAGATAATTAGGAATTTTGATATGATTCTTAGATCCTATAATTTATCTACTTTATTTATCTAATACATGTCCAAATAATTCAAATAATATTAGGTTTGAATAAATAATAAAGGTAGGTTTGTTGTATTATGAATATTTGCTCTAATGACATACAAAATGGTTATCACCATTTTAAAAAAATATAGTTGATATATATAGGTAAACAAATATCAAAAATAAATATGTAATATTTATATATTTATTCCTACATATATATGTTTACCTATATATATATATAGGTAAACAAATATATAAGAAAATACTTATGTATAGTTTATCAAACTACCTTAGTTCATACATATATATGTTTATCTATTTATATAAGTAAACATATATAGGTAGACATACATTTTTGTTCATACAAATATATCACCATTCTTGTATTATGTACTAGAATGTTTAGTAGAACTACCTATATACATAGATATTTTAGTAAATATTTGTATATACATATATATTGGTAAACAAATACAAACATATACATGTCAAAATAAATACAAGTATATGTTTATATAAACATTCTTCTTAGTACATAAGATAGATTAATAAATACATATATATAGGTAAACAAATACAAACATATACATGTCAAAATAAATACAAATATATAGGAACAAAGACAAATATATATGTATGAACTATATTTGTTCATACATCAAATATCTATGTCACAACACATACATGTTATCAAAATAAATGCAAATATATAAAACAAATATTTATGTATTTTGATTTTTTTTAATAATACAAATAAATTAGATATTTTGATAGGAAGCCATCAAAATACATAGATATTTGTTCCTGAATGCCTCCAAATATACACGAATGTTCTGTAGTTTACAAACCAAACAAACTTACATACTAAAATTATTACTTATCTCTAAGTAATAACTTCTCCTCAATAAAAAATTTTTTAACATAACCTCAAACAAATTTATCACAATTGATTATAACATCAAAAAATATAGAAATAAATAAAAAGTACAAATCAATGTACTAAGAGAGGTCAGAAAAATACTTTCTCTTTAGAATCATACTCTTTAAAGGTTAAATATAATCTAGGGTGCTCAAATGATATCATAGAAGTGAATAGTTTCTTTGAATCTTCCTTTAGTGCACCCTCAAAGAATCTCATCACAAAATAAAGGTTTTTTGATTTGCACAATATTTTCCCAATTCCTATAT
Source organism: Sapria himalayana (assembly GCA_029783825.1). Lineage (NCBI taxonomy): Eukaryota > Viridiplantae > Streptophyta > Magnoliopsida > Malpighiales > Rafflesiaceae > Sapria > Sapria himalayana. The sequence goes on from JAREIK010000385.1 coordinate 10,353,994, forward strand.
CCACATGTTACCTTGATATTTCATGTTATTTTCATTCACTTCTTCTCTTTTTAACACCGTTTTCTTTCAATCCATTGATACATCATCGTATAGTCTTTCAAATGATTCAGTATTGTCCATCAATATGATCTCTAATGGTTTTATCCATTCTTCCAAGAGTTTGTATATATTGTTTTCAATTTTTTTGGTTTGCAATAAAAAAATCTCTTTTTGTTTGAGTTGTATTTCTCACATTGTATCTTATTTTATATCTTCCTCCACTATACGTAGAAATTGGATCTCTTTTTTCAAGTATTTCTTGTTTTTTTGGTATCTCATTGCATATTTTTCAATATACAAAAAATATCAACAAATATACCTTAAAGTGCATCAAGAGAATGGCCAATATGGGCATCCTCTTCTTCTTGTCTTCCACAACTTTCCATGCCTTATATGTTAGCTCCAATGAAAGAAAATTTTTCTTTTCAAAATTTCACTAGTTATTCCTCTTTTAGAATTGACTTCTTTACCTTTTTATCTCATTTGATTCCCCTTTTGACACCCAACAATGTTAGGGGGATACTATTAAGTGTATTACACCAACTTGTTCATCAATGAAGATTCACTCAACTAGACATAATTAAGTTATTAGGAAAGGGTGAGTTAGCTAGCCATAAAATTCACCCTTAAGGAAAATAAGAATCAATTTCTCAAGAATCTTCCCAACAACAAAACTATAACAAACTAGAATGACATACAACTAGATTACTTTTTCCAAAATGATGATTGAGACATGGATGATCATTTTTACTATAACAACTAGTAAAAATGATCATAGGAAATATAACCAAACTATACTCACCTTCTATGAATTCTTTCCACGTTAAGTATCCATATACGCTATTCGAAGTCATCCTCCATGTTCCTTTCCATCCATTAACAAATTAGTGATTGCTAAAATATCTAGTTGTCTGCATCGAGATTTAAAATTTATAATATCTTTGGCTCCTTGGAATCCAAACAACTCATTTATTATCTTCCTATCAAGGTACACCAAAATATCTCTCATATATAGTTTTTCTCTTGTCTATCTTCCAAATTAGTATAAAATTATTTCACAATGGATGTATTGCCCCACTCTTCATGTGTGTATAATAATAACCAATTCTTCTTCTTTATAATATCATCAATTAGAGGGATGAATTCGCTAAATTTTTTTTCTCAAATAAAGCTTTTATTTGTAAGAAATAAGTCCATCCATCATTATCCCAATTCATAATAAAAATCACCATGGACATAATAACATCTGGTGAAATTTCCATAGGACTAAATTTCTGTCACTTCTTTTCTCCTTCCAAATCATTTATATGACTATTTTCTTTGATGATATTCTCCATTATATCATCGAATCAATGAGATTAGTAGGTTTAAAGTTGGTTAGTCCGAGAATTAGAAGAGAAGAAGAATTTTGTTGAAGGATTTCTAGGGTTAAGTATTTGTAGTTGTGATTAGATTAATAAAAGCCATGATTTTACAAGCTTTCTTTTCTATCTTGAATGAAAAGCCATGGTCACGGCTTCAAAGTTGTGGCACTAGGCCACGAATTCAAAGTTGTGGCACTCAGTCATAGCCATGGCTTTCCCTTTGATTTCTAATGATACTTTTATTTCTATAACATTAAAGTTAAATAGTTATGCAAGGTCACGACTTTATCATTAAGGTTCTAATGGGCATTTTCTTTTTGTGATACAAAGTTATAACACTAAAAAATAGTCATAAATTTGTCATTAGGCTTCCAATGGGTATTCCCTTTCTATAACATCAAAGTTGTACTAAAGAATATGCATGAATTTAGGCTTAAAGAATCTTAATTGCAACTAGTTAGAACCTGCTCTGTGTGTGTCGGGGGGGGGAGGGGTGCTATGTTTATTTTACAAAAAAAAAATTATCAAACAAAAAAAATCTCTTTGGTTTCCTCCCAAACAACACTATGTTTAATGTCTATTTCTAGACTATTAATAACTCACTTCCGTATTAACCATTAATGCTAGATAAGTAACCATCTCAATGAGATCATCTACAAAGATAGTTGGGTTAGATTACATCTTTTTTGTTTTTTCCCTTGCACGGACATTGTGAAATACCATGACCTTTTCTACTTATTGATCATAGATGCCCTTCTCATCTTTCTTCATATCAGCCACCAAAACTTCAGCATTTTCCTTTTTCTTATTGAATAATCAAGACAATGTCTTCAATTGCCTTTTTAGCTATTGAAACTTCATCATCTCACCCACTCTTTTGCCATGACATTTGATCTTCTCAAATCATTTAGTACATGGTAAGAAAATCATCACAAGAAGATTCAAAGATTGAATACGAATTATTGAAAGTGTTTCTTTAATGGCTTCTAGATCTTTAATCTCTACTCATTAGTCATTAACAATCCCATATTTTTTATGCAACTCATTGACTGTCTTTGATGATTACTTAATTTGTACACTATTATTCTTTAGTCTCAAGTATCATAAAGACTAAGAATTGATATTATTTTTAAGAATTTATACTTTTTACTATATAAGTATCATACACATATAATTAACATATATTTCTATCAAATTAATTGGTGGGAACCATACGAGTGAATGCAACTCGAAGGTGTATCACAACTTTATGAGTCATAATAACTAATGGATGTCTTGAGCTTTATAATTATGTAAATGTAATACTTATTTTACAAAAAAAATTATCAAGAAAAAAAAACATTTGGGCTGCCTCCCATGTAGTGCTATGCTTAATCTCTATAGTTAGACCATTAATAACTCATTTCATTCATTGTAAATCTCTAATATTCAAGCTAAGTTCTTCATATAATTTTTTATTTATTTTCTTCTTATACTTTTAATATCCGTCATTAATGATAGATAAGTAACCATCTCGATGACATCATCTACAAAGATAATTGGGTTAGATGATATCTTCTTTGTTTTTTCCCTTACCTTGATATTGTGAAATATCTTGACCTTTTCAAATTATTGTTCATAATTCTCATCCTCATCTTTCTTTATATCAACCACCAAAACTTCATCATTTTCCTTTTTTTCTTGCATAATCAAGGCTTTGTCTTCAATTACCTCTTCTAGGTTCTTCACCTCAATAATCTTCATATAAGCTAATGAAACTTCATCATCTCACCCACTCTTTTTTCCATGACATTTGATCTTTTCTAATCATTTAGTAGCTCGGTAAGAAAATAATCACATGAAAATTTGAGGATTAGATAAGGATTTAGAATGTACTTCTATCATGGCTTCTAAATCTTTAATTTCTACTCAAAAATCATTTAAAATTCCATATGTACACTATTATTCTCTAGCATGCCCTTGATGATTATTTCATATGTATACTATTATTCTCTAGCCTTAAGTATTATAAAAATAAGAATTGATATTATTTTTAAGTAGTTATACTTTTGATTTTATAAGTATCATATACACAATAACATATATTTTCATCATGTTTAATTGGTGGGAACTATACGAGTGAATGAAACTTAAAGGGGTATCACCACTTTATCAGTCATAATAACTCATGAATGTTCGAGCTTAAGTATAATTATGTAAATGTATTGTTTATTTTACAAAAAAAAAATTAATAATAAAAAAGACTCTTGGGTTGCCTCTCAAGTAGCTCATACCTAATGTCTATAGCTAGATCATTAATAACTCATTTCATTTATTATAAATCTCTAAAATTTAAGCTAACTTCATATAATTCTTTATTTATTTCCTTCTTATACTTTCAGTATCAGTCATTGATGCTAAATAAGTAATCATCTCGATGATATCATCTACAAGGCTAGTTGGGTTAGATGACATCTTATTTGTTTTTTTCATTGCCATGACAATATGAAATATCATAACCTTTTCAACTTATTATTCATAGTTCTCCTCCTCAATTTTTTCTATATCAGCCACTAGAACTTTATCATTTTCCTTTTCTTCTTGCATAATCAAGACTATGTCTTCAATTGCCTTTTCTAGGTGCTTCACCTCAATAATCTTTATATCAGCTACTAAAACTTCATCGTCTCACCCTCTCTTTTGCCATGAAATTCGATCTTCTAAAATGATTTAGTAGCTAAGCAAAAACATTATCACAAAAAGATTCAAGGATTAGATAAGGATTATTGAATGTGTTTCTTTCATGGCTTCCAGATATTTAATCTCTATTCAAAGTCATTCATAATCCCATATTTTTTTATGCAACTCATTAAATACTGTTGATAATTGTTTCGTATGTAGACTAATATTCTCTAGCATCATGCATCATAAATACTGATAATTGATATTATTTTTAAGCATTTATACTTATGACCATATAAGTACCATACATACATAGTTAACATATACTTCTTCCAGGTTTCATTGAGTGAAACTATATGAGTGAATACAACTCGAAGGTATATCATTAACATATGAGTTATAATAACTCAAGGATGTCCCAAATATTATTTAGCACAATCCTCTTTCGTGATGATGTGACTTTCACACAAAAGGTGAAATCCCTAAAAGAATATTTTATATGATATCCACCTCAATCGAGAACAAGTTCTTCTTAGATATATAAAATAGATTGACAAATAATATCATTAATTCTTTCAATTTCATAAACATCAAACTCACAATAATTAACATATACAAATTTTATATTTTAACATATAGGTTTATCTAATATATCATAGTCAGGAAGGGTTGTCACATTATTTATACCATATGTTTGAGTGAGTCTCATTGTTTAATTGTCATTATCCACCATGAAAACTTGCACAAACTCATTAATAGTCAAAACCTTAATTCAAGTTCTATGTAATCTCTTATCCATTAATTTTCATAACATAGCATTAATTAAAGCACATTCAATAATATAAAAACCTTTTATATATTACCCAAAGTTATACAAACCCCTTCACCACATGCTATTTTGATTTAAATTCCCTAATATATCTTAGAAAGGGAGGTTTAAAAGTCATGCCCACAACTCTAGGGTTTAGCTTATATCTTGTATTGCTTGCATGTATGTGGAACTTGTAAAAAGTGAAAATTTCACCCTTAGGGTTTGATTGTTGTGCATTGGATTTTATTTGGTGCATAGGAGAAGAAGAAAAAGAACATTAAGATATTTCTTAATTTCTTTCTCTTCCTCTTTTATAATCAAATAATTCTGCATTGCTTTGAGTATAAAACTGTTACTTTTGGAATAAAGCTACCACTTTGATCTTCATTTCTTGAGTTTGAGATCATGACTCTAGAAATTAGCCATGACTCTATATTGTATCTCAATCCTTCTATAATACAATGTCGTGGTGGTGGGAAATGTCCATGACTATGGCCCAACACAAAGATATAGCACTGGGAATGGTCGTGGCTTCATCACCCGTCTCTCTTGTTCATCATATGGCCACCATGCTAGAATTTGTTGAGACTTTGTGGTGGTCTCTCTTTATTATCATAAATCCATGTTACTAGAAATGACTATGAATTTAATATTATTTCTTATGTGCATCATATGACCACAACACTAGGAAATGGGAATAGCATGAATAATGGTTTTTCTTATATTTCGAGTGGCCATAGCTATAAGAGTGACCATGACATCAGTCTTGACTTCTCTCATATGTTTTATGGTTGTAGTACTAACAAATGGCCAAAGCACCGTTAATTAGTTCGAACATAAAAGTCATCACTTTGCTTACTCTTTAAGACAAGAATCATGGTCTTGGAGAATAGTCATACTCGAATAATTATTCTCTATAATTTTTCATGTCCAAAATTCATGATGCTGAATAATTATCACATTTTTGGATTAAATAGTTTTGACTTTATAACTTATTGTAGCCCAAAAGGTGTGGCAAAAGACTATGACTCTGACTTAAGACTAGAGAGCCAAATTAAAGATAAAGTCATAACACTAAGAAGTAAGTGACTTTTAGTATCGATAGGGTACTTGGTTACTATGATGGTATATTAATGTCATAGCTATTTAATTATAATGAGATAAGTATAGTTGTGACTCCATGATAATATTGAATCCACAAATAATATATTGCATAGTTGATGGATTATGCTTATGAGTTAGTAGGGTCATATCATACAAAAATTATTATTAGTAATTACTTAAAGTTTTAACTAAGAATATATGCCAAAACTATGTTATTTTCCATAATATACCATTATCCAAAATCCTTCAAAAACCTACCAATTTCTTGACTATTCAGCAAAATCAAACATAACTCCAATTCATGAAATTGATCGATTAATTACCCATTCTAATGCTTAAACATTATTAAAAAAATACCAAAATACTTCATAATATTTTATAATTTAAATGCCAAACAGGCTCACTTATTAAAACTATTACTCATCCCCAAACAATAATTTCCATCACAGTAAAAAAACATTGAATACTATCTAAAATCAATTTAATACAATAGTTTCAATATCACAATATAGAAATAAATAAAAAGTACAAGTCAATATACTAGGAGAGGTGGGAAGTATGATTTCCCTTAGGTATCATACTTCTGAAAGGTGAAATCTTATTTTAAGTGCTCAAATGGTGGCATAGAAGTGGATGACCTCTATGAATCTCTCTTCCATTTAACTAACCAATCCAACATCTTTGCTATAATGTCACAAAATACCTAATGTCTTTGACCAATAAAATTTAGTGTACACTCAAAGGGTCATATTACAAAACATAAGTCACTATGATTTGCATTGTATTTTCCTACTTCCTCTATCCATTTGCACTTTCAATAATTTGTGTCATTTTCATTTGAATCATCTCTTTTCTCCTTTGCACTTTTCCGATCCATCATAATGGTCTCATATAGTATCATCCTTAATGATTAATAACTACACATAAATTCAATATCTATGTGTTTCTTCACTTCCTTATTGCATTTGTAGATGATGTTTATTAACTTTTCTCGCTTTGTGATAAAAGATATTTCTTTTTGATGGAGTTTTTTCCCCACACCACATCACATTTTCTAACTTCTCCCACAACTATTGTGCATATAGATTTGATCTCATTTTCACTTCTTCCTTCTTGCTTTTGGCTTCTCACTGCATATTTTTAAAAATTCATAAAATTTCAACTAACAAAGCACCATGTGTAGCTAAGCAATGCACAATGCAGGTGAACTTATCTTCTCATTTTTTTCCCATTCTTTGATCTCTTGCATGTTAGTTCTAGTGAATGATGAACATTCTTCCCAAATTTTTTCCAATCCTTCCCCTTCAAGCATTAATTTATTTTCCTTTATGTCTCTTTCAATTCTTCTTTTAGTGCCCGACAATGATAGTGGGATGCCATCAGATGCATCACATCGACATGTTCATCCATGGGGACTTTCTTGACTAGATATAATATAGTATTAAGTGAAAGACAAATTAGTTGGTCAGAAAATTCACCCTCAAGAAACTCAAGAATCATTTCTCAATAATCTTCCCCAAATCAAAATGATAACCAACAAGGATAGTGTACAACAAGATTACTCTTTCCAAATTGATCATCAAGATATGAGGAGTTGGTAATAAAAAAATCATATAAAATCCAACCAAATTTTACTCATATCCATGATTTTTTATCTCATTAAATAATCATTTGTGCTCTTCGAAGTCACCCTCCATGTGCTCTTTCCATCTATTAACAAATTAGTGATAGATGGAAAATCAAGTAGCATAAGGAGGGATTTAAAACCCATTTTATCATTGGTTCCTTTTAATCAAAACAAGTCATTTATTATCTCCCTATTAAAGCACACTTAAATACCTTTCACAGAATATGTTTTTTCTTACATATCCTCCAAATTGGTATACATTTTTTTTCAATCAAATATTGCCTTATTCTTTATGCATGCACAATAATACTTAATTTCTTTTTCTGATAATACCCCCAAAAGGAAGATTGAATTCCCTAAAGTTTGTTTAATAAAGTTTTTCTTGCACAAAATAGAATCCATTCATCGTACTCAGTTTCTATAATAAAAATTTATACAATAAAAATGGTTTCGTGTATCATTTATATGGTACTAGGTTTCTATCTTTTCCCTATCTCCTTATAGTAAATTTTTTCAACATTTTTCTTTGGATATCTTCTCTCTTCCATCCTTGAATCTACTAGCTCAATTGATTTTATGTTGGGTTGTCATGAAACCAACAAATAGTTACATTTTTTTGAAGGAATTTATAAGGTTTGATATTTATAGTCACAACCAAGTTAATGAAGGTATGGCTATGCGTCTTCTTTTTCTTCTATAAATGTGAAGTCATGATACTATGTCAAGCTATTCTTTCAAACTCATGGCACTAGGTCTTAACTATGACTTTTCCATATGGTTTCTATTATGTTTTTATTTCTATAACATCAAAGTTAGGATACTAAAAAATAGCGATGATTTTTTCATTAAACTTCTTATGGGCTTTTCTTTCTATAATAACAAAATCATGATGCTTAAAAATGGTCATGGATTTGGGCTAAAATTTTCTAGTATCACAACTAATTTGAATTTGCTATTTTTTTTGTGTGGGGGTATAAGTGTAACTATTTACATGTAATTCATATACTAGCAATAAAAATGCTTCATCAAACATACAACACAACAAAAACTCTTAGATTGCCTCCCAAATAGTGTTATGCTTAAAATCTATAGTTAGACCACCAGTACTAGCTTTTTTCCATCTGAAATCTCTACTATACAAGCTAACTTCTCCATATAAATCTTGACCTTTTTCCTTCTTGTATTTTTGGTACAAGTCATTGATGTCATATAAGTAATCATCTTGATGACATCATCTATGCGGATAGTTGGGATGGGGCTCCTCTTTTTGTTTTTGCCATAGTCTTAGATTCAAAATGTCTTAACTTTTTTAACTTTTTGTTCATGCTTCTCCTCCACAACATACTCCATATTAGTCACTCAAATTTCATCATTCACTTCATCTTCTTTTTCCTAAATGATTGAGATTATATTTTCATTTTTTTTATTTGAATTCTTAACTTCAACTATCTTCGTATTGGCCACTTAGACATCCTAGACATCTACTTCAGTACTTTCATCATCTTTTTCAAATTTTCGCATTTCTTATGTATTAGCTTCAAACTTTTAATGCACAACTTTCGTTGAACTATAAGTATGCTATATAAAATACAAAGGGAGGTAGGAAATATTTAAAAATATTAAACTACCTATATAAACATTACATACTAAAACTATTGTTTCCTATATGTTTGTTAGTGATGTCAAAATACATTTTATTTATATAGGAACAAATATATAAACATTACATGCATGTATACTATCTATGTTTGGTAAACTACCTAAACAAATTACATGCATAGATATATGTTTACCTATATACATCAACTATATTTGTTCATTCATATATATATATATAGGTAAACATATATATGTATGATCTAAGGCAATTTGTTAAACTATAGATATATATTTGTTTACCCATATATATATGGTTGTGACCCCATAATATTATCATAGCCACAAAAAATAAGTTTTATTGTTAAAATATTGTGCTAACAAGATGATATAAAGTTATAATATTATGATGATAATATTATCATAGCTATTAATAATTAGTCGAGATTGTCATGATAAATTAAGTATAGTTTTGGTCAAGAATAGATATCAATACTACTCGATGATCCATAAATTACCATAGAGCAAAATATCTCAAAAAATATATTAATTTCATGACTATTCATCGAAATCAATCAAAAAATCAAAATTATGAAATTAATCCAATTGTGTCATATTTTCATGCTTACACTCTATCTAATAGTACTAAAATACTCAAAAATATTTGATAATTTCAACACAAAATAGTCATTCATCTTTTGTCCTTCTCTATCAAAAATGTTGGTTCATGCATTGTAACTTGGGAGGACGTCTTAATGGTGGGTGGCTTTTATCACTACTATTTAGCTTAGAGGTGTTAAATGGGTCATGCCTTGCCGACATGAGTCATATTTTGGTGGTCTGATCTAGTCACTATGCTATGCCCAACACTAGATTAAATAGGTGTTCATGCCTTGTTGGTCATGACATGAAATGGATGCCTATGACATGGCATGTCAGCACAGCTACTTTGTAGGTCAGCATAACATAGCCTAATATCATGCTTTCTGAATCGAACATGCATGGTTGGATTAGGTCATGCTAAGCTAGGCTAATAGATGCATGGCTCTACCATAGGTTTGGCAGCTGAGATTAGTGCCTAATGGTAGTGGGTAGTGTCAATGGGAAGAAAGCAATGGTCAAGGGCACAAAGCCCACTAACTTATGCCCACTAGGACTAGCTCATTGGAACTACCCAGTGGGCAATGACACATAGCAGTGCATGACTATAGGTGCAACTATAGGCAACACTACGCCTATAATGAGTAGTGGCTTGTTGTGGCATGTGGGGCAAGGGTTGTGGCTTGCTGCAGCATGGGTTAGCATTGACCTTTATTTTTAAATTTTAAAATTAAACTTTTAAGTAAGATTTAATATTAAATTGCAACTACATTGTACTAAAATATAAATTAAATTGATTAAAATTCTTGAGACATTAAGACCATAACTCAACAAAAAAACATACATGAATTTTGTATTCGAACATTGTGGCATCGTTTGAAAAATAATAATATAATATAAATTGGAAAAAGTTTTTAAAAGTAAAATAATGAGTACATCGGGAAAATAAATATACATAATACATTGCACGTTAGTCCTTTCAGTGACTAAGTTGACTTGAGTCCAATATTAATGATTAAACAATGTCAGTTGTCTAATTCGGATCACCATATCTAATTTTGATACTATTACTAGCCTCAATATCCTTGATGTCGTCATGAGAGTCATCACCCATCAACAACTCTTTTTCTTTATCCTAATATACATCATTGAATCTTCCAAGTTCCTTAGGCATAAAAGTACTTTCATGATATCTAGTCATAATTTGGATCTCTATCCAAAATAATATTTATAGCCATAGAAAAAGTAGACTCTGATACTATGCTAGATCCCAGAGGGGTCAGTAGGTCATGCATCATCTTAGATAGCTAGATTCATATGATTTCACCAACTTAATCTATCAAAATTCTTAATATCATCATATGATAAGATGTATAAGTAATTAATATTTAAGTACCGAGATAACTCACTCCTATTTGACAAAATACCTCATCATTTTCCCATTTTTAACTAAATAGAAAAGGCATTATCTACGAATATGGTATCTATGTTCATACTCAAATCTTCACTACAACAACTACCTATTGTCATAATATGTAAACTTATTAACTAATTTTTTATAAATCCAAATATCATGTTATTTTTCTCTTTTCATGCAGGTAGATATATATATTAATATATATTTTTTTCTTGTTCACCTTAATCCTAAGATCCAAACATATAGCCAAGTAATAAAGAGATAAAATGAAAGACCAGTATTTTAAATATTTGATTTCCATCTCAAAGGTCATGATACTTAAATTAGGGTGTTCTCACTACATGCTCAACATACTACTATTATTATATATACATCCAAGTGTAATGAAAGTGATGAGAGTATTCATAGAAGGACACAAACTAATCATATCATAAAAATTTTTCAAGAATTTTCAAAATTTTTTTATCTTCTAGTTTTAATTATTAATAACAAGTTCATCACTATTACTATTGATATAGTCAAATATTATATATTACTAATTAATATATGACTCTAGTATTAGATAGGCATAATTCTAAGTGTCTAACATTCGTTTGGCTTTTGTTATGATCACTAACAAAAATAGAGTATAGAAATCATGTTGTCTGCAAGGTGTCCTAGGCTATTTCAATAAATTTCTTATATTTTCTAAAAAGGGAGAGATAATTTTCATTGTTTCTTGTGTTATTAGGTTAATTATGAGATATATATACTTAATATAAAAAATATCAACCAATGACCCAACTCTAATAGTTCTAACAAACATATTAATGATGACATCATTATTTGAAGTATTATTGACCTCTCACCTTTTTAGAGAACCTAATTTCGATCTCTGACCTTTTGGTTGTATTATCATTATTATATTTTATGTGTGTGTGTGTGTGTGCGTGTGTGTCTGTGTCTGTGTCTGTGTGTGTCTGTGTGTGTCTAATTCATTTTTATTAAATTTACTAATTGTTATTTTTTTAAATTTGAGTGTGAAACTAAACTAGAATAGGAGAAAATTATATTTTAACATTTTACTTAATTTATTTTTTTATCTAAGATTCTAATAAAATAAATAATTAAAATTAATTTGCAATATATACCTTCATTTTCTATGCGTAGCTTACACTTTGAATATTACGTCTCATATTTCATGCTTAGAAGTCATTACTCATCACGACAAACAATATATCAGGGGCACTCCACTTCACAAAATTAAAATTACAAATAATTATCAAAAATAAGGCACAATGTTAGTTTGGAGCATTGAGAGGAGATGATATGAGAAAATCTTATAGAATAACTATGAAAAATAAATATATGAATTAAGAATTTATATAAATATTTTTTAATTAAAAATATATTTTTTATTTTTTTTTATATTAAATAGGGTAGAATTCAAATTTTCATTGAATTTATTCCTAATAGGTATTAGAAATAAAAGTGTCAGATGAGTCATGTCATGTCGACATTACCTATTATAGTGTTGCACGGCCATGCCATAGTGTTGTGCCGAATATGATAAGGTATGATTCTTGTGTCATGCTGACATGACCTATTATAGTATTGCATGGCCATGCCATAGTGTTGTGCCAAATATGATAAGATATGATTCTGGTGGCATGCCTAGCAGGCACAATAACCAATTGGTTAGCCTAACATAATATGATTGATTTGCATAGTGCAGGGTCATGCTAAGCCTTGAGTGAGTCATGCTGGTTAGAACCAGTTCAGGCCAACACGAAATAGTTTTTTTTGCCTATTGTGGGATAAGAGAGGCATGACTAGAGATGTCAAATGAGTCATACCAGACAGTTATGACTCATTTTTGCAAGACATGATTATGCCACCATATCGTACCAGACATGACATGGTAAAATTTTCATGTTGTGTCAAACATTGCATGGTCCACCAGCTCAACACAACACTGTGGCACGGTCGAGTATAAGGTCATGCCATACCATGTTGAATGGTGCATGCAAAACCCATTGCATGAAAACACAATGGATGATGACTTATATGGCCGACCAATTACAATCGGCAATGTAGCCAATTTTAAAAAAAAAAAAAATAGACCACCCCATCATGGGGTTGTCTAATTTTTTAGACCACTCTATTACTGGGTATAATTGTTTGAAAAAAAAATAAAAAATTAGACCACCCGACGGGGCCCCCATCGGATGATCACCTGGGCCAGCTTACCATGCCACCGGGCCATGCACAAGGGTTATGCCTAGCCCAACACGAAGCAAGGCTTATGTTGGCTCAACATGATATGAACCATACCATGGGTGGCCCGGCCCAACACAATGCATGGTTCTAGACCGTGTTGGATTGGGCCAAGCATGGTTCTAGACCGTGTTGGATTGGGCCAAGCATGGTTCTAGACCGTGTTGGATTGGGCCAAGCATGGTTCTAAACCGTGTTGGGCTGGGCCAGGCATGGTTGAAACTGGTCGGGCCATGCACAACTAAAACTAGTCAGGCCAGGCACGACTGAACCTAGTCGGGCCATGGGCCATGCCATGGTCATCCAGCCCATTTGATACCTCTAGGCATGCCTGCCAAATTGCAAATGGCCACGTAAGTGATATCTAGCTTATGTGGCTAGTTCTACCCCATAAGGTGGTCACTTAATGTGACTTGACCGATGACCCAATCATAGTTGGCCCTGGGTCCTCAAGCTGGTGGACTATGTTATCAGGCTAGATATGTGAGTCATACCTAGCCTAGCACAAGGAATAATTTGCACTAGACCAACATGACATGAGTCGTGCCATGGGCTATGTTGTACTAGTCCAGGCACGGCTAAACTATGACATGCCATGGGTCATGCCCAAGCCACCAGGATTGGTTAAACACATCTCATTAGAAGCAATCCAACAGTTCAAAAATACTAATTTTTTTTAAATATTTCCTTACATGACATCAACAAGCATTATCATATTGTTGTCGGTGTCTAGCTAAAAAACGACCTATTGATGGAGAACGCCATTATTTTGGCATAGTCTAATTTTTAAAAACTTAATCATTCCATGTGGTATGCCTATGTAGTAGGTATGTGGATCATGCCTAACACTGCATGATGTCATGCTGGGTACCATCCCAGCATGGCATGAGTCATGCATGTCATGGGCCACCATGACTACCATCTAGGAATAGTTTTGGACTATACCATGTTGGGCCTAGCACAACTAATCCAGGTCGTGCCTCATGCCATGCTAAGGCTTCCCAACCCACTTGACACATCTACTTTAGCCTCATGCTCATATTAGTGTCTTCTCTTCTTTTCATGAAATTCAATATTTAAGCCTTCATTTTAGCTTTGATTCTCGAAAGTATGTGTCGTGAAGAGTTTCGTGAGAAGCATAGAATCTTTGGTTGCCTCCCAAATAATGTTACATTTAATATCTTTAGCTAGACTAATACTTTGATATCCATTTTAATCGATTATCTCAACAATTCATGTTTACTTCTTAGTATTATCTTTTTTCTCAACTCATCTTTTGAAATTCTCTTTTGGCATCATTTAATCTACCATTCTTCTTTCTTTGGATGTTCTTCGGTGAATGTTGTGACTTTATGAATAGTCATGACATCATCGGGTTTGCTTTTTTTCATTGAGGTCATGACTTATTGTGAAGTCGGAGCCTTGACCTTTTCTCGATGGAATAGTTCATTCATGGCCCCGGAATAAGTATCAACTGCTTTAAGGTTCTATTTCATCGAAGTCATGGCTTCTTTTCTTGTCATGACTATTTCTTTTTGCTTTTCTACTTGTAGAGTCATGACTTTTGTAGAGGTTGTGACTTTCTTATGCACAATGACTTCTACATTTTCTCCCTTTATGATATTCAAGAATATGTGCATTTTATTTGTCTCTCTTTACATACACCAGCATTCCACAATGGACCTTTCTCTTATGATACTTTTTCTATAATCTCAAAGATACTTTTTATAATTTCACCATGTTCTAATATTAAAAATTTTTTTATTTTATCTTTTTATTCCACATCTTCAATATTGTTTGACTTTAGTTCTTTTACTATTGCAACTTCAAAAAATGTCATGACTTCGAAACAATCTTCTTCATCCAAGTCTATTGTAGCATTTTCTACCCCCATAATTTCATCTAGTTTATTAGTTTTCCATTTTCTTCATACTAATAATCCTCCAGAAAGTCCTTCCATCTGAAATCTACTTTTTATCTTTTGGTTGTTCATAGAAGTATTTTTTTCTACCGCATTCTTTCTCTTCATTATTTGGCATATGCATGCTTTTATATATGTTGAACTATACTTATATTTCATTTACACATAATATGATTTTGTTCTTCTTGACAACAATTAAAGTCTATCTAATCATTAAATGGTCTTGCCAAAATCAATGGGATATACTAGTCTTGATCCATATCTAACACAAAAAAAAATTAGTATCAAAAATAAACTTGCCAACCTTGACTAACACATCTTTGATAAACACTCTCAAAAGCTTGATTAATTTTTCTGCAATTTATAGTAAGAGAGAAGTTGAAGTTATCTCACTAAATTCAAGCTTCACACTATAAATAAAGATATCATGTTAATACTTGATCCTAAGTCACCTTCCAGAAAGTATGCTCCTCAATAATACACAAAATCATTAAACTTCCCTAATCTTTTAGCTTCCTAGAAAGTTTACATTGAATGATTATTTTACACTTCACAGCCATGTTGATTAGTTCACACGTCTCCAATTTCTTCTAGCTATTCAATATGGTATCTGTCATACATTTCACATAGTGGGACATTTGGGATAATATTTTAACGAAGGGAATGTTGACTTATAACTTCTTGAAGATGTTGAGGAATCTCTTGAATTGCTCATCTTGTTTTCTTTTTTCTAAACCACTATATAAAAGGAACAATAGTTTGGAGAGTGTGTTTATTATTTGCATCAACATTTTCTAGCACATCCTCTTTTTGTTCAATACTTTGGTTAATTTGTATCTCCTTTTCTTCATGCATGATAACTGGTGGAAGGGATTTAGATGTGGATTCTAGTAATGTTATGACTTTTCATCAAAAGTCATAGCGTAGGAAAGCATTGACTTTGGGAAATTTCTTCACCTTGCCAATCTCACATCCCTTTGCTAGAGCATGCCATTTTGCATTCTCTTTATTTTCTATCATTCTAATAAATTATCTCTTATGAGCATTATGGACATACACATCTTTGGATTTGCCTCAGCATCGCTTGACAATCCATTCATATTTTTCTCCATCATCGATACTACTAATTTTCCAAGTTGACTATCAATAACCTTCATCGTCACATTCATGTTTTCTAGCATTATTCTATCCATTTTATCTTATTCTCCTATGGATTTTTACTCTTCTTTGTGTTCGTGAGTAGTACCAGAATGTTTTCTTCCCTATATGACTTTTCTGCTACCTTTAGGTGGTAATAATTAGAATTCGAGGCTCCTTCCATTTGGTATCTCATTATAGTACTCTCAAAAATATATTGAAATTGACCAATATTCTGTTAAAAAATAAGGGTATATTCAAAAATAATAATAATTAAACCGATAAGTTAATCGATGATATGGAAGAATAAGCAAATCATTAAAAACTTGAAAGGAAGTATTGATAAAATCTATGGACAACTTAAAATATGTATAAAGATTTGTATAATCATCATATTACTTAGAGGACTAAAATTTATGTGACAAACTCCAATCAAATTTTGCTTTTATTTTGGAAAGAGAATGTTTTGTAAGAGTGAGATCCTATGAGACATAGTTTCTATTTCATGTAAGATTTCTTTAGATTTTGACTTACAGAAAAATTCACAAGGAAAATTAGCAAAAATATGCTCCATAATTAGGCAAACTTAAAATAAATAATTGATTTAGTAAATTAATAATTAATATGTTTATGATCAAAATATTGACCCACCATTGCCATTAATTTTCAAATGGAAAATTTAAAACAAATGCATCCCTATAATACATAGATTGTTGTGCACAATACACACCCTACAATATAGTGTTTATTGTACAGAGACATATTGTTGTGTACACTTTTTAAAGTTTGCAACTATCACTATACACTTTTTAAAGTTTTAACTATCACTATACACTTTTTAAAGTTTTAACTATCACTATACACTTTTTAAAGTTTGCAACTATCACTATACACTTTTTAAAGTTTTAACTATCACTATACACTTTTTAAAGTTTTAACTATCACTATACACTTTTTAAAGTTTGCAACTATCACTATACAATTTTTAAAGTTTGCAAAAAATTCAAATTATAAGAAAAAAAAATCTAGCAAAAAAGAGAATTATTTCATATTATAATTTTCAAACTATAATTTCAAAATCAAATATTGTAAAAAAGATAAAATCCATGATAATATTCCATATTATCATCAATTGCCAATTCTTAAATGTGTACAAGAAATTCTTGTCTTCCATAGTATATTGATTTTTTTTTTCATCTTGTTTCCAAATGTTTAAGAATATAATCATGTCAACCATTTTTGGTAGAACCCACCAATGAAAAAATAATTTTTTAAATGCTTCATGAGTTATAGGTGTGTTGTACACTAACTCCCTTGGGATGATGTAGCTGGATGAGTTATCATAGTGCCAAACTCAAACATCGTTCAAGAGAAACAGTTTTTCTTTGACAGAGTACCAAAAATATCTAAGTTTTTTTTATGTCAACTATTGCAATATATTCAGTTATAAGATTAAATGATTGCTGCCAAAACATGGTTTGATAAATAAGTAGGATAATAAATATCATAAAATAAATAGTTGCATAATATAAAGTTTCTACAAATTATATTTGTTTTGTGTAATAATTCATTCAGAATCTAAATAAAATCTCATATTTTTTTTAAGTGGTACAAAACATTGAAATATATTTTTTATAAAAAATCTAAAGTTTTTTTTTTGGATTGACTTATAGAACATCTTCAACTACCAGATTGAGTGGTTATAACTCGAACTTGGTTTGATAAATACTAAATATCTCAAAAAAACTTCTCTTGCATTAAAATGTGGAAAAAAAATAAGTATATACATTCATATACTTAGCACTATAAGTAAGATCATTAATAAACTAATTTATTTTACTTTAGGATATAAAATAATGACAACACAAAATAATATAATAATATTATCATATTTCCAATATTTATTAATTTTTGTTTATGATTTTTTATACTATTGGTCTGAATGCATCAAAAGCTCCTTCCTTATATCCCAAAGTCTTTACTTTTGTCGCAACAAGAAATCAATGTTTCTTCTTGTGCTTTTTCTTGCCATTTCATTTAGATTATATATATATATGATTATTCATTACCCCCAAATGAAATCTGCATAGTTTCATCTAGTTTCTTCTAACTCATTCTCATCTCAAATCTTCTCATATAATCATTAATTTTGATGATGTGATAATCTTCTACATCATTTCTTCACTTCATCTCCATTAGTAATATATTGAGGATATTCGTGAATGATGAGTTATAAGTAAATATGAAGACTATCTCAAATAATCTCTTCATGGCTTGACAACTGATAAGAATCCACACATTGATAACTTTGGTTGTACATGATCTTTTTGATTTCTTTTAATAAAGTGGTGGTTAAATAAAATAAGTGGACAACTATCCATAATCCAACTATGATATTAAGACAATCTCTGTAGATTCGGAAAAATAATCAAAATATCATTATCCTACTAAAAATAAAATTATTTTTTTCAAGGATAATTATGTCAACTCGTGTTGACTAATTAAACTAAATAATTCCTAGTAACGACAACAAAAAATTATTATGAGTTTAGTTTATTGGCTAATTTTATTGACTAGAGAGTATTTCAAAAGATTATTGGCGACAATCTTTCATTAACAAAGTTCCACGAGTATATGAAGTTATATAAGTAGTAAATACTTGAGTAGTTTTTGATGATGTGTGAGTACAGAAATATGAGATAATTGAAAACAATTTTAAGAAATTAGAATTTTAATAGATTATGATAAATAGTTATGAAATCATTATATTTTTTTAGAGATAATTATTGACTAGGTGATGGTTAATCCTATTGAGTAATTTCGGTATTTATTCTTGGCCAAAATTATATATAATTAGACATGATAATCTGTTTATATTATGACATTACTATCTCATTAGCATAATCTTTTTATATTGTATTCTTTTGGTTGTGATATTATCTTGGAGTTATAGTCACCCTTATCTCATAAAATATAATCAGCAATAATATTAATTTCTTATCACAGTAACTAAGTACCACTACCACACTTATACTAAAAGTCATAGATGTTCTCTAGTATCAAGATTTTATCTTTACCACAACTTAATATTCATAAGTCTAGAGTCACAACTATTTCTCAATGATGTGACTTTTGGCTATAAAGAGTTAAATATGATATTACACAAGTTGTAGATATTTCCAAAGCTGTGACTTTTGGCTATAAAGAGTTAAATATGATATTACACAAGTTGTAGATATTTCCAAAGCTGTGACTTTTTGCCTTCACAAGAAGGCAAAGTCATGGTTATGTTCACAACTTTAATATATGGGTTAATTGCAAAAGTCACAGCTACTTAACAGTATCAAAACTTTTGAAAGTATGGTCACTTCCTAGTGTCATGACTTTTGGGATACAGAAAGTTTAGGGAGCATTCCAAAGTTGTGGTCACTTCCCAATACCATGAGGTTGAGCTCAAGAGACCAAAGGCCAAAGTCATGGAATCATTCTAGAGCCATAATTTTCTACTTGAAAAAGGCCTAAAATTTATAAAGTATACAATGTATGATGAAATTAAGGAGAAAAAAATCTAGAAACCAACTAACTTTCTCTTTTTATTCTTCACATTCAACTATGCACAAAAATAACCTATGAAAAATTTTCATACTTATTAAGGGATCCAAGAACAAATAAGGGATGCAAAAATAAAGGCTATATGCTAGAGTTGGGGGGCAGGATTTTATAACTCACTCTCTAGGATAGATTTTGAGAATTCAATTGAAATAACGTATGAATTAGGTTTTGAATCAAAGATTCTCAATTGAGGTCTAAGATTTAATTTTTTTGATCTATGAAATATATTAATATTTTATTATAAATATGATATTTGATTAATATTATGGAATTGTTGTTATTGAAATTAGTAATTATATAGAACTAAAATTAGGAGTTTACTATTAGTAAGTTTGTGCACATTATCATAATGAATGGCACTCACTTGTTCATATAATACTCACTCATGTATATGACTGGATGGAAATAATAATTCATTTGGCCATGATATATTAGACAAACTATACATCTAAACCCAAAATTGAGTTATGATAATTATTACAAATATGACACTCAGGAAGTTGAAAACATAAATGATTTTACATGTCAAACCAATATACATGTGTTAGAAGAACTAATCCTAAATTGATATATATATATATTTTATAAAACTTTATCCAAAGGGTTTCACCTTTAGTCTAAGAGTTACATCGTTACCCTGAAGGATTATGACATATAATCCATAGAGATATGCATGAGTGATTGTGATTAACGAGGTGATAACATCCCTTTGAGTTGTTTGCACTCATATGGTTCATACTTATAAGATTTGAGGAAAAATAAATATTAATTATGTGAGTATGTCACTAACAAAGCCAAAAGTGCAAATACTTATAAGAATATATCAGTTCAAAGCCTTTAAGATATTTGAGGTCATAGAATAAAAATATACATATGAAACGACTATCAATGACAATTAACAAGTTACCTAAAAGGTATGTATTTGTAGATGATCCTAGTGTAAAGATAATTTATTGTCTAATTGATAAAATACTAAGTGGACAGCTATAAGGAGATCATCATAGGATTAAACTCAATAATGATAACCACCTTATATGTTGTAGAGCAAAGAAGTATTTTGAGAATAATTCAATTTTGATTTTGTATCCAAACCTAGGGGTTGTTTGATAACTCACTTAAAATCTTCATACCATTGAAAATTAAAATTTTCAATGGTTTGAAATTTTAAGTGCATTTGATAAAAAATGTTGGGAGCTGAAAATTTAAAATTTTAAGTGAAAATTCATTGAAAATTTTAAGTAGGTAAAGACCTACTTAATGTTGAAGGCTGAAAATTTTCAACAAAATTTTTAAAAAAAATTATCAATTTGTCATTTTTTTCATTTCTTTTTCATTTTCTCATTAACGTTAGAGTTCAGTTTGTGAATATGTTTTCTCATCCTCCTTTCTCCACCACCTGAAACCCTAAACCTCTTTCATGATTAATTTAAGAGATGAAATAGTAAATTAACTAGTTCATTAATTTTTATTTTTATATTAAAAATTTGGATAAATATAAAGAGTTTAGCTTGTATTGGTTATTTTTTAAACAATTTTATTTATTTTTTAGATTTATAATTTATTTATGGATATATTTTTAGGGATTTTATTTTTTTTAATAATTAATAATTGTAGTGAAAAAAATTTCATTAGAAATTATATTTATGTTGTATAATATGTAATACAATGATAACAAGGGTAAATATGTAAAGTATATCATTTTCAGCATTCATCATTTATAGTTATCAAATGGTATATTTATATTCAGCATTCAAATAACAGTAATTTATCAAATAATTTTTCAATACAAATTCAACACTTATAAAATTTAGCTTTAATTTTTCAGCACTTACTTTTCCGCACTTACTTTTCCGCACTTACTTTTCAGCACTTAATTTTTTCAGTTTTATCAAACGGGCCCTTAATATGATCTAAATTATTTATACATGTATCATTCGAATGACAATAGACAATGACTTTAATATGATCTGAATTAATATGATCTGAATTATTAGCTTGTCTAGTATCAGTATGATGAAGCCTATTATTCACCAAAAAGTGACTTCTATCTCATACCTCAGGGTAACCAAAATTAGTTCAATATTAGCCAACAGTGAGTTATTGAGATATGAATTGGGGGGAGCCTGTTGGGTTCCGATAAATTTAAGATCATAATTTTGCAGCGTACTAGGAACCCACCAGTGATTCAAGTAAATACAATTAAATATTGGACAAGGGTATTATCTCTTATAGTGCATAATTTTTTTTTTATTTCGAACTATTCGGTTGAATCCTAGCACAGTCAAGTATCCATGCCTTTAGCGGTATCCACAAAAATGTATCTTAGTTATAAATCCGTTTTCTCTCTCTCATTTTTAAAATTTTTTCACACACCTTTCAAAAATGATGTGGCAATAACTAAAAAATTGTGTTATTAATGACACACCTTTATAAAAGGATGTGTCATTAACTAAAGGAGAGAAACATAGACTTAAAGTTTGGGCTTATTTTAAAGGTCTAAACATCTACTAATTTGACCAAACTCTTTAATCCAATAGCTTAATATTTAAAATGAATTTCAAATTTAAGATTCGGCCCAGTTTATTTTAGTCTAACTAAAATAAAACAAACTTTAAATCTATATATATTTCTATGTGTGTGACCCTTCTCATAACATTGGAAGTGACTTTAAAATCTTATTTTAAAGAAACAAGCAATGAGCAGCATTTAGCAAAACATCATTTGCTACCCAAGTGATGAAAATATAATAGATTCTAGTTAACTGAATTTTACGACTTATTTTTTTATATGACTTAGTCATTTTATCCATGATATCTTGATGATTTATGAGGCATGGATCAAGTCATCCTCACATCAATCTATATGTTTCTTGATTTAAAGTTGACTAACTTAAATAAATAAACTCAATATCTCATATTGACTTATTTGAGCATGACCATACATTTTAGTAGTCCTACTCAATCAAAAGCCAACTGATATCACTTCCATTATATAGAATGGATAGATTCTATCTATATAAATCACATCCCTCTGCACAATTTATTATATACCTAGTAAATAACTTTATAACCATATTTGTTACATGTGGCATTTGGTGAATCTAAAGTACATAACTCCTTATGTAGGGAACCATAGTGACTTCAGGTCAAAGAATAATTCATACTAATAGACACTGCGAGAATGTGTATGACACTTATATAACAATCCATCCAATATTCTCATAGTAGGTTAGTTCAGAATATGTTCTCCAACATAAACTCATGTGTTAACTTAATATTTCATATTAGTTAACCTACATGCTAATCTTAATGTATTAATTTTACCTTTGAATATTAATACTTGACTAGAGATAATTTAGAGTTGTATTCCATAGAATATATCACTCTAGAGCATTATTATATTAATCTAATATTTACACAAATCTAAATAAATATAATAATAATAATAATATGATGTATTTTTTACATATAAGATATAAAACAAAAGTCTCAAAAATATCATCTAATGATTAATTTTAATGGCATACTCTAACAAAACCATGAAGAGTTTCAATATGATAGCCATTATCTGACCTTTATTCCAACATTTGATGAATTACTTATAGAATTACTAATCACAACACAAAAATCAAATGTAAGGATAAAAGAGTGGTCAACATAACTTGATATGCAAGACCAGTATAATGACTTGAGTATATAATATATTTTAGTGGATGATATAGAGATAATTGATGATGAGAAATAAAAAAGAAACAAAATGCATGGGATACACACTACAACAAAGGTTTCAATAGTTGATAGGGAGGCAATTGGAGGTGATAACCATGAAAAAAAAATTGAATACATTGTCTTAAGTATAC
The DNA here is from genome assembly GCA_029783825.1 of Sapria himalayana. Classification (NCBI taxonomy): domain Eukaryota; kingdom Viridiplantae; phylum Streptophyta; class Magnoliopsida; order Malpighiales; family Rafflesiaceae; genus Sapria; species Sapria himalayana. The sequence goes on from JAREIK010000385.1 coordinate 10,377,998, forward strand.
AAAAGGAAAGGGAAACATGTGAAAATTTAGTGACTGATATGATAAATTTTGAGGAGGAGAACCATGAAAAAAAAACTAAAAAGTCATGATATTTCACAAAGTCATAGCTAGAGCAAAAACAATAAGTAGGTGTTCCATCCGAACTATGTTTGTAGAAGTGGCTATCGAGATGATTAGCTATATAGTATCACTGACTGATACAAAAAATACAAGGAGAAAGGAGATCAAAAATTACAAAGAAAAATTAGTTTGGACTAGAAATATTTCTGATGGAAGGGATAACCTATTGATTATCTAGCTACATATATTTAATGTTGCATTGCTTGGAAGACAACCCAGAAGTTTTCTTTTGCATGATTAAATTTGTTATTTTTTGATTAATCATCATAATAATATTACTACACTTGAAACCCTCCTCACACAATAGAATCATATAACTAAACTATTTGTGATTCAAACTATTAGCACTTAATGACATGATCATGTTGAATGTCATAACTTTGGTGTTATAGAAAAAAAATAACCCTTGAAAGCTCAATGGCAAAGTCATAGTCATGCTCATTACCAAGATTTTGATATTACAAAAAAAGAAGAATTATCAGAAACTAAATAACCAAAACGAGATCATGACCTTGTGTTGTAACTTTGATGTAGCATCTTGACCCAACACAATGGCTTTTCAATTAAAGAAAGAAAAGTAAACCCACAAAGTCATACCTTTCTCTTAATAGGTTTCTCTTTTAAATACCTATTCCTAGAAATCATCGAAATAGTACTCTCTCTATCTATATCTCAATAACATGAAAACAAACCCTAAGTCAACCAATTTTTTTTGATTTGATAATGAGAATAAATCTTCAAAGAAAATGGGGGTAGAAATATGTCACAAGACAAAAGAGACACAAAAATGGTGGTAGAAATATTCTAAGAGAATTCTATATAAATTTATAGAATATATGAGATAAAATATGCTATGTTAGAAGTATTTGGGTATGTTTTGATAGGGAAAATACAAATGAGTTGCTTAGATTCCAAAAGCAAATGATAGTGTATTTTTCAAATTCTTCCAAAACTAAACCAATTTTACAATAATCACTAACTTGTTGACAAATAAAATATGCGAATAGAGACTGACTTCAAAGAGTGCATATGTATAAATGAAGCATGAAGAACTCATGGATGTAAGTAAAGTATTATTTTATTTCATATGTTCATTTTTATTACTAATGCTTAATATCTTGATGATCACCCAAGATAAAGTAAACTTATTATTAGCCATCCTAGTTGATTATAATTTTGAAGTTGAGAAGATTTTTGAGAAATAAATTCTTAATTTTCTTGAAAAAGAATTTTCTAGCAAAATAATTCATATTTACCTGATTACTTTGTTATGTATAACAGATAGAACCCTGTGGATTAGCAAGTTGATGAAATGTGTCTGAGAATATCTTCCTTGACATTATCAAGCATTAAATAGAGAATTGAAGAAGATAAAGGAAAATAAGTTTATTCTTAAAAAGAATAATTGAAAAAGATATGAAAAGTATGATTGCCCTTCATCGGACAAGACATTGGCATGATGGAAGAATGAGGAGACAAGATGAGAAGAGGAGGAACCCCATATGAAGCATTTTTTGGGCAAACAAAGTAGTGCACTTGGTGATATTTATTACATTTTGGAAGCCAAACATAAGGAAGAATACTTGAAAAACAAAATCAAATCTCTCCACAAACCTTTAAAGGAGGTAGCCAAAAAGTGTTATGAATTTGAGAGGTGCAGCTCCAAAAGAAGAGACCCTATTTATTATGGCCAAAAAAAGTTTGAAACAAAATCTACAAGCTTTTGGAAGAAACTATGAAGCGAGTTAAGACCGGCATTAGAGGAAGTACAGAGTCGTTTGGAGCCCTCTATAACTTTGTGGCAGTGGAATGGAGAAATATGGTGAAACACAGAGATACATAGATTGGAGATGAGATGCATTTTCGTGATAACCAGTGGGATGAAGAATCTGGAGAAAATTAGTGAAAACTATAGGCATTTTTTTACTATACTTTAAGATCTTTTAAGGCACCTTGAACTCTATTAGGGCAAGACATGACATGTATTTCAACCTTCTTGCGAAGATGTTGGATTGGTTAGCTAAAGGGGATATAGATGTGGAGAGACCATCCACTTCGAGGTTACCATTTGAGCGCTCCAAGATTGATTTTTATTAAATGCAGTTTGATCCGAAATAAAATTGTCACCATTGTCATCCCTCTCCTTATTAAGATGTATTATAACCTTCGTTTTATTGGGGCATTTGATTTATATGTAAAAATATTATTTGTAATGATATGGATGTATTTCTTTATTTTTATTGAGGGTGAAAACATTCTTCAAGGATTAGCAATAATTTTAATATGAGTTTGTTCAGTACATCAAATACCAAATATTCTAGTGTATTTGAGTGAGTTTTGATTATGTATAAGTATGAAAATATATGATAATTGAAATAGTTTTATGAAACTAAAGTTTTGATGGATTATGACAAATAGTAGTAAAATTATTGTATTTTTTGAGGTAATTGTTCACTTGGTAATAGTTAGTGATATCAAGTAGTTTCAAGATCCATTTTTAGCTAAAACTCTACATAATTATTCATGATACCCTTTTTATGCCATAACTTTATCATATTATTAGCATAATCCTTTCACTTTATAAAATATTATTTTTGGTAATGTTATTATCTTGGAGTTGAAGCTACACTTGTCTCGTAATATTTAATTGGCTACAAAATTAATTTCATGTCATTGTAACTAAGTACCCCATTGATACTAAAAGTCACGATCATTCTCCAACACAATAGTTTTATTATTACCAAAGTTTTAATATTCATAAGTCCAGAGTCATGGTCATTTACCAGCAACATGACTCTTGGCTACAAAAAATTAAAGAAGGTATTACTCAAGTCATGGCATTTTCTAAGGCCATGACTTTTTTTCATCCCGAGAAAACAAAGCCATGATCATGTCTCAGCATCGTGACTTTGATATTCATAATTAAAAATAAATAATTTAGGGGTATCGAAGAAGATTTGGTAGAGTATATGTATAATAAAAAAATAAATACATGTATGAATACTAGTAGCATTGATCACCTTAAAAGGCATAAAGGCATACTAATCAATATATCAAAAAATATGATATATTGAATTCTATGGAAACCAAACTTAGTGGCAGAATCTTTGAAGTTAGAATAACTATGAGGTCTAACATCTGGACTAGTCCTAATGACATATCATTTATATGTCTCACCACCTACTATATAGATTCTAAGTATAAATTAAATATAAAAATTGCAATATTTCTTATTATTCTCTCTCCTCGTGATGGTTTCACCATATATGAGTATATGATGAGAATTTTTATAGAATATAATATTTAGAATAAAGTTTAGAGTATTATATTTAATAATACTTCAAATAATGGTATTATTATTAACATGTTTGTCACAACCATTAGAGTTTGGCCCTTAGTTGACATTTTTTATGTTTAGTATATGTGTCATATAATTTATCTAATAGTGCAAACAAGAATGAAAGTTGTATCTTTCACATTACAAAATATAAAAAATTTACTAAAATACCTTTGGGCACCAATTAGACTATATGATTTCCACACTTTATGTTTATTAGTGAGCCTTAAAAAAAATTCAAACGAAAATAAGATATCATTAGAATTTTTATCTACCTGATACTAGAGGAGGTATGTATTGGCTAACAACAAATGAAATCGGACTATATCAATAATAAAAAAAAGAAACTTATTTTTGATGATTTAGACTGTGAAACATAAATTTTATTTTTGAAATTCCTGAAAATTTTATATGATATAATAAATATGTGTTTGTATGTGCATAGTCTTACCACTTGCATTACACTTAGGTTCATATGCAATATTAATAGTATGTTTAGCATATATAGATGACACCATAACTTTAGTTACATGGCTATTGAGTTTGGAAACCAAGTATTTAAAATACTAGTCCTCCATTTCAACTCTTTATTATTTTGCTACCTAAATAGATCCTAGAGTTAAGGTAGAAAGGATAAAAAATATTTTAAGATACATATCAATTTTCATGAACCAAGCAGAAGAACATGACAGTTCAATTCACAAAAAACTATCTAACATATTTATATATTATGACATTAGGTATAGTAATTGTAGTGAGACTCCAAGTATTGACATGAACACCTTATTCAAAGATAATGTATTTTTTATTCAGTTAGTAAGGGGTAAATGATGACAATATGGTTCATTGAATAGGAGCGAACTATCTTGATACTTAGAAATTAATTACTACTCAGTCATATCACATGATGATATTATGAAGTTTAATATATTAGGTTGGTAAAAATCATATAAATTCACATATACCATACTACCTAAGATGACATGTGATATAGTATCCCCTCTAGTGACTAGAAAAGTATCAAAATCTACTTTTTTTATGACAACGAACATTATTTTAGATAGGATATCTATACTATGACTAGATACTATAGAAGTACTATCATGTTTAAAGGACTATGTATATTCAAAGAATGGTATTCGGGATAAAGTAAAAGAATCGCTATTTATTGATGATTCATATAATAACATCAAAAATATCAAAGCTAACACTACCTTGAGATTCAGATATGACAATCATGATCCAATCTATACTACTGATACAAACTAACCATGGTTCGCTATTATTAAATCAATCACTCAAAGAATTGAAATAAAATGTACTTATATGTGTTTGATTTACTAATGTAGATGTACTCATTTTTTATTAAGTAGTTATCTTATGAATTTATTTCATTTACATTTACATTATAGTGTATTTTTAAATTTTTAAAAATATAATTTATTAAATATTTCAATTTTCATGCCACCGGACATGGTGTATGCCTATTGATAGTGGGCATTGGCCACCGAGTCTAGTCCCGACACTACCCCATGGCCCCTCATCCATGTGCCATGCCTACCACCATAGGCACAATAGCATTAGCTGATTGGCATAACTATGGGTCATTTGGCCAGTGGCCTTGGACTATGCCATGCTAGTCCTAGGCAGACCTAGCATGTCCTAGCATGCTCAATTCATTAGAGCATGTCGTAGGGTTGTGTCGAGTTGTCAAAATTCTAGCCATGCCATTTCATGTCATGTCCAAGATGACATGGTGGCACGACTAAGCCACCAAAATTCAAGTGTGTCTACATGGTACAACCTATTTAACACCTCTGTGTGAGATTGATATATGGCCTTAAGTTGGAGGTATCAAGTGAGTCAGACAGTCTGGGCATGGCAATAGGCACCAGTTATGCCCAAACCGGCCCGACATGGTCCAAAATTATGCCAAGATTAGGGTCACACTAGACCATGGCACAACTTGTGCTATGCTGGACTGAAGCCAACCATGCCGTGTGTAGGGCTAAGCATGACCCATATGTATAGCTCATTGGCATGGTCCAGAGGCATAGTGACCTATGAATGAGCACGAGACATGGGTCATGCACTACATAGGTGGATTTTAAAAATAAAACCTTGCCCCATCAGCTCTCTAGATATGTTGTTGGGACTACCAGATGACCATTACATTTTAATGCAACAGGTGTTGACATGGAAAGTGATAGGCACAATCTATCACTTTTCATGTTGCATTAATAAATAAATAAAATAAATGATTTTATTTATAGCTATTGAATTTCATACCAGTGGTTGCGGGCATGGGTTGGGTGGCTTTTGGGTTTCTGTCCATTAGTATTTAAAAAATGAAAAAAATAAAAAATATATATATATATTATTATATATAAAAAATTCTATAAATATAGAATTAAAATATCTTGATTTTCATCAAATTAATTTTCTCCCTGCTCATCTCCTCTCTATCCTCTTCTATATTGTATACTCTATTTTTTTTGTATATTCTTCGCTCTAGGATAGATAGTTTACAAAAGAGATGGAATATGACTATGGACTATTGCTTAAATAAATTTATGAAGTTATAGTACATATTTGTTTTTTATTTATTATTTTATGAGTTGTTACTTTGTGTTTTGTATTATAACTTATAAGTTAATTTTTATTATAAAAAGATCAAATTATTAAGTTTTTAAAAATTAGAAATAAAAATTAAATAAATTTATGACAACTAGTGACATTAATCATAATGAATTTAAAAAAATAAAAAAATATATAAAAATATAAAAAATATAAAAAATATAAAAAATATAAAAAATATAAAAAATAAAAAATAAAAAATAAAAAAATAAAATAAGTAAAATAAATAAAATAAATAAAATAAATAAAATAATAAAATAATAAAAATAAATAAATAAAATAAAAAATAAAACAAATAAAACAAATAAAATAAATAAAAAAATAAAACAAATAAATAAATAAATAAAATAAGAAAATAAGAAAAATAAGAAAAATAATAAAAATAAGAAAAATAAGAGAAATAAGAGAAATAAGAGAAATAAAAGAAATAAAAGAAATAAAAAAAATAAAAGAAATAAAAGAAATAAAAGAAATAAAAAAAATAAAAAAAATCACAATGAGTTTGACATAGATATAGATAATAATGAAAATTTAACTGAAAGGTCCAAGACCAGATTTAGGTTCTTTTTAATGGTCTCAACCCATTTGCCTAAAAAATTAAAATTATGTCAACTTGAATAGTATGGATTCTATTTCACATAATAAAAAATATATATATTATAATTATAAAAAAATTGGTAAAGTGTATATATTATATATATATATGTAGGAGTACAAGTGATACTAACCACCTTAAGAGGAATTCTAATCTATACACCAAAAATATATGATGCATTAGATCCTAGGAAAAAACTAAGTGGATCGAGTTCAGTTTTATTATTTTCATTTACCATAATGACTCTAGGAGGGAATACATGTAGATCATGGGTATTCTAATTAAATTTTCAAAGGATCTTAAAGTTGTCAATATTATGTAGACATTCTTTAGCTAACTCATCATAAAATTCTTGTCTACTAGTAGTAATAACATAATAAAATAATATAAATTAGAAAAATAATTAATAATTTTAGGAAATATAGTAGAATGGTATCATGAAATTTGACAAAAAATTTAGTAGTGAAGATATAGTATTCACATGTCTCATCGCCCACTATATAAGATTTCATGAAATTCTTCATTCTCATGATGATCCTGTCATATATGAGAATATGTTGAAGATCGTAGAGAATATAATATTTAGAATAAAAATTTTAATATTATATTCAATAATATTTTGAATAACGAAGTCGCCATTAATATATTTGTTAGAACTATTAGAAATAAACCATTAGGTAAAAATTTTCACATTAGTTGTATGTGTCACATAATTATACCTATTTGATGTAATATCTAAATAATGATTCACCATTGGAATTATATATATTTAATATTATAGCATTGTGTTAGTTGTCAATACATGATATTTGGTTACCTCAATAGTAAGACTGACGAACTTATTATTGATAATTTAGACTGAGATACAACAATTTCTTTTATGAAATCAATGAATATTTTTTTATGATAAAACAAATATGTGTTATTTTTATATACTCTCATCACTTGCATTGTACTTAGGTGCACATAAGGCATTAGTAGCATATTTAGCAAGTGGATACTATGCATTTAGTGTCATAGCTATTGAGATGAAAATTAGGTATTATAAATACTAGTCCTTCATTCCAATTCTATGTTGCTAGTGTACCTATATAGATCTTAAGCTAGAAAATATATTAATATACATATCTATTTGTATGAATCAATCAGATAAACCTGAAAGTTTTATTCAAGAAAAATTAGCTAACATATTTATATATTATCATACTATTTATAGTAGATTTAATGAGGCTACAAGTAAGAATATTAATACCATATTCAAAGATGATAACTTTTTGATTTAGCTAGTTGTGAGAAAATAATGAGGTGATCCATTAAATTAGACTAAGTTGTCTCGGTAATTTAATATCAATTATTGCTCTATTATATCACATGATTGTAATAATAATTTAAAGATTTTGAATTGATGAAAATTATATAAATCCACTTATCTCATGTTATCTAAGAAGATATGTGATCTACTAAACCCTCTCGTGTCTAGTATAATGTCGAGTCTACTTTTTATATAGTAGCAAATATTACTTTAGATAGAATATCTAGACAATAACTAGATATCATTAAGACACATACATACTTGAAAGATTAAAAAGATTCAAGGATATGTATTCAAGATAAAGTGAAAGAGATGATGGTGAATGACTCATGAAATATTGAGGATATTGAGGGCACCACTAGTGCTACCTTGAAAATCATATATAATAATGATGATCAACATATGCACTACCATATTACAGACACAGATTGATGACTCGTGTGATGGTGTCTAATAATATACATTATATTTATTTTTTAGTTTATCTTATGTTATGTATCATATTTTGATTTTTAGATTGTATTTCGTTCCCATATAATATTTTAATTTTTGAGTTGAGCCAAATAAAAAATATTTTTTTATTATTGATTTAATATTAATTTATTTAATTTCTAATATAACACGCTTCTTTTTAAATATATTATTTTATATTATTACAATTGTTAATAATATTAATTTTTAAATAAAATCATAATTATATATATTTTTAATTAATAATAATATAATTTTTATTTGATGATAAAAAATTAAAAATAAAAATTTTAAATTCATTCAAATTTTTATTATATTATCAAAAATTGAATTTTCTAATAAAATATAATCGGCATGACTCAGCATGACCTGGCATGGAAGTGGTCATCTGTGGACCAAAAGGGCCATGATGGGCTTGTAGAGTTATGTTGGTTAAGAGATCCTGACATAATGAGATTCTGGGCCATGATCTGGCATGGAAGTGGCATAAAGTGTTTGGAATCTCGTGCCAGCATAGCATAACTCATTTGATACATCTAACTTTCATAGCATAGAGTGTTTGGAATCTAGCATAAAGTGTTTGGAATCTAGCATAAAGTGTTTGGAATCTCGTGCTAGCATAGCATAACTCATTTGATACCTCTAACTTTTATCTATTTTATTTTTTGTATAACTCATATACTTGTAGAGTTATATTGGTTAAGAGATCCTGACATAATGAGATTTTGGGATCATATTAATTTATGATATTTTTGACACACTCACAAAGTCACAACAAAGACATGTAATTAGAATGCATGTGTTTGATTCTTAGAATGATGACATACAATAAGAGCACATATACTTGTAAGTTTATACATGGAATATTGGAATCAAGCATATATACTCCGGACAATCATTACATGAACTGTACCAAAGTGATCGATGAAATGTCTCGAGTATCATTCAAGTATTTAGCTACCCAGGGAAATTGTGTAATTCTTAAACTGATTGTGGTAAGTGATTATGAACACAAGCTACAGGTATTCATCATAATAGGTGATGTATTTTCCTTTAGTAATGATAATATGCATAGTTTCATTCTTATTGCTTACAAGAACTAATCCTAGTGACTAGGTAATGAGTGTGACAAGTGTGATCAACATAGTGATCACACTTTTTCTCTCAACCATTGGATCAATAGTTAGTGCACTACATGATCATATACATGAAGTAAAATATATGTGGTAATCCAAGATAGTAGAGAGCTTTTGACATCATCTCAAAAGCTAATATATTATTCTTTATGAGATTGATATCTAGACTTAAAAGATTTACTATATTACTTGTTAATTTCGTATACTTGAGGTTAAGTTTAATGTAAATAAGAAATGTATAATAGTAGATAGTTTAGTATATAATTTCATGATAAATACAATACATGCTAAATCAGTATGATATATATTTTAATTAATTATCATTTTTTAATTTTTTAAATTTTTAATTTTTTAATTTTTTAATTTTTTAATTTTTTAATTTTTTAATTTTTTAATTTTTTTAATTTTTTAATTTTTTAATTTTTTAATTTTTTAATTTTTTAATTTTTTAATTTTTTTAATTTTTTAATTTTTTAATTTTTTAATTTTTTAATTTTTTAATTTTTTAATTTTTTAATTTTTTTATTTTTTAATTTTTTAATTTTTTTATTTTTTAATTTTTTAATTTTTTAATTTTTTAATTTTTTAATTTTTTAATTTTTTTATTGAATTGAGTTTTATTATTTTTTGAAAATTTTGAAAAATAAAAAAAATATGCGACTTGTCAACAAAAAGATATAACTATTCATATCTCAAGCAATTATCAATAAAAATGATCATGATGGAATCATCCTTAGATTCTCCAAATCCTACAAAATACATATTAATGTAAATAATGATAATCTTAGTTGAGTAATCTTGAATAACAACTTATAGATAGTACATTGACATAATAATCAGAAATTAGCATGACACATGTAACAAAGTTTAAAGCTAAATATTGTTATATTCAATAACTTTCAAACTTTTAACATTGACTGCAATACTATTTTCAGAAAAAAAAAATATAGAGAATATGATATAATTACATTAGTGTGAATATTTGCTCATGTATTGATAATACACGAGTCTTAAATAAGTATACGAGTAAAATAACTAGTAATACCTAAAAAAAAGAATCTACTGTTACATTAAACTTAGAAAATGAGTTTTGTATAATTCTCTCTAATAAGTATCACGATTATTGAACTATGTGATGACTCATGAATGATTTTAGTAATTAGCCTCTCATTCTAAATATTATATAAAACTCTTAATCTTCTCTCTTGATATAATATTTAATTGTTATTTCTAGTAGGACCTATTATCATGTAGTATATATACCCAACCTTGATTCTTTTTCATCAACGTTGATATGATGCTCTTTCTCTATATTGACCATATCTAGATTGCTCCAAAATTAGAAACAACTACCCCTATTTACTTACAATTCAGTTTTTTAATAAATCTACTATAACCCTATTTAGGGTTTATACCCAAATACTATCTTGCCCTGACACATTGTCATTTGTCATCATGCATCACTGTGTGCCAACATAGCCACCTATAGTTTGCTAATCAAAAATGTTGCAGTTCTTTGGGCACCACCACCACGTGCTTGTTGATACACATAGACAAACCTAACACGTGTTAGTGGTTACTAACACGTGTGCCACTACTACAACTACCAGATGCACCACTACATCAACCACTACATGCACCACTACCACAACCACCACATGTCCCACTACCACAACCACCACATGTTCCACTGCCTCAACCACCACACTTGCCACTACCACAACCACCACATGTCCCACTGCCTCAACCACCACACTTGCCACTACCACAACCACCACATGTCCCACTGCCTCAACCACCACACTTGCCACTACCACAACCACCACATGTACCACTGCCTCAACCACCACACTTGCCACTACCACAACCACCACATGCACTGCTACTACAACCACCACTACGCACCAGCTACTACCACCATCGTGCATTGATGCTATTAAAAAACAAAAAAAAAAAATATGAATTCTATTTTTTGTTCTAATTCAGCTATGATATTTTGTTTAACTTAACAAATATAAATAACAATACTCAATAAAAAATAATATGCAACTCACCTCCATATATAATGAGAAAATATGATTGACACAATCTATAAGTCACGTGCTCCCATAAAAAAAAGCAAAAACTAAATAAAAAACATAGCATATCTATTTTTAATAATTTATATATACACTACTTGTAAGTATTTTGCATGATGTGGATCAAACTTGAATGATAACATTTATATAATAATGTTATATTAATGAATTTCAATGGATGCCTATTAAAATACTTTTATTTTACTCTTGGGCAAGTCATAGTAAAATTTCATTGCATTTTTATCAAAATATTACCAATGAGAATTGAAAATAAATTGAAACTTTTTAAAAATTTAATCAAAATATTTAATAACTTGACAATTAATATATTAAAACAACTAGAACGTTTTTTGGTTATATTTAATAATAATTTTATGAAAAGCTCATTTTATTAAAAAAAATAGAAAAAATTACATTTAGGTTAGCCCAAAACAAAAAATATTTATGTTTTAGTATTGTTTATAAAATTTAAAAAAAAAGCATACCCAACATATAAAATATTTACATTTTGATACTCATATATCAAAAAACCAATTTAAAGCTGATTTAAAGCCAATAAACCAATTTAAAATTGATTTTTAAATAAACAAAAACAAATTTTTGATTTCGGAAACTGCACTTTTAAATAATAAAGAAAATAGTGGTTTTTGAATTTGAAAACTATTGTTTTCGTTATTAAACCACTTTTTGTTTTTGAAATCAGTTTGTTTCTTTTTTTTTTTATTTCAATTTATATATATATGTATATATAATATATATAAGAGTGTATATAGACACACACTCACTCACTCACTCACACGCACACACAAACATATATATATATATATATATTTATTTATTTATTTATACTTAATATGTAAACGTGTGTGTGTGTGTGTGTGTGAATATATATATATATATATATATGTGTGTGTGTGTGTGTGTGTGTGTGTGTGTGTGTGTATGTGTGTGCCTGGTGAGTATAAATGTACACACACACACATACACAGACCCACACATTTATATTAAGTATATAATTTGAAAATTTAAAAAAAAAAGAAATAAAAATCATGATTTTCACAAACACACACACATAGATATATATATATAAATATATCACAATTTAAAAAAAAAAAAGATATAAACCTAATATTGTTTTTAAAAAGCAGTTAAATAACAAAAATAATAGTTTTCAAATTCAAAAACTATTATTTTTATTATTATTTAAAAGCATGCTTTATGAAATCAAAAATCCACACATTTATATATATATTTTTTAAAACAGTATTGTATTTGAAACCAATAGTTTTCTGATTTAGGACTCACATAACATAAATATTTTATATTTTGAGTATGCTTTTTTTAAAAAAAAATTAAAACCGAGACCAATGCATAAATATATATTTTTTTTTGATAGCCCTAAACATAATTTTCCCAACAAAATTATCATGGAAAATAACTTTCAAAATTTGAGAATAAAAATGAATTTTGAAAATCACTCAACAAAACTAAACAAAAATTGTGAATAAAAAATAAATTCCTGTCCTTACAAAATCTTCTATATAATTCAAGAAAAAAAAAAGCTATATGGATTCGGCACAATTATCACTAGCAAAAGAACAATAAAAAAGATTTTTTTTATAAATAAAAATATTTTTCCAAAAATAAGAAATGAATATGCTTTTTAAATTTACCATGAAAATGAGTTTCTTTTTTAGTTGACATGTAATTCAAAACTATGTGTAATTACACAGATACTAACACATCTAATCTCATAAAAATTCCAAAATTAAATATATTAAACAAGAATAATATTATAATTTTTAATTATCTGGAAAACCTTTGTATTGCATGCACATAATCGAGATCATGCCTTGGAATGATAATAAGTAATTTCATTCGAGAATGATTTGACTCTAATCTAAAACTCACACACAGAACATATTATTTCATTCAGGGAAAGCATCGGCCTCCATATAATTTGAAACAGAAGACATTAAAAAAAAAAATTGCCTGTTTGTTTAACTAACATGAACATATTATTTCTGATCACCAAATTTCAGAAAGAAAATCACTCACGGTTGATCCTTCCCTCTGCATTACTCCATGAATTTGCATGTTTATCACATAAACAGCATCATGCTTACAATAAGAACCATCACTTTCAGCAAAGAATTCATGCACAAACCCATTTACTTCAACAAAGGAGCATCCAGGTTTCTTCTTCATCTTGCATTCATTCATATGTTTCCTAGTCCGGTTCACAGCATCCCATCTGGAAACCAAAGAATAGGCATTGGCCAACAGTGTACAGGAAGAATCATCCAGCAATGGCTCCAATGCCTTGATTTTAGTAATTGCAAGCTCTGCTAATTCTATGTTTCCGTGCATGTTGCAGGAAAAAAGCAAGGATCGCCATATAACTTTATCAGGTTCAACAGGCATTGCATTGATAAATGTTAGGGCCTCATTCAATAAGTTAGCACGACCAAGAAGATCAACCATACAGCCATAGTGTTCTAGACGTGGAGCCATGCAATAATGCTGAATCATGGAATTGAAGTAGTAGAACCCTTTATCCACAATGCCACCATGACTACAAGCAGATAAAACACCAAGAAAAGTCACATCATTTGGCTTGGTTTTATGGGATTTTTCCATCTCCTCGAACAATTCAAATGCTTTCTCTGAGTTTCCGTTCATGGCAAGCCCAGAAATCATTGTTGTCCATGAAAAAACATCTCTCTCAGTCATGTAGTCGAAGATTTTGCCAGCAATTTCAGCACATCCACACTTCAAATACATTTCCATCAGAGCGTTCTTCACATTTTTCTTAATGTGAATGAGATTCATTTCACAGTAGGTGTGCATCCATTTCCCCATATCCAAAGAACCAATATGACCACAGGAAGAAATTACAGAAGCTGCTAACGTAGAGTCGGCAATGAGATTGTGAGTTTGCATCTCCCGAAACAAGTAAATGGCTTCACCAAACATGTTTGATTGCGCATACCCAACAATCAGTGATGTCCAAGTTACTAGATTCTTGTGGGGAATTTTTTCGAACATATTTCGAGCGTATGTGATTTGCCCACATTTGCAATACATATCTATTAAAGATGAACCCAGAAACATGTTCGATAGAAATCCCTCTCCGATTAGAAACCAATTTCTGATTAGAAACCCATGAATCCTCTTCCCCAACTCAACAAATCTTGTTCTGCCACAGGCAGAAAGAGCACCAATAAATGTCACCTCGTCAAAAAAGCAATAAACACTACCCTCGCCAAGAAACTCGACGAACACTTTCAATGCATCACTATTAAAACCACGATCTAAGCATCCAGAAATCATACTATTCCAAGAAACAACGTCCCTAATGAACACTGGAGTGAATTTAAAAACTCTGCACGCAAATTCAACTGCGTTACAAGCAAAATACATTGAAACCAAACAATTCTGCACGAACACAGCATTCACGAATCCCATTTTGAGGCTAGAACAATGTAGTTCCTTACCCTTGTCAAGAAGCATCGAGCGCCCAGTTGCTTTTAAAATAAATGTAAATGAGTAGTCATCAGGTAAAATGCCATTACTGACCATTGAGTTGTACAGATGCAGGGAATCAATGGGAGTTGAGCTCTGTGATGCTTGTAGCATGAGATTGTAGTTATATACATTAGGGTTTTCTATTTGATAAAATATAGAGCGCGAAAACGATAGATCATAAGAGATGGACAAGGAATGCAAAAGAAGTTTGCTGGAAATAAAAGAGTCTGCGAATAGCCCGGAGGCCAGCACATGAGACAGAATTTGTTTAAGCCGGCGGACATGAATATCGATGGGCAAGACCTTTTTGGATTCTAAAAGTGCATGAAGCAGAACAGATGACTTAATATTCATTCATTAAAGTGATCATGTTGCAGTTCAAATTCACAGTGCTAGTTACTTGGGGGTGTCTGTCACAGTGTATCTCGCGTCATTCTGCCCTTTTTTTGTATAATGAGAAACGCGTGACATCCAACATCACGATGTCACGAGTTGACAAGTGTTTATGTATATATATAGATATATATATATATATATATATATATATATATATATATATATATATATATATATATGCTTATATATGTTTATGTTTATATATTTAATTATTTATATATGTTGATATTTGTAAATTTATATATATTAATATTTATATATGTATATATAATTGTATTTAAATATTTAAATATATTAATATATAAATATATACGAATACATAGAATATATATATTTGGTAATCATGTAATTTGTTGCGTGTAGCTGGGTGGTTGGGGGATATTTTTTAGGGGGAATTATGTTTTGGAGTGCTCCCCAGAAATATTTAAGAATGTGAAACTAATCTTTTAAATTTTCAAAAAAAAATCATCAAAATCAAAAAGAATTAAAATTTGGGCCACTTTATTACTTTTATACTAAAATATCCTTCATTAAATCAATAAAACCTTTTCCCTCTTCCATTGGCCCTTCCTTGCCCTCTCCCATCAATCCTCGCCTCACCCTCTCCCATCGGCCATGGCCTCGCCCTCTCTCATCGTCCATAGCCTCGCCCTCTCCCATTGATCCTCACCATGACCTCTGCTCTTTTCCATCGGTCCTCGCCTCGCCCTCAGCCCTCTCCCATCAACTAGGAGCAGCCTCACCCTCTCTCATTTCCTGTAGCTCAAAGACAAGCTCCTGGAGCTCGAAGATGAGCTCATGGAGTTTGTCGACGAGTTCAAGGAGCTCGACGGGCGAGTCTTCTAGCTCCAGGAGCTGACCTTCGAGCTCAACGGAGCTTGAAGACTCGCCCGTCGAGCTCATTGAGCTTGTCTTCGAGCTCCATGAGATGGGAGAGAGCGAGGCCATTCCTAGTCGATGGGAGAGGGCAAAGCAAAGACAGATGATGTTAGAGGGCTAGGCGAGGGTCGATAAGAGAGGGGGAAAGTTTTATTTAAAATTAATTGTGTGACTAAGGGCCCATTTGATAAAACTGAAAAAATTAAGTTGCGAAAAATTAATGCTGAATTTTATAAGTGTTAAATTTGTATTGAAAAACTATTTGATAAATTAATGTTAATTGAATGATAAATATAAATATATTGTTTGATAATTGTAAATACTGAATGCTGAAAATGATATATTTTACATATTTGCTCTTATTATCATTGTATTACATATTATCCAACATTAATAGAATTTTTAATAAAATTTTTTTTTCACTGTAATTATTAATTATTAAAAAAATAAAATCTCTAAAAATATATCCAAAAATAAATTATTAATCAAAAAAAGAAATAAAAATGTTTTAAAAATAATAAATAAATCTAAATTCTTTAAAACTATCTAAATTTTTATTATAAAAATAAAAATTAATGAACAACTCGTTGATTTGCTATTTCCTATCTTTAATTAATCATAAAATAGGGTTAGGGTTAGGGTTTGTGGTGGTGGAGAATGGAGGAGGAGAAGACAGATTTACAAACTAAACTGTAGCGTGAATAAAAAAACGAAAAAAAATGAAAAAAAAAAAGACAAAATGGTAATTTCTAAAAAAAAATTTTGTTGAAAATTTTCAGCTTTCAATATTAACTAGGTATCTACCTACTAAAATTTTTCAATGAATTTTCACTTAAAATTTTATATTTTTTCAGCTCACAATATTTTTTTATCAAACGCACTTAAATTTTCAAACCATTGAAATTTAAAATTTTCAGTGATTTGATAATTTTAAGTGCGTTATCAAACAGCCCCTAAATATTAGTTTAGTGATTTAATGAATGCCATTTTAGTATAAACATAATAGACTACCCCAAATTTATTTTTTTTTTATTTTGATGACTTTTTTTTGAAATTTTAAAAGATTAGTTTTAAATTCTTAAATATTTATGAATGAGCATCCTAGAACATAATTCCCCCAAACATAAATCTTTCATTTTTCATAGAATATATATTATATTTCTTGATTTAGAAATGCATTGTACAATAGGTTATATAGGGTGGAGATCAAAGAGGTTTGAACCAAAATAGTAAAGAGAGTATATGTCTCGTCTCCTTACATGAAACTATAAGATAATTACTATTTACAAAATATGGAAGAACTAATAATGGTTTTAACACTCACTAAGGGGCACATATCTATCTAGTAGAAATTTAAAATGAACAAATATGAATTAATCTAATTTAAGTTTGACTTAAAATCAAAAAATATATTAGAATTTGTTTGCCAAATAATTATGAATTACTTTTGTATTAATTTGGATTTTAGCTCAATTTGAATTTTTTTAACATGTCTGAATTTTCATTAAAAAAATTTATAAGTTCTCGATGGATTAATCAATCATATTTTTATGTTTGATTTGACAAACTATTTTTCTTTCTTCTAAACATATAAATATATATTTATGACAAAAAAATAAAAAAAAAAAGATTTATTTTTGACTAACATTAGATCATTTCATTAATGCCCTTATTTAGCGTTCTTTATTTTTATAATATATAACTTAAGGTCCATTTGATAAACCTAAAAAAATTAAGTGTTAAAAAATAAGTAGGGAAAAATTAAGACTGAATTTTATAAATATTAAATTTGTATTGAAAAACTGTTTGCTAAATTACTATTAATTGAATGCTGAATATAAATTTATTGTTTGATAACTCTAAATGCTGAATGCAAAAAATGATATATTTTACATATTTATCATTATTATCATTACATTATATATTATCAAACATAAATAAAATTTTTAATAAAATTTATGTTCACTATAATTATTAATTATTAAAAAAAATAAGATCCCTAAAAATATATCCATAAATAAATTATAAATTCAAAAAAAAATAAAAATATTTAAAAAATAACCAATAAAAACTAAACTTTTTAAAACTATCCAAATTTTTAATATAAAAATAAAAATCAATGAATAACTAGTTAATTTACTATTTCCTCTCTTAAATTAATCATGAAAAATAATTAGGGTTAGAGTTTGTAATGACGAAGAAAAGAGACGACAGATTCACAAACCAAACTATAGAGTGAATGAAAAAATGAAAAAAAAAAAAACAAAATGATAATTTTAAAAAAAAAATTGTTGAAAAATTCTAACCATCAATATTAAGTAGGTCACTACCCGATTTAAATTTTTAATGAAATTTCACTTAAATTTTTAAATTTTCAGCTCCCAACATTTTTTTATCAAACACTTAAAATTTCAAATTTTCAATGGTTTAAAAATTTTAAGTGCATTATTAAACAACCCCTTACTACCTATTCTCTTTAAATGTAATTGTGGAAATATAAATTATCATTTTTTTTCAATATTTTTGTGTACATATGTTTATAAAGTATTTTCCATATTGATATATTATGTTCATCAGCAGTTTTAATGATGCTCACTATTATATGATAATAACCCATGATGCAAAGCACAAGGGCCAACAAGTCAGGCACCATTGAAGAAAGCTTAAGATTGATGCTCGTTCATTCCATTCAACACAAAATATATATCATCAATTTGTGAATGAAATCTCTCGCCTGCAATAAACTCATGAACAACCCCATTCAATTGAATCGAGCTAAAAGCTGTGATTTTCTTTACTGTTCTATTGCAGCTCAGAGATCTCCTCATCTTCACCACATCCTCCCACCTTTCTGCAACAGCATAAACATTGGCCAGAACAGAGTAGACTCCACCATCTTCAGGTTTCAACTCCATAACTCGCTGAGCTGCTCTCTCTGCAATCTCGATATTGCCATGTGTTCTACACCCAGCGAGTAAACAGCTCCACACAAACATGTCTCCCCCCACTGGCATCGTCTTTATCATCTCCACTGCTTCTTCAATCATCCCTGCCCGTCCTAGCAAATCAACCATGCAAGCATAATGCATAGCCTCTCGAGTTACCCCAAAAATGGATTCCATCTCATTGAAATGCGTCCTTGCATTATCAAGGAGACCTCCATGACTGCAACCCACCAAGACTCCTAAATAAGTTATCCTGTCTGGCTGAATCCCAGCCTCAATCATGCGTGAGAAGTAATGGAGGACTAGGTGAGAGAGCCCGTGCTTTGCCAGCCCTAGAAGCATTGTGTTCCATGTAAACAAGCTCCTTTCATGACTCGACTCGAAAATATTCCTAGCAGCTTCAATGCACCCACATTTTGCATATAGATCAATCAAAGCAGTTGATAAAAAAGAGCCTGTTTGAATCCTGTTCTTTTGAATATAATAGTGAACTTCCTTTCCTCTTTCTAGCTCGCCAACATGGGCACAAGCAGAAAGAACTGAGACCAAGGCAACATCATCAGGGACGTACCCTGAGCCCATCATGAGATTAAACAGTCGAATAGCCTCCCTATAATAGTTCCCTCGGGCATAACCTGCCATTAGAGTTCCCCAAGACACGGAATCTTTCACTGGCATTTCATCAAACAGTTCTCTTGCTTTCACCATTACTCCAGCCCGAGCGTACCCGTGAATCAGAGTATTATAAGAAATAACATCTTTATCAGAACTTTCATCGAACACCTGATGTGCATGCAGGATACGCCCCAGCGTCAAATACACATGAATGAGAGAGTTAATCGCATACAAATCGGAGATGAATCCATATTTAACAGCCAGAGAATGAAGAGACTCAACTAAGGAAAACACGAACAGCTGCGCGGAGGCCTTCAAGACGAACGGCAAAGTGTGGAAATCTGGATGGACTGAAGCACGGCGCATTTGCACAAACCTGTGGAGCGCACAAAAAGGAGATAAAAGGAGGGTGTGGATCCTAATGATAATGTTCCAACAAAAGGGTGGTGGGTCATGGACATTATCGAACACAGAATCAGAATATTGACGGAAAGAAGCGCGAAGTTTCGGAGCGGCCGTATAGGCTGGAATGAGAGAAGCAATGGAGTAGATGATCTCAGTTAGAATGGAAGACGAGTGGAGAGGAAGAAGAGCACCACTGGTAACGGCATACGCATGGATCTGGAGGAGTTGGATGATCGATTTGCATTGCTTTATCAAATGGAGGTTTCTTCGTCGATCGTTTACCATGCGCGGCTGCAATCACAGCGGGGAGTAAACTTTTTACAAGAAAAAAACGGATAAGCTATGTCTTGATAGTTGATTGATACACACTAAAAAACATCAGTAATTTGCATTTTAGTATACCAAACATAAAATAATAATTTTTTTTACTTAGAGAATAAACCAAAATTAAAATTTATTAAGCTATGAATTTTAATACATTGAGACGCATTAATCGGATTTTTTAACTTAAAAAAATATTCTTTTAAAAATTATTTAAAAGAATTTACTTAAATCTCAAACAATAATTTTCGAAGTTAAAAATTACTTTCAGATTGATAAATTGGTTTCTACAAAAAAATTGTTTTTCCAACAAGAAAAATATGAAAAACCATACCCAAAACCTTAATGCTTATGGAAGCATCAACCAAACATTCTATCTCCAAATTGATAATATTTTGGAAAATAGATTATCACAAACACACACACACACACACTCTCTCTCTCTCTCAAAATAAGAAATTTGGTTTTAGCCAATGTTCTAGTTATAGTTGTAGGTTGTAATACCCAGAACTAAACTGCAGGTCCAGTTTTGTGGGAAGAAAGGTGGCAAGAAGTCAAATCATGAAGGCACACACAACTAACGTTGAGGCAACAGATTGAAATATCAATTCTCAAAATATATATATATATAAAGCTACAATCAAAATTTTATGATGTGCTAACATATTATAGTGTCTGCAATCTGCAATTTTCAATGGGAACAACTAGCTTCAAGGAAATATGAAGCTGTGATATCAGAATGGTAGTTGTCTCAGCCAGAAAGAAGAAATTGTATGAAGTGTTCCTGTAATTCACATTTTCGTCATCACCAGCACGACCCAACCACCGCCGCCGCCGCCACAAGGGACAACCAGCACTGGAAGAATGATAAGAACAGTGGCGGCTAGAACAAGGCGCTTCTAGTTCTAGTCAAGATTAAAACCCTTCTTCATTGCTTCATATACTAAATATGTTATGCTTGCAGCAGGAACAACCTTGAGAAGATTAGGAAATAGCCCTTTGTAGAACCCCTTATGCCCTTCATGCTCGAGTGTCCTCCAAAACACATCCCCCATTCCCTTATAAGCTGCTGCACAGTTTGAATGCTGGGCTTGCATTCTAAAAAACACAACCACCCACACACACAGACACACACACAAGCTAGGATTATGGATCTGCTGCAAGCAACAATTCCCTGAAAGTTAAGTGGAATTTGTAAACAGATACCTAGTTCTGATGACTTGCAAAGGATAAACACTGGTCGCTCCTATGGCACTGGAGACTGTCCCACATCCCAGCTGCACAAAAGGACCAGGTTCTGCACTTTGCCCACGTCGGCACGTCCCCACACCAAAAAAAAAAAAAAAAAAAAAAGAAAACAAATGAAAAAAACAAACAAAAGAAAAAAAAAATGGAAAAAAATGATAAAAATAAAAAATTGGGGAAGATTGGAAAAAAAAGGGTAAAAAGATTTAAAAAAAAGGGAATTTGAAAACACTAGGAAAATGTGAAAAACAAAAAAAAAAAAAAAAAAAAAAGATTCAGACACAAACCTGCATCATGAAGAATATAGGTCTTGGACATATCTTTGAAGGTTTCATAGGCAGCAAGATCGATACCAGCATAAGGGATGATCCCAATGAGGGAGGGCAGGAGACCTCGATAAAATGCTCGAGGTCCTTCCCGAACCCAGATATCCACCATCAGCTTTCCAAGCTTGGGAACCTGTCCGCTGCCTTGGAAAACCTGCTGCGTCTGCAAGCGTGTCTTCACGAGATCCAACGGATAGATGGCAGCTTGCGCCACTGCCCCAGCTACGCCGCCTGCGAACAGCCTCCCGGCCGCACCTACATCATCATCATCATCCTTGTTTTCCCCTTTCGCATCTCGAGTCACCACCTTCTTCATGATTTCATAGCAATAAAACTTGATGGCGCTTTCGGGCGCCACTTTTAAGATATTCAGCCCATTGCCTCTGAAGAATCCCAAGAACCCGTCTTCCTTCCATATTTTCTTCATGGTGGGCAGAAGAGAGGTGCGAGTTGTCTGCACTTGGAAAATCACCTTCAGCCGGTCCAGCGGGGCTGTTGCAGTGCGAGATGCAGCCCCGGCTATTCCCCCAGCAATGAAATATTTGCTCCTGCTCACGTGCTTGCTAATGCCCTGAGGAATCACGCCCTGTTCTCCAATATCTGGTGGGCAGCACAGTGTTTCCCAGTGTTGGCACATATTTTCAATTGCCGCTTCGTGCCGGCATAGCACAAGAAAATCTCTCCATTCTTCAAAAGTAATAATTCCATTGTTGCCTTTATCGACGTGCTCCACAAAACGGGCCAGGTCCTCCTCATCCATTTCAGCTCTTCCTCACCGAGCCCCTACAAAGCATTCATAATCCATTAACTTTTATTCTCTCATTCTTGTATTTCGAGTTTTTTTTTTTTTTTTTACTCCATCATTCATGTTGATTAATGAACAAGAAGATAAACTCTTCTGATAATTTAAATCTAAATATGTTCTGAGTTTATTAAGTTATATAATTAGTGTGAACTTGAAGTTGAGATTAATTATACTTTTCTTTGTCAATTCAATTATACTTATTGTTTTAATTATACTTTTCTTTGACTAACATTACTGAGATGCAAAAATGCTAATTTTAATTTTAAAGAAAAAATTAAGATTAGTAGGTGTAAGTTTAATAATGCTTATTCAATAATTTTAATTCTAAAAAAATTAAAAATTGGGTTATGAGTAATATAAGAATATATTACTTAGAATACTAACAGTACATAGGAATATTTTATTTCTTGATGAAATTAGCATAGGAATATGTCATTTAGAATACTAACAGTACAAAAAAAATGTTGAATTTGGAAAAATTACATGTTAGATTCAAATTCTAATTTATCAGTGAGTGCTAAAATAATAGGGTGAATTATGTCTTGGGGTCTTGGGAACCCAAATAATTAACCTTAAGGACTCATAACACTTATATTTGACTTTAAGGATATAAACATTTCCAGGACAAAAATGCCCTTAATGAACCTCATAATCAATCTACACTAATTATTTTTCCTAACACATTTATAAATATATGAATACATCCATATATGCATCTGTATATATATATATATATGTGTGTGTGTGTGTGTGTGTGCACATGTACACATACGCACGCACTCACGCACGCTTACAGTTTACTGGATTGTAGCCTTTGCCGAAAGAAGGTTCAAGAGCAGAAGACGAGGAGGGGGGCGGGGCGGAGTGGGGCGGGGCGGAGTGGGGCGGGGCGGGCGGCGCGGGTTCTAATGAATCATAATTGTGCAGAAAGGCGGTAAAGCTTGTAGTACAACATAAAGCACCATAGATTTATGTTTGTTTCATACTTTCCAAATAATCAGGGGTAAATGAGGTATTACAAAAATATTATATCCTTAACATTAATTTTTGTTTGTTTCATACTTTTGAGGTCAAATATAGGTCTTATGAGGCCTTAAGGTTAATTATTTGGGTTCCCAAGACCCCAAGACATAATTCTCCCAAAATAATACTAGAACAAATTAATATCCGGATTTATTAAAAAAAAAAAAACTTAAATGAATTCATTAGTTCTAGCTTGTTCCATCAAATGTTTGTTTATTCCTTATTCTTAGTGGTCATATTTCTTTCTTTTTGTTAGTTCTTAAAATTTGCTTTTTAATCTTTACTTGATTTTATATTTTTACTGCTTCATTTGAACATACTTAGACTACAACTAGGATTTTTTATAATTTCTCTTCCCAAATATTCAATTCATGTGAAGATCATTATTAATTAAAATGCAATAAATAAAATAAATAATACTCAATGCAAAATATCATATATCAATTATTCTTTTATAATGAACAAAATAACTTGGAGCAACTCACAAATTGGATGCTCCTTTCAAAAATATAAAAAAAAATACATCTCTTATTCATATAAATCCATAACGCCCAACTTAGAGAAAAGAAAAGATAAGCTAAAGTTTCTTCAAGAGTTACATGAAAATATCCATTAGTAGCTATGTTATCTGGATTTACATTATAATAATGATCTAATCATAAATCTTCTCATTAAGAAAAAAATAATCCACGTCAAAATACTTCATATACTAGTGAATAATGAATTAGAGGTTATATGGCTAATTGACTGGTTGTCATAGTAAAAAATAGTGACAAAAAAGAGTTTATAATCGATCTCAAGCAAATAACGCATTCGAATAATCTCACAAATAACCAAATTTTAAAAGACAAAAGCGTAAGCCGAAGTATTTTTGTATTCGTGAGACAAAACATAAATCTCAACGCGTTAAGACAGATTTTTTTTGAGCTTCCCAATATATAATTAATTAATATTTCAAAATATATAAAATAAAATAAATAAAAAATAAATATTTTAAAAAATGTTTTTAAGACGCCCCTTGGCCTTGACTATTAATATAATTAATAAATATTTTATAAATTATAATATATTAAAAATAAAATAGTATAAAATACTTTAATAAATTTTTATAATATATTAAATTTTAAATAATTGAATTATTATAAAAATTAAAATTTTAGATTTATTTTTTCATTAAAAGATTGTATGAAATACTATTTTTTTCATAAAAAAATAATATGAAATATTTTATAATTAATAATATTTATTAATTTGATAATTTAATTAAAATATCAAATTAAAATACTATTTTAAATTTTAATAAATATAAAATTATTAAATTCTCTACTTTAATATTATTTTTAATTTAATAATATTTATTAATTTGCCCTTGCCCTTGGCCCCTCTCCCTCGCCCTCACCCCTAACCCCTCTTCCTCACCCTCATCCCTAACCCCTCTCCCTCACCCTCATCCCTAACCCCTCTCCCTCGCCCCTATCCCATGCTCCATGAAAAGCTTGATGGAGCTCTGTAGAGCTCAAAAAGCTTGCATGGAACTCCGTTGAGCTTGATGTTTTTTTTACACCTTGAGGTGTGTTATGAACGTATCGCCTTGAGGCACACATCAAGGCGTTAAAAAACAATTTTTAAAACACTGCAAATAACTATTACTATCACTCTAAACTCTGTCTTTACATTATATATCAAAATAATTTACTATCTCAAATTTTTTTAGGATATAAATCTTCTCGTGATATATGTTAAAGACTAACTCAAATCTAAATATCTAATTAATTACATGTTGAAGGCTTCTCACATAACTCTGGATTTAAAAAATTACATAAATTTGAATCTGCTAAAAAGAATCTAGAAAATAATTACTATATTGATAGTCTTGTTAGTATCTATATCAATATCTATTTGAGTACAAACCAAAAGATCAATATGTACAAATATATCAAGTACATATCTATTATGAGACAAGATAATACCTCTTATAGAATAAACCATCTAAAACCTAAAAAAAATATTTGAGTCTCACAATCTTTCATTTGGAATTATATCTGAGAGTATACTTTTAGTATTATATTGTCTAACTTCTCATCTCACATAATCAAAATATCATTTAAATAAATTAGAAAAATCATTCTACTCTCAAGACTGTTCCAAAAAAAAAAAACAAAGAAAAATAAAAACACACTTATTTAAGTCAAATGAGATCGATAAAAAACTTGCAAACCAAACTTTCATTTACTGCTTCAGGCAATATAACACCTTTTACAAACTACACATAATTGTATTGTTCAAAACTCAGATAATTATTCCATATATACCTCCTCATCGATGTTATTATAAAAAAATATATTATTAACGTCTAATTAATATATTCTTTATTTTTGAGATAATATAAGAAAAATAAGAATACGTATGAAAACTATTTTGATCACTAGAGAGTAAGAATCTTAATAGTTCATACCAAATATCTAATATTATATTTTTTTAATACAAGTCTCATTTTAAGTTAATTTATCTTTATATGTTGACTTACCTTCACAATAAACACCCACTAACAACAAACATTTCCCTAGCCCCTAGCTGCTGACTAACACTATCTTAGATAAAATCATATCTCAAAAGTAGACTTCAGTATCCTAGTATTTTCAAGAAAATTAATAAAAAAAAATAAAAAATAAACAGAATAAAAATAAGTAAAATCAATGAAATTGAGTATTGAGTGCAATTCTCTCTTTCGGACATCAGTCAAAAATAAAGATCATAGGAACTACTATATGATTTTCTAACTCGTCGATAGGTTGGTCCCTATCTTGAGAAGAATGGGGAGATCTCTCTCTTGGTATAGTATTAGAATGTCCAAAGTAATTAAGTCTGATAATTTCTAACTCAGTATAGGTTTGTATTTGTGAAGACTCATGAACTATCACATCATCTAAGTATGAAAGAGATCTCCCAACTTTGAAAAATTCACCCTTTATTGATATAGTATTAGTATGCCCAAAGTGATCAAGTCTAATTATTTATGACTTGGTATGAATTTATGCTTGTGGAAACTCATGAACTATCACATCATTTACATAGAAGTGAAATCTCTCAACTTGAAAAATCTCACCCTTTCAAATTTCAATATGAATTGAATTTATTAATAGATGTGATGATTTAATAAGATTAATATCACATTAAATACCAACATGCTCAAATATAATTAATAGATAACTTTCTTTGTTAACAATTAGTCTAGACATGACTAAAAATAAGGATAAAAGAGCAATCAATATAAATATAATATATAGATTCACACTCTTTTCAAGATATATCATAAAAAATTAAAAAAATAAACTGGATTCACTAAAATCATACAAGTCTTTGATTAGAAATACTTGTATTTTATTTAAATACTAAAGTATTCAAAAAAATATATCTCAAAGTTATAGATTTTGACTTTTTCTATCATATAGAATAATCTAAGACAAAATAGGTAGATTTAAATATTCTCAAAAATAAACTAAATAATCTTTCCAAAATATATGATATACAAAAATATATATCAAGAATTACAAAATAAAATATATGATTAAAAAAATATATTATGATTAAAAATCTACGTTGGAATGTGTCAATGCAAAAAATCTAGTATATAGCAATATTATTACCTATGAGTTTGAGAATTTTGAACAAGCACAATATGCATAAATAAAAAAAATAATGTTTTCTTTTTTATTATTTTAATAAATAATAAAAAAGAAAACACACATTGGGCTTCTCTCCTAAGCATAATGCCCAAGAGAGATGTCATTACTATCCTTGAAACCAATCATGCTAATCATATCAAGTATACGCATATGAGAATGATTAGTCGATACTCTCCCATGGAAAATAAGAATAACCACTGGACAAAAAAAAATGAGCCTATTAGCACAATGTCTATAGAAATGTTTTCTTGAATAAGTCTTTAAAAAAATATATTTTCAAAGAATATAATATCAATACTCATAATATCTCTTCTAGGCTCTAGTAAATAAAATATATCTCTTCTGAGTACTAAAATACTCAATAAAAGCAAACTTGATGACACATGTAGCTATCTTCTCATTTGCATAGAGAGAAATCCTAAACAAAATAATTATACCTAAAAAAACTATGACAGAAAGTATAAGAATTTATCTATAGGATATATAAGTTATAATAAGATATGATTTAAGAGAATATAAGATAAGATCCGATTGATCAGGAAGTTAAAAATTAACATTATTTTGCCCCGAAAATGTCTAGGCACACTCCTATGAAATAGGAGTGTCCTAGTCATCTCAACTAGATGTGAAATCTTCCGCTCACCAATCTCATTCTATGCAGAAGCAATCACAAGATGTCTAAGAAATCACATTGAGCTCCTTAAAGAAATAAGAAAATTAATTAAAAATATATTCTAATATGTTATCACTTAACAATATCTTAACATTACAACCAAATTTATTTATAATATAATTTTTTCATAAAATTTCATTAAAAAAAATTCCTTAAATATTGTTAATTATATAAATTAAGTATAATCATAAGTAGTTATCTTAAAGAAAAATAATATATTTCCTTATATTTTGATAAACATAACAAAATAACTCAAATCATTATATGTTGTTATCATATAGGATCTCCAAATATCATAAATAAAATAGATCATTCCTAATTTCTCATTGACATGCTAGATATGAAATTTTAATATAATTTCCTAACTGATATATCTTACAATCAATTAGCACCAATCTTAAAATGTTTGGCCTCAAATTTTTTAATTTTTTCAGCAAATAATGACATTGTTAAGAGTAAATTATTAATGAATTAGTGATAGATAACATCTAGAATGACTCTTGTAAATCAAGAAAAATAGGTGTAATCTATCTACCTCAATGCATAAAAAACTTATCTATCTAGTCTACCAAACATACAATAAAAATACCAAGATAAAAAAATAAAATATCTCAACCTTATTAATACATAAATAAATTGACAAAAAAATAAATTATAATAACTCATATACATATACAACACCTGCCAAAAAAATATGACTAACATTGACATTATCATATCTCTTAGCTTGTGGTTGTACAAATACAACTAGAGGTGTAAAGTGGACGAGACGACCCAAGCAAGACATAAGGTACAACCCAATTCAACCATGTTGAGTCTAGCATGACACAGTCCAAACTCATGACTGAACCATAGTTGTGCTGACCCTACAGGTGTCAAACAGGCTGTGGCAGGCCAGCACGGCCTATTATTTTCATGCCAAAGCAGACCCACGTACCATGCTAGGTATGGCATGGTTCACTAGAGAGAAAATTGGGCATGGCCTGCAGCCCAAAATCATCTCAGTTTCGGGCCGGTTCTAGGTTAAGATAATTCTTAACCTAAATTTTGGGAATATGGTTAGCTTGTCATCATCGCCCATTAAGCATCGCCGCATCATCCCCCATCCGGCATCGCCGTTACCAGTCGCTCATGTCATGCCCACATGCCAGGCACGACACAATGGCCAAATACCCTCGGCACGGCACGACACAATGGCCAAATACCCTCGGCACGGCACGACACAATGGCCAAATACCCTCGGCACGGCACGAGTTGTGTCGAGAGTTTGCCCAGCACAAACCCATGCACGGTCCTGGACCGTGCCGTGGCAAGCCAGGCATTGCTGGACCAGGCCGGGCCTGGGCATCTCGGCCCTTTTAACATCTCTAGCTGACCCATGACATGACCCATGACATGATGGGGCCAGATCTAGCAATACATCGTGTCATGCCAGTGGTATGTTAGCAGATTTCACGCAAGCATGGGGCATGGGTTATAAACATTACCCCCTTATGCTAAATGCAATAAGATATTTTCCTTGCTCCGACAAGAGTAGCAACAAGCATTGTCAAGTCACTCTCAATATTAAAAATAAAATAAAAAATAAAAACAATTTTTTTAGCCATCAAATTTATTCCAATGACTAATGAACAAAGATCTAATAGTTATAGAAAAGCTATCCAATATAAAAAAATATCAAAAAATAAAAAGAATATATTTTTTTCATTAATAATTTTTATAAATATGATATTAAATTATTTTTTTCTCATTTACATTTTCTCTCTGCTCGTTTTATAAGGATGACTAGATCTGTTTACTGATACTCCTAAGTTCTAAGTCATAACCTATACCTACAAATCTGCAAGACAACAAGATGTTACTTAAGGAAAAAAAAGTGAACTACACATATAAAATTAAGATATAAATTACAATTATATTTGTATTATTATTTATAAAAATACAAACTTATAATGTTTTTAAATTAAAATAATACATAAAATAAAAAATGATAAATTAAAATTTAAATAAAAAGGAATTTAACTTAGATATAAATAATAATGATTACCTCGCTAAAAAATTTATGACCTAAATTATATTATCTCTTATGATCTCAATTCTCAGCTTATTTACCTAAAACATTTAAAATTAAGCAAGCTTTAATAGTTTAGACTCATTATAAGATAATTAAAAAAAATTCTAAGAATATTAAAAAAAATTAATACAATATACATATTATAAAAATATATATATATATGTAAGAATAATGATGATATTATTAATCTTAAAAGGAATATAGATCAATGTATCAAAAAATATAATGTATTAAATCTTAACCAAATCCAATAGAGTGGTGGGGTATTTGAAATTGTATCAATTTCAAATTCAATGACTTCATTCATTTACAATAATAATTTTGACAAAAAAAATACATGACTAAATTGATTATTATGATGAATTTTTGTTTATATTATTTGAGAAATATATGATAATCAGTATTATATAGATATATTTTTATTCTAATTTTCATAGAATTCTTAAATATAAAGAATAACATAAAAATACTATAAATAAAAAAAAATAATTAATAAACTTAAAAAAATTGATATTTAGACTAGTTGTGATTACATATCATTCACATACTTTACTGCCTATTATATCAATTTTAAATGAAAACTCAAAAAAAAATTAATATTTCTTGAAGTTCTTCATCCTCATAATGGTCATTACTATGATAAATCTTCCATTTATATTTTTAAAGAATTTTCATTGTAGTCAATATCATGCAGATATATTTCAAGTCTACTTATCGTAAAATTCCCAAGTATATCATTAGAAATGACACAATAAAATATTATAAATTAAAAAAAATTAATAATTAATAATTAATAAGTAAAAATTAATAATTAATAAATAATAAGTAATATTTAATAATTACTAATTAATAATTAATAAACTTAAAAAAATATAATACAATGATATTTATGATATTTAATATTTGGACTAGTCACAATAACGTATCATTCAGATACCCCACCGGCTAATATATCAATTCTAAATAAAAACTCAAAAAATAATAATGCTTTTTGAAAATTTTCGCCCTCATAATGGTCATGCTTCAAATAATGATATCATAATTATAATATTTGTCAGAACCTTTAACGATGAACAATGATGTGTCACATAATTAACCAATTAATATATGTAATAATAGAAGATATTTTCCTTATTAAAAAATATAAAAAATTTATTTAAATATCTTAAGATACTTAGCAGATAATAAGAGTTTAACCCTCTATGTTTATCAAAGGACCTAAAAAAATTTCAAACAAATATAAAATACCATTAGAAATATACTTATCAGATGTTAAAATCATATGTTAGATACTAACACATGATACTTGATTGTATCAATAATATGTTATGATACGTTAAATATGTTTATCTATGTAAACTCTAACTATTTATATTATACTCAGATGAATATATAACATTTATGACATATTTAACAAATATAAAGAATATTATACATTAAGTGTCATAATTATTGAGATGATAACCTAATATTTAAAATATCAAACCTCTATTTAACTATTTATCATTTGAATACCTATATAGATCCTAAGATTAAGATTAAAAAATAAAAAATATATTTAGATACATATTCATATGAATAAACCACACATAAAAACCTAATTATTAGATTCACAAAAAATTAAATAATATTTACATATTATGATATTATGTATTGAAGGTATAGAAGACTCCAAGTATGAACATAGATATTATATTTGGATACGATATCTTTTTTATTTAATTAAAAAGAGACAAACGACAAGGTGATCCATCAAATAAAAATTAATTATCTCAATACTAAGATATTAATTATTACTTCAACATATCATAAAATGATAATAAAAATTTAAATATATTGAATTGTTGAAAATGTTATGAATCTACATATTACATGCTATCATAGATAGTATGTGATCTATTGACTCCTCTGATGTCTAGTATAATATCAGAGTTTGTTTTTTTTGTGGCTATAAAATATGAATATTATTTCATATATGAGTTCTAGACTGTGATTATATATAATAGAACATTTTCTTACTTCAGGAACTAGAAAATTTTAATATTAGACATTCAAAATAAAACAAAAGAGTTACATATAAATAATAAGTCAAAAGAAATCGATGATATTGAGGCAACCACTAGAGGTAGCTTTAATATCATACAAACCATACTAGCACTATAGACACGAACTAATAATGGCTATTAGAAAACTCAAATGCAAAATACAATGTATATTTTTTTAGTTCATGTTTCCGCTTATATATTATATTTATATTCATGAGTCATGATTTATTGGTTATGTTTTTAAATTTTTCTTTAGAATTTATCACTCTAATTGTGTTGTTATTTTTCATATGATATCATGAGTCAAATATAAAATATTTTTTTTCAAATTATTAATTGTATTTAATTAAATTTTCAATGTAAACTAGAATGGGCATTGTAAATTTTATTGGCCCAATTGAAAGCCTAGAATGGGCATGACCTGGCATGAGTCAAATCCAATCAGGCATGTCCCGGCATGAATATGCCAAATATAGGATCAATCGAGCCATGTTAGGCTGACCTACCATCAAGTTGTATCGGCACAACTTGGAAACTCATCTCATGTCATGTCAGGCACAACAAAGTAGCCTGGATGGACCATAAAAAATCATGTATCTTTACATACAACTATGTTATTAATCACGACAATATCAAGTGCTCTAAACTTTATAAATGAAATTAAAATAAAATAATTACCTATAATATAAGTATTAGCCCCTAAATCTACTACCTAACAATATTAAATAATATAGTGGGCAAAAAAAGTTGTGGATGCAGTACTTGATCAAGTGGTTCCCAAAAACTATAATATGAAGTATTCCTCCCAAGAAAGTATCATATCTCCAATGGATGCGGTCATAGAAATCCCAACCTGAGTAGATCTAGTGGTCAACTACATAGCCTCTGAACTTAGAAAAGTTTATTATAACTCATGATACAATGTTCAATACCCCTTCCAAACAAGTCATGACCTCTCACAAAACAAACAAGCCACTAGTGACTTCATGCCTCTCATTGTACCTCTGCTAGGCCTCTCAACTCTCTCATCATTATTGTGTGAAGAAGATATAATAGTATTGCAACTAAACATAAACTCTACTAGATCTGTGTATAGTTATAACCACCTGAGTTATTGTCTGATAAATATCAAAAAGAAACAAAATTATCTCTTCCCCAAGAATTTGTGACCACAAACCATTGGGTCGCTAACCAAGACTCCTCAATATTGCATGACATGTCATTACCGATATCACGTCAACGATCTTCTCTCATTATTATATCTAAGTCACATAGTAAATTGTCTCAACCTGATCAATCAATTTATATATTTACAACTGAAAAATAATAGCATATGAAAAAAAATATCCTTGAAAAATATATTAAAATAATCATATCTCAAACTCTAATAATTACCACAAGAGTCTAACATATTTGATATACTAAAATTAATTGATTACTAAAAGTTGTCCTTGTGCATCAATTTGTATATATTTGTCAATCTCAATTTAAGATGAATTTTCCAAAAAGTAATTTATGTATCCTTTGACCACAAACCAGACTTTTACTAATGTAGTGCAAAAAGAAAAAAATTTAACCTCAATTTTCATTGAATTATCCCTAGTCATCCCTCATTAATCGAATCATTATTGAGCCACCACAATACACACTTCTACAAAAAAGATAAAATAATAAAGACATAAAACTAACCAATATATTAATAAAATAAGAAATTGTAGACTTCCATTCACTACCAAGGGATTTCACTACACAAACTGTGAAATCCCCTCCTAGCATGCTACCCTACACAATTATTTTTTTTAAATTGACATTGCGATGATTATCTACTATTGCCACTGCACAGCCGACATATCAACAATTGCATTGGTCACTACATTACCGAAGAAAAAAAACTCTTTTCCACAAAACTACGTCATCAGATATCCAATGATGTCAATATATAAAAAATAAACTGAAAACACTCATTGTACATGAATGTTTATCACTACAATGTGGCGGCACAACCAACCACCATCAAAATGAATGATGATTACAACTACTGGTGGTTCTATGAATTGCATCATCACCCATGCACCACAACGCTAGCATAAATTCATCGAAAACCACTCTTTGATACCATGTTACCTTCAAGATTTTAGGTTCCAAATGGGTACATTAGAGAGAGAAGAAATTGCATAAATAGTAAAAATTGATTTTTTTTTGTTATTATTTAATCAATACATTGTTAAATATATAAATATATATGATTTAGGATATCCTACAAGTTTGGTGCTCCCTAACAATAAAGAACAAATGAAAAACCCAACCTATATGATTCATACAACAAGTATTAAATAAATGTAATATATATTCTAATACTTTATTATTTTTTAAGTCTTTATTATTTTAATTAAATTAAGCTAGTATTATTTTAAAAAATACCTAAAAATAAAAAATAATAATAATTTATCACAAAAAAAAAGATAAATTTATATACATCTCGAGCAACCATTCTAATACTACAAGGTCCGCTTACGTCTACGTGTATCGAATTGAATGAATTCCTACTTAATCAAAAATGATATGTCAAATAAATTTTTTGATAAACTTTCCTAACTAATATACTCATCATCAAAATTTATAATAATTAAAATCAGTAGTGGTTCTACAAGTTGCAGCATCACCCATGCACTACAACGCTAGCACAAATTCATCGAAACCCACTCTCTAACATCATGTTACCTTCTAGGTTTGGGGTTTCCAAATGAGCACAACAGAGAGAGAAGAAATTGCATAAATAGTAAAAACTAAATCTTTCTTTATTATTATTTTAATCAACACATTGTCATATATGTGTATATATTTTTGAGACATACAAGTTTAGTGTGCCCAAACAATAAAGAACAAATAAAAAATTTAACCTTTATGATTCATACAATAAGTATTAAATCAATTTAACATATATTACAATGCATTATTTCTTCTTAATTCTATATTTTTATTAATTTAAGCTTTTATTATTTTAGAAAATGCCTAAAGAATTATAAAAATTATGATATATCACAAAAAAAAATAAATCTATATACCACTCAAGCAACCATCAACAAAAATAATCAAATACTTAAATTTTACTTTGATCCAATCTTAACTAGGTCTAGAGGTGTCAACCTGGCTGGGCCGGCCCGACACTAGGTAGGGCACGGAAATTTCCTGTGCTCGGGTAAGGCACAACCCGTGCCGTCTCTGACCCAGCACGGTTCGGTGGCCCGTGGCACGGTCGGTCGGCACGGGTCGGGGTCACACCCAGCCCCGGACCCGCACCCACAGACTTGGGCTGTCGGCTTCCTGCACCCTCACGACTCACCCTCTTGTGACTCAATAAGTCGGGCCTACTTCCAGCACACAAAGACCGCGGGTCGGGTCCAATCAGACCCGACCCGATTCCCCCCCTCCCCCCAAAGGGCAAAAAAAAATTTAAATTTTAGCCGTTGGATCTCGCCTCCAATGGCTAGGGGGCAGAATCCAACGGCAATCATGATTTTGTCCCCTAAAATATTAAAAAAACTTAAAAAAACAAAAAAAATTATTTTTTAAAAAAAAATTATTTTCTTTAATCTATAAAATACTCATCACCTCTTTAAAACATTTATGTTTTTCATAAATATTTATTCTCTTAAATCTCACATTTTCACTATCTTAAAACTTTTGCTCATCTCTCTCGGGACCCGGGATTTCGTCATATGGCTTGGCTTTTCAGGAATCTCAACTTGGGTTTCAAATTTTGAGCTAGTCTGTAGTGTACCGTGCACGTGATCGACCTCACTGCTTTACCGGATAATTTATTTTAAGTTTTTCTCTCTCTCTCTCTCTAGCCTAGTCTTTCTCTAGCCTAGTCTCTCTCTCTAATTCTAAAATAATTAAATCTAAAATCTATCATTTAGTCTCTACATAAGCATCATGTTTAACAAAAAACTTAAAAAATAATAAATACTAATGAAACATATTTAAATTTTGAAAATGAAAATCTTACACAGAAGTCGGAGACTGCTGAAACTTTGATTTCTCCAGTCATTTCAACCCAAACTTCTAAAAAATAAAAAACTAGGAGAATTTCTATAGTTTGGACTCATTTTAAAATAATAAAACAAAAAAATATTAAGGATAAGGAAGAAGAAATGACACAGTACAAATATTATATAAGAAAAAAAATATGGTCTATTAGATACTAGGCAAACCCAACTTGACACTATTTTTTGAGACTAGATCGAGTTCAATCTCAAAATTTACTCACTTCATATGCTCCAGCGAGTTAGGTAGGAACGGCATAGCCATACTTATCACATTGATAGGTCTTCCGATTGTATTTTCGGAAGATCCAAGTATAGTGCGCATCATGCAAACATATTTTCAGCCTGCTTATTATAAGATTCTTAGGTCGATATATAGGAATGACATACTAAAATTATATAAATTAGAAAAACAAAAAATAATTAATAAATTTATGACATATAGTGAAATGGTATCCGTGAAGTCTAATATCTGGACAAGTCACGATGAATCATCTTATGCATGTCTTACCAGCCACTATGTAAATTCTAACTGGACTATGAATAAAAAAATTTTAGGATTCTCTGAGATTCTCCGTCCTCATGATGACCCGGCCATTTTTGAGTATATGATAAAAAATTTTAGGGAATATAAAATTCAAAATAAAATGTTTAGTATCACATTCAATAGCGAATCTAATAATGGAGTAGCGATTAACATATTTATTAAGAATATTAGAGACGCACCATTATAAAAGATTTTTCATGTCACATGCATGTGTCACGTGATTAGCATGATTATTCAAGCAGGTATGAAGGCGTGTTCCCCGCGCGTTGGATAATATACGTAATAAACTAAAATATATTCGTACTCCTCGCAGACAATAAGAGTTTGGTAGTCTCTATTTGTCTGTGAATCTTAAGAAGAAAAAATTTCAATTGGATGTGAGATATCGTTGGAATTATACGTACCTGATGTTGGAGTCATGTGTTGGATACTAACACGTGATCTCTGACTACGTCAATAATAAGAGTGACGAACTTATTATTGATGACAATGACTGGACTTCAGAAATTTCATAAATAAAATTCCTGAAGATTTTTTATGACACGACGAACATGTGTTCGACGGTTTATACGCCCACGACTTGCATTACACTCATGTGCATATGCAATATTAGTAACATATTTAGGAAGTATCAAGCTGACCCGACACTTAGCCATATAATTGCAGAGATGAAAACCAAGTACTTAAAGTACTAGTCCACCGTTCCAACTCTTTATTGTCTCACTGGATGCATAGACACTATGGTTAAGGTAGAAGGGGTAGAAAATACCCTAACTTACATTTCCTCTTGCATGAACTTGGAAGACCCACCTGAAAGGTTCATTCATGAAAAGTTGACTGACATGTTCACATACTACAATACTAGGTATGGTAGTGATAGTGATAGTAGTGAGGCTGTGATTACGGACAATGGATACATTATTTGGAGATTATGATTTTTTCATTCAGCTAGCGAGGGAAAAATGTCGGGGTGAACAATCATATAGAAGTGGGTTTTCTCGGTACTTAGATACCGATTACTGCTCAATCCTATCACATTCTGATACTAAGAATCTTAATATATTACAGTGGTGAAAATCATATGAGTCCACATTTCCCGTGCTATCTAGGATGGCACGGGATCTACTGATTCCTCCGGTGTCGAGCATAGCATCGGAGTCTGCTTTTTCTGTTGCAATAAACATAATTTCAGATAAGAGATCGAGATTACGTCCTAATATTGTTGAGATTTTGGCATGTTTGAAGGATTGGGAGGAGGATTCAAGGTTTAGCATCCATGATCGTGCTTGAGCTAGGACAGAGACTGCATCTGCATCCACTACAAAAGCAAAGGAGTTGATTGCTGATGATGCTGATCTATATGATAGTGATCTTAATGTTGCAGCTGATGATGCTCATGATATGCCGATTGACGATTAATAATGATCCACTGTTTTTTGATTTTGATGTTTTATTTTTTATTAATTGTACACTTTATTTTTACGTTACGTTGAAACTTGAATTTGTTTGATTTAGACCTTCGGTATCTATTGGTTGATTGGTCATTTCTCATTGGTTTGATTTGATTTGTTTGACTCTTTAATTTTTTTTAACAAAACTTTTTGTTTAATTTATTTTTTTGTTTAAATTTTTCATTTAAAAATTTTAAACTATATAATTTAATTCTAATAAATTATAAACTAATTTTATTTTAAATTATAAAAAAAATTAAACTTAGTAATTTAATAAATTTTTAGCAATTTTCATTTTATAATTTTAATATATATTTTATTTAAACTAAAAAATTAAACTTTAAAAATTTTAAAAAAAAATTTAAACCAGGCCCATAAGACTTGGTTTGGCCCGAGCATGCCTGGCTTTGATAAATCGTGCCTGGCCTGGCTCAAAAACAAAGCCGTGCTCTAAAAAAACTGGCCGGTCCGGTTGGCCCGGCCCGGCCCATTTGACACCTCTAACTAGGTCTTCATACACCTATGTGTATCAAATTAAATGATTTCCTACTTAAATCAAACTGACATGTCAAACAAAAATTTTTGATAAACAATCCTAGCTAACATATTGACCATCAAAATCCATGTTGATTACAATCACTGATGGTTCTACAAGTTGAAGCATCACCCATGCACCTCAACGCTAGCACAAATTCATTGAAAACCACTCTCTAATACCATATTACCTTATAGGGTTTGGGTTTTCAAATGGACACTAGAGAGAAAGGAAAAATTGCAAAAATAGTAAAAAATAATTTTTCTTTATTATTATTTTAATCAAAACATTATCATATATGTGTGTGTGTGTATGTGTGTGTGTGATTTGTGACATCCTACAAGTTAGGTGCTCCGAGATAATAAAGAACAAATAAGGGGCTTAATCAATATAATTCATACAATAAGTAATAAATCAATTTAATATATATTCTAATATATTATTACTTATTAATTCTTTAATATTTCAATTAAATTATGTTTTTAGCATTTTATAAATATCTAAAAAATAAAAAAAATTATAATCAATTACTAAGAAAAATATATCTATACATATCTTAAACAGTCGTTAACAAAAATGATCTGATACTTAAATTTCACTTTAATCAAATCTCAATTAGACCTTATATGTATAAGTATATTAAATTGAATGAGTTCCTACTTAAACCAAAACTGACATCTAAAATATCAATTTCTAATAAACTTCTCACACTTTAGAATTAAAGTTCACTTAATATTAGAGTAAAATATTATTTGCTTTACTAATAATGAATTATCAAGCTGAGAAAACATAAGTTAACGAATTCAAAATATTCAAACATAGAAGAAGATATTATCATTGAAATAAAATATTCCTGCTTGATCACAAATAAAGTATTTCTCAAAGTCTTACAATCTTACAAACAAATATCAACAGAAAAAACAAGTCAATTAATTTGTCTAAAAAAATAACTCCGAAAGTAAATGAATATGATAATCAAAAATAAATAAGATATGATAAAGTAACAAAAAAATAAGTTACATATTATCATATCTATCACTTTCAATTATATATCATAGTTATAATAATATTTTCAAAATATAACAATAATAAAAAATAAATTATAATTATCAATATCACCTAAAAAATAGATGATATATTACTTAGAGAAGAGTTTTATATATTCTCTCTAGTATCATTACAAATAAACTCTGTGCGAACCTCAAAAAGATTTTGATAGTTAGCTTGTCTCCCTTAATGTTGCTTGATGCTTTTGAACTCATTTGAAAATAATATTCAATAATTATTTTGGATGTGACATTTTTTTGTAATTAGAAGCACAATTTTTAAAGGTGTTTTTTAACACCTTGACATTCGCCTAAAAGCAAGATGTTCATAAAAAACCTTAAGGCATTAAAAAAAATGGTGACTTGCCGGAGCTCCACGTGAACTCCGTTAAGCTCAATGGTCACTGGAGCTCTTAATGTAGCATAACGCTCACTAGAGCGTTTGGACTCTTAATGTTGCATAAGCTCACTGAAGCTCCCCGAGCTCCATGGAGCTTACCAAGCTCCACGGAGTTCATCGAGCTCCTTCGAGGAGCTCGACAGATCTCCCTGAGATCCACGATGGAGCTTGCTAGAGCACTAAGGAGCTTCATTGAGCTTTCCATGAAGTAGAATAGAGGGAGAGAAAAAGAGGGGCAAAAAAAAAAGCGAGAGCAAGGGGCGAGAGGCTAGGGGCGAGGGCAAAAGCAAGGGTGAGGGAAGAGGGGCAAGGACAAATTAAAAAAACTTATTTAATAAATTATCAAAATGTATTAAAATTTAATAATATTATTAATTAATAAATAATATTGAATTTAAAATAAAATAAAAATAGATAATTTAATAAATTTAAAATTTATTAAATTTGTCTTATGTCATTACAAAAATCTTACGTCTTAATACTTAGAGGCTTACACCTCGCCTCATGAATACAAAAATATCTCTCCTTATACTTTTGCCCTTTAAAACTTTGATTAGATGTGTCAAATGTAGGTGTTAAACAGGTCAAGCAGCCCAGGCCCAGACTGAGGCAAGACACGACTCAGCAATGCCTAGCCCAGCATACTCGTGCCCGTGTCGAGCCTACTCACGGCACATCTAGTGTCAGGCCATCCTTAGGCCAACTGTGCCACATGCCAGGGCAGGCATAGCTCGATAGAATGGCCCGTGAAGACAGTATCTCGGCATGAGCCAAGTGGTGCCCTGACCCAACCCCGAGCCGATGCCCAATAGATTTGATATTTTTGTCAGGCCTATAACCAGACCCACAGTCTTTTTTCGCAAATCAAGACCCGAGCCGATTAGTTTCAGAAGACAAAGCTTCTAAAAAGTTGGACAATTAGGGTCAGTTTGACAGTCGAACAGACCCAACGATCAAAAAAATATATATTAGGGTTCAAATCTAAGCTGTTAGATTTCACCTTCGGCGGCTATGGAACAGAATCTAACAGTCCTAAGAATTCTACCCATTTTTAAATAATAAAAAATCAAAAAAAAATTATGTTTTTTTTATCTATAAAATCTCTCTCTCGTTCTAAGATTTATGTTTCAAAACATAAATCTCTTTCTCTTGTGTTCTTGATTTCGGTTTGAAGCTTTCCGCTTTCAGTATTTTACTTTTTGAGACTCGGGTGTACTGTTGTGTGGATAGTGGTGTGCGGGCAGTGCGGACAAAAAAACTAAAGTTTACGCATTCTAATTTATGCGTATTTTTTTTATTAATTAATTTATAAGTTTTAAAATTTTTAATCTAATATCTTATTCTCTCTAGTTTAGTCTCTCTCTTTCTCTCTCTCTCCTAATCCTAACTCTAAAGTGAAATCAAAAAAAAAAATAAAAAATAATGACAAATAGTAATTAAAAAAATAAATTTAATTATAATTTAGATAATAAAAATCATACAAAAAGATTTGGGGTTGCTGAAACTTTGGTTTCTCCGCTCACTTCGATCCAAATATCTAAAAAATAAAAAACTAAAAAAACTTCAATAATTTTGACTTACTTTAATATATAATAAAATAAAATAAAAATTAAGGGTACAAAAAAAATCAACACTATACAAATATTATATAAATATTAACATGTAAAAATTCGTGTGCG
Source organism: Sapria himalayana (assembly GCA_029783825.1). NCBI lineage: Eukaryota > Viridiplantae > Streptophyta > Magnoliopsida > Malpighiales > Rafflesiaceae > Sapria > Sapria himalayana. The sequence goes on from JAREIK010000385.1 coordinate 10,420,354, forward strand.
ACTAGACACCTTAAAAGGCATGCCGAACTATACACCAAAAAATATGATATATTAGATCATAAGAAAACTAAACTTAGTGGTAGATTTTTTGATGCTAGATCAAGTTAAGTCTCAAAATTTACCCCCTTCATATACCACAATAAATTAAGAAAAGAATGCATGACCAAACTGATCACAACAATAGATCTTTCGATTAGATTTTCAAAGAATCCAATGATAGTTAATATAATACATACATATTTACAGTCTGCATATCGTAGGATTTCTAGGTTCATATCTATGAATGGCATAATAAAATATTATACGTTAGAAAAATAAATAATAATTAATAAATTTAAAAAATATAGTGAAGTGGTGTTCGTGACATTCGATATCTAGACTAGTCACGACGATACATCTTATGCATGCCTCACTGCCCACTATGTAAAATCTAAATGAACACTAAATAAAAAAATATTAGGGTTTTCAGGAATTCTCCATCTTCATGATAGTCCGGTCATTTTTGAGTATATGATGAGAATCTTTAAAAAATATAAAATTCAAAATAAAATATTTAATATCACATTCAATAATATATCTAATAATGGAGTAGAGATTAATATGCTTGTTATGAATATTAAAAAGACCATTAGAAAAAAATTATGTTAGATGCATGTGTCACATTATTAACATGATAGTACACGCATGAATGAATGTGTGTGCCTCCACTTTAGAAAATATACATAACTCACTAACATATATTTGCACGTCTCGCAGACAATTGGAGTTCGATAGTCTATGTTTATCTATGGGTTTTAAGAAGAAAAAATTTCAATCAAATATGAGACAATTGAAATTATACATATCTAATGTTAGAATCATGTGGTAAATATGAACACGTAATATCCGACTATATCAATAGTAAGAGTGGCGAAATTATTATTGACAACACTGATTGAACTATAAAAATTTCATTTATGAAATTTCTGAAAATTTTTTATAACAAGACGAACATATATTCGTCAGTTTATACTCTCACAACTTGTATTGCATTCAGATACATATGTAATATTAGTAGCTTGTTTAAGAAGTATTGAGATTACCTTACTCTTAGCGATATAATTCTAGAGAAAAAAACCAAGTACTTAAAATAATGATCCACAATTTCATCTCTATTATCAGATTGTCTGCATGAACTCTAGGATTAAAGTGAAAGGAATAGAGAATATTTTGATAAATATTTTTTCGCGCATGAACTAGGAAGATCCACATGAATGGGTTAATTCATGAGAAGTTAACTGAGCTGTTTACATACTATGATACTAGGTATAGTGGTAATAGTTGTGAAGTTTCGAGTACAGATATGGATACCATATTCAGAGATGATTTTTCCATTTAGGTAGCAAGAAAAAATAACAAAATAGATTGTTGAATAAGAGCGAGCTATCTCGATACTTAGATACCGATTACTACTCAATCCTATCATATTCTGATACTAAGAATCTTAATACATTACTATGATAAAAATCATACGAATCTATATTTTCCATACTATCTAAGATGGCACGGGATCTACTGACTCCTCATGTGCCGAGCATAATTTTGGAGTCTGCTTTTCAGTTGTAGTAATTAGTATTTCATATAAAAGATCAAGATTATGACCAAATATTCTTGAGACTTTAGCATGTATGAAGGATTAGAAGAATTTGAGCTTGGACATCTAATATGGTACTAAGACCGCAGCAAAAACAGATGAGTTAATTACTAATAATGATCTGTGTAATATTGATTTTGAAAATAATTTGTCAATTGATAACATTTAGGATTGAAAAATTGAGATATTGATGTCTGATATTGGATTTCGATTTACTCATTTATATTATATTTGTGTTTGTTTATTTTTTGTTTGTGATATTACTTTAAGTTTGAGAATTAATACTTGAATATTAGTTTATTGTGAATTTTCATTTTGCATTGGATTTTATTCATATTATAGTTTTTATATTTTATTAATCCATAGACTGATACACGTTTAGTTTTAGAATTTTAGTTATTTATTATAATAAATAAACTTAATCTTTTATTAAATTTAAAAAATAAAAAAATAAAAATTAATTATTTATTTAAAGTTAACAATTAACTAATAATATTAACTAAAAACAAAAATTTTTAAAGTATATAATTAAATAATTATAAATTAATTTTTAAAATTTAAATTATATAATTTTTTAAATATTTTGAATTAAAAAAATTTATTTTAAAATTAAAACCATGCCCGGACAGACCGGAACTGGCCCATCCAGGCCTAACCCAACATGATTTCATCATTGTTGAACCGGCAAACTATGCCAGGCCTAGTCTAATGAAACCGTGTCAGGCCAAACACGACATGTTGGCCTAGTTAAGCCACCTAAAACTGGCCAAGTCAGGCTGGGCCATTTGACACCTCTAATCAAATGGCCCTTGACATGCCAGAACAACTCATTTTTAGATGGCACAGGCAAGCCATCGTGTCGTGCCGAGCACATCCCAACATGAGAGTCCGCCCAGCCTGGCAGGGCATGACACGACCAGCACAATTCTAAGCAAACCCGTGTCTACCATATCAGGTCATCTCGGGTCATGCCAGACCATGTCGATTTTGTGGGTCACACCATCACATGCATTGTCCATCAGCCACTGCTACCACACATCGATGACTAATCACCAAAGAAACATAATATATATATATATACACACTAAATAAAAATAAAATAAAAAAAACTAATTATATGTACAATACACATTAGATATAAGATAAGAAAATAAAAACATAAGTATAACTAAAAAACTAAAAATAGATAATAATAAAGATAAACTAAATTTGTTATACTATAAGTAAAGTAATAAAAAATACATATTTTATTTTAAACCAAGATCCAAGAGACAGACATGCAATGAAAATGATAAACAATAATTAACAATAATAACAAAAAAATACAATAATAAATCATGATTATAATATTGAAATTGAAACATATTATACCTAAATGATAATCATAAAATAAACACATTACACAATATCAATAAATAACAATCAATTCCAATGTCAATCAATGTCTATATGCAAATCAGCATCAACATATAAATATATGAATATATGATGATATTGCTAGTTGTGATCTCAATATACTCCAAGTCCTGCAAGTTATCATCTGACAACAACTCTTGTGCTCCTAGTCCTGCTTTTTAATAAATATCCAACCTCGAGTCTTTCTAATCCTTCATGGATGCAGGTACCTTAATAATATTTGGGCACAATCTTGATCTCATATCTAAAATAATATTAGTTACAACAAAAAAAATAAACTCTACTGTTATTTTATATAGTAGATTAGTCAGTAGATCCAATATCATCTTAGACAACACAGGATAGATAAAACATATAATTTCCACCATAGTAAAATATCAAAATTCTTCTTATCATTATATGATAAGATTAAACAATAATCGATGTCTAAGTAGTGAGATAGCTCGCTCATGTTCGATAGACCACCCCAGTATTTTTCCTCACTAACTAAATAAAAAATCATCTTCGAATACAATATTCATGTTCATACTCTACGCCGATTATAACTACTATTATACCTAGTATTGTAGTATGTAAATAAGTCGATCAATTTTCATGAATGAACCTTTCAGATTGGTAACTCTGATTCATGAGTGTAGATATGTATATCAAAATTTTCACTATACTTTCTACCTTAATCCTAGGATTCATACAAACAATCAGGTAATAAAGAAATCGAATAGTGAATCAATACTTTAAATATCTGATTTCTAGCTCAATTGTCTTGATACCAAATATAGGAAAATATATAAACTTATTAAACATACTACTAATATTACATATGCACATGAATACAATACAAATGATATGATTATATACAAATAATGACATGTTCGTCGTGTTATAAAAAAATTTCATAAATTTCATGAAAATAAATTTGTATCTCAATCACAACTATAAATAATAAATTCAGCACTCTTACTATTAACATAATTAAATATCACATATATGTATCAAATACATGACTCTAATAATAACTAAGTGTAATTGTAATAGTATCTAAAATCCATTTGAAATTTCTTCTCTATACTAATAGACAAAAATAAACTATTATACTCTTGTTATTTATTATGAATCAAAAGATATTTTAATAAATTCTTATATTTCTAATGTAAGAGAAATAACATTCATCACTGCTTATGCTACCAATTTAATAATATAACACATGCACTTTAACATGAAAAATTTTATCTAATGGCTCATCTCTATTGATTTTAACAAACATAGTATCAAGTGGGCCAGGCAGACTGGGCAAGACATGAACAATGACTCGACTGAATCGTGTTCGGCCAAGCACAATAATAAATTCATGGTAACCATGTGCCTGGGCCATAAGCTACAATAAGTCACGTCGGGCCATGCACAACCCATGTGCCTAGGTCATTGGCACAATCCACCAACATGATAAAAAAGACATGAGACCATAGATCAAGAAGTGAGCATGATCCGTTTGGCCCATGCCCACCCCACACATACCCTTTTTTTAATTAATAATTATTTTATTTCAATCAATTTGCCACTTACACGTAGTGGGTTTTTTTAATGAAACCCACCACATGGACGTGAATAATCATTCGGGCCAACAGGCACCAATTATATAAACCAACCTATCCCATGTTGTCTAAGATGAGATGAAGTCTTCTAATTCCTTTGGTGTCTAGTGTAGCATTGAAGTTTACTTTTTTCATTAAAGTCAATATTAATTCAAATAGAAGATCGAGATCACAACCAAATATCAATAAGATATTTACATGCATGAAAAATTAAGAAAATTCAAGATTGGACATTAAAGATAGAGCTAGATCGAGAATGCAAAAATTACTGACAAATAATGACTTATAAAACTTAAAAAATAGAGACTACGACTAGTGATATCATCAAATACTTACATGAAGATAATAATTTGCATACAAACACCAATTGCATTAAAATTATCGATTGTATTTTTTTAATTTTGTACTTATTTACAATTATTATATTATCATTTATTTTCGTTTCATATGATATGAATGTAATGCGATTTACAATTGTATTTTTTTATATTATTATTATATTTGATTATCTTTTTTTTTATTTGGATGATGAATTTTTGTTTGAATTTTAAAATAAAATATTTATTTCGGTTTTTAATTTAATTGCACTACACCTACATGTTACAAGAATAAATTATAATTTTTATTTTATTCATTATTTTAGTGGTTGTCGTGGTGGCTGGTGGTGGTGAATGGTGTATGTGGTGCCGCTACCCACAAAATAGGCAAAAACCAGCACAACCCAAAATGACAGCATGAAATGCATGATTCTACCAGAGCTCGTGCCAATCATGTATTGCTGAGCTAGGCAAACTACAAATCATGTCGAGTTGGGCAAAACACAATTTCCTTACCAACCCGGGCAAGGTATGACATGGTGGCCTGATTGGGCCACCCAAAAATAAGTCATCATGAATATCTTATTATGAATTATCAAATATAATACTAAATATATTATTATGAATATCATATTCATTAAATATTCTCTTCGTGCACTCATATATGATAGAATCGTTATTAGAATAAAGAATCTCAAAAATTCTAAAATTTTTTTAGTTTTTATGTAGTAATTATAGTGACCGATAAGGCATACAAATAATACATCATCATGACTAGTTCAGATATCGAATATCATAAAACTACTTCATTATATTTCTTAAATTTATTAATTATTAATTATTTTTTTAACTACTAATATTTAATTATATCATTCTTACATATAGACTTACAAATCCTATGATAAGCAGGATAAAAATAGATTTGCATGATATTGACTACCTTAAGATCCTTCTAATTTCTAATCAAAAAACTTATGATCGTAATTAGTGTAGTCATGTATTCTCTTTTTAAATCATTACAGTATATGAATTAAGTCAAAAAAACCGAACTAGATCTAGCTTCAAACATCTCATAGCTCATGCATAGTTAAATTTATCTTGAATCTAATGCATCATATTTGTTGGTATATTAATCAAAATATCTCTTTAGGTGACACATGTCACTTGTACTCCTACATGTATATATTTTTTAATAATATATATTATGTTAATTCTTTATTAATATCACTAAAATTTTTATTTTTATTATCTTAAAATGAGTCCAAATAACTGAAAATTTTCTAATTTTTTATTTTTTTAGCATTTAAGTTTGAGTCGAGATAATAAGAAAAAATATAATTTTAGCCTCGAATATTTTAGTAGGATTATCTTAATTATTAATATCTAAATCAATATTAATTTCATTATCAGTTATTTATTAATTTTTGAATTTATGTTTAAAAATAATTAACTAAGTCTAATATTTATAAACAAAAAAAAATATTTTGATTCTTGTACCATTAGACATTAGCATAACCACAACTAGAGGTGGAACATGGACTCTAAAGGTGCCATTTTGTTTCGACTTCCAACTTTCAAAAGGGATTAGAGAACAATAAAAAACTTTAAATTATATTTTAAAATTCAAAATATAATTTTTTTAATATATATTTTCATATATTTACAAACTTAATCAATAATTTTATTAAAATATTTTTTTAATAAAATAGGAGAAAACATAAAACTTGAGAATAAAAAATTCAAAATACTTAATCTATATTTATATTTTTTTTATTAAAATATTGTATTTTTAAAAAATTTATCAAATTTTTTTTAATATATAAAAGGGTAAAAACCTAACAGTCATCAAATTTTAAAAAATAGTCATTAGAATGAATTCCAATTAGAGGTGTCAACCGTGCCGGGCCGTGCCTGGGCCGGCCCGTCACGTTGCCGTGCCCGGGTTAGGAACAGCTTGTGTCGTGCCGTGGCACGGCACGCCGGCACGGGTTCGTCCCGTGTCGTTTCACGCAAGCACGCGTAGGCGTGAGGCGTGAGGCGTGAGCGCGTGACCCGTCACCCGTCCCCTGCCCCCCCCCCACTAAAAAGACCGCGGGTCGAATCTGATTGGACCCGACCCGCGGTCCCGACTGCCGAGCCCCGACGGGCTTAGACTCGACCAATCCCAACGGCCAAAAAAAAAATTCAAACATTACAGATTTTCAGCCGTTGGATTCGCCTCCAACGGCTAGGGGGCAGAATCCAACGGTCCTCGTGATTCTTCCCCTTAAAAATATATTAAAAATTCAAAAAAATAATAAAAAAATTTCTTTTTTTATAAAAAATTAATTTCTTTAGCCTATAAATTCTACCCCCCGGCCTATAACATTTATGTTTTTCAAAAATATATCTCCTCTCAAAACTCTCTCTCTCACATAAACCGTGCATCTCTCTCTCGGGCCTCGGGATTTTGATTTCGGCTTGAATTTTCGTGAAACACTACTTGAGTCTTGAACATCAGAGCTTCCTGCAGTGCACCTTGCACGTGACTAACCTCATTACTTTTACTGGGTAATTTATTTTACGTTTTTATTTACTCTCTCTCTCTCTAAAGCTTCTCTCTCTAGAAAACATAGGAAAAAAAACATAAAAAATGACAAATACACCTGACACGTATTTAAATTTAGAAAATAAAATGTTTGTGTTACACAGACGTCTGCGGCTGCTGAAATTTTGGTTTCTCCAGTCGTCTCAACCCAAAGTTCTAAAAAACAAAAAACTAAGAGGACTTCTTTAGTTTGGACTCATTTTAAAATCATAACACAAGTAAATGTTAGGGGTAAGAAATTTGAAATGGCACAGTGCAAATATTGTATGAGACTTTTAACATGCAAGAGTTCATGTGGGACTGGGCACCTTAAGAGGCATGCCGAATAATGCACCAAAAAATATGGACCCTTAGATCCTAGGCAAACCCAACTTGGCACTACATTTTTTAAAACTGGATCGAGTTCAGTCTCAAAGTTTACTCCCTTCGTATACTCCAACGAGTTGGGTAGGGACGGCATGGCCAGTCTTATCACATTGATGGGTCTTCCGATCAGATTTTCAGAAGATCTGAGGGTAGTGCGCATCATGCAGACTTATTTTCAGCCTTCCTATCGTAGGATTCCTAGGTTCACATATAGGAGTGACATACTAAAGATATATAAGTTAGAAAAACAAAAAATAATTAAGGAATTTATGACATATAGTGGAGTGGGGTCCGTGACGTCCGATATATGGACATGTCACGATGATTCTTCTTAAGCATGTCTCACGAGTCACTATGTAGATTCTAACTGGACAATCAATAAAAAAATATTAGGATTCACTGTGATTCTTCATCCTCATGATGGCCCGGCTATTTTTGAGTGTATGATGAAAATATTTAGGGAATATAAAATTCAAAATAAAATTTTTAATGTCACTTTCGATAATTCTGCTAATAATGGAGTAGCGATCAATATGTTTGTTAGGAATATTAGAGACACACCATTAGGAGAGATCTTTCATGTCAGATGCATGTGTCATGTGATTAACCTGATAGTTCAAGCGGGTATGAAGGTGTGTTCCCCCGCGTTGGAAAATATACGCAATGCACTCAAGTATATTCGCACTCCTCACAGACTACAAGAGTTTGGTAATCTCTGTTTGTCTGTGAATCTTAAGAAGAAGAAATTCCAATCGGATGTGAGACATCGTTGGAATTACACGTACCTGATGTTGGAATCATGTGTTGGATACGAACACGTGATATCCGACTACGTCAATAGTAAAAGTGACGAACTTATTATTGATGACACTGACTGGGCTTCAAAAATTTCATTTATAAAATTCCTGAATATATTTTATAACACGACGAACATGTGTTCGTCGGTTTATACGCCCACCACTTGCATTGCACTCCGGTGCATATGCAACATTAGTAGCATGTTTAGGAAATATCGAGCTGACCCGACGCTTAGCCATATGGTTGCAGAGATGGAGACCAAGTACTTGAAGTACTGGTCCACCATTCCATCTCTTTATTACCTCGCTGCATGCATGGACCCTAGGGCTAAGGTAGAAAGGGTTGAAAACACTCTGACTTTTATTTCCTCATGCATGAACCTGGAAGAGCCACCTGAAGGGTTCATTTACAAGAAGTTGACAGACATGTTCACATACTACGATACTAGGTATGGTGATGGTGGTGAGATTGTGATTACGGATATTGATACCTTGTTCGGAGATGACGATTATTCCATTAACCTAGCGAGGGAGAAACGTAGGGGTGGACCATCACATAGGAGTGAGCTGTCTCGGTACTTAGATACCGATTACTGCTCAATCCTATCACATTCTGATAATAAGAATCTTGATTTATTACAATGGTGGAAATCATATAAGTCCACCTATCCCGTGCTATCTAGGATGGCACGGGATCTACTGACTCCTCCGGTGTCGAGCGTAGCATCGGAGTCTGCTTTTTCTGTTGCAGTGAACATGATTTCGGATAGGATATCGAGATTACGTCCAGATATGGTTGAGACCTTGGCATGTTTGAAAGATTGGGAGGAATCAAGGTTTAGCATCCATGATCGTGCTGAAGCTGGGACTGTGACAGACACTGCAGTCGCATCCACATCCACTACGATGACGGAGGAGCTGATTACCGATGATGATGATCCATGTGATACTGATCTTGATGTTGCGGCTGATGATTCTCATGATATGCCGCTTGACAATTGATGCTGATCTGCTATTTTTTTTGATGTTTTTTTTATTCATTGTATTTATACATTTTGTTTGTATGTTGTGTTGAAACTTATACTTGTTTTGTTCGGACCATCGGTTTCAAATGCATGATTGATAATTTTTCATTTGTGTAGTTTAATTTTTTTTTAATTTAATTTTTCCTAACATAAAGTATTAATTTATTTTTTTTACGATTTAAATTTTATTTTAAAAATTAATAACTTTAATTTATAATTAATAAATTATAAATATAAATAAAGTTATACTTAGTTGAATTTGATAAAAAAAATAATTTTCTAAAATTTGTTTTTTTTTTAATTTTTAACATTTAAAAAAAAAATTATATTTAATAATTAATACTCTATACTACACAGTGTAGACAGTAGACTACAGTCACTACACTTAACTTAACATTAAGAAATATAATTTACAATATATAAATTAAAAAAAATAATAATATTCTGATTTCAGAATTCAGAGAATCAGATTTCTCATTTCTGCCTCCCGTGACCAGTCCCTTCCCGGTCCCACGCCGGCCTGCCCGGCCCTGCCTCTCTCTCACCCTCAGCGGCTCTGCCAGTCAGCCTATGCGGCTATGCCGGTTAGCCGATATGCCCTGGAGGCTGGCCCCTGGCCTGTATGGCCAGGCCGGGCCCGCCTATATTCAAACCGAGTCGTGCCCGGCACGGCACAGTAGCATGATCATGCTGGAAAAAAACGGGCCGTGCCGTGCCGGGCCGGCCCGTTTGACACCTCTAATTCCAACTGTCAGAATGAAGAATCAAGTAAAAAACAATTTTTTTAAACACTTTGTCCACACAAACACCTAACATTGACAGTGTATGCTATCATTGTCATGCACGTGAGCAAGTTTGGGTTTTCTCAATGTTGCAATGCAGAGACAGACGTACATGCAGTTATGCATGCAACATGCCACACATCCTTTAGTTGGTGGGACTTCTGTCCCAATGAGCCTATCCACCACATCAAAGTGACGGATCAGGTTTAAATAAAATTTTTAAAAACCCACCAAATGGATGTGGTAAGTACAACACTTAAAAAATATATAATTTTTTAAAAATAAGTCCAGGCACTATCCAGGGTTATGATGACCCATGATTCATCCCGAGACACGATCTCAAGTCTTCATCATCGTGCTGGTGGACAGTGCTAAGAAGCCAATCACGCGTGTTGTGCCTAGCCCGAAACAAGGTACAACAACATATTGCCCAGTACAGTACGAGTTATGCCTCAAGCCAGCACAACCCAGATCTAAGCAAGATTTTGGATCGTGCTATGTCAGGTCAGGCACTACTCAGTCAAGTTGTGCTTTGTATTATGCCAGAGCCGCCCGACACACCCTACCCCTCTACTTGTAATGAATACATTGGACAACGAGTCTCTTTCATCTTCCTGATGATTCATATTGTGCCAAACAACCATGATTCTTCTAAAAGTAAAAAAAATTACACCTAATTTAGATTTTTAAATTCTTTTTTATAAAACTACAAAAATCCTAGTTAGCTATTCTATCCAAAATGCCATCATACACTACCATCTTCCACCATTCATAATCATACATCACCATGCCCACCTAGGGCTTTCTAATCAAAAAAGATGCCATGTGTCTCACGCCACCATTCATGCCTATTGTAGAATGTACTTGTTGCAGTCAACTATGCATGTGTTGCCATTGTGCATGCATTTGCACAGTTCAAAAGGATATTTGATATCATATATCCTATTGTGATATTTGATATCATATATCAAATATCATTTTCAAATATCAAAAGGATTAGAAAAGCCCACATGTTGAGTGCTCCCTTCAAAAACATAAAAGAAAAATATTGAACAAAAATCACAGCAGAGATGATACTCAACTATTGTATTACTTGTTGACCACGTACATTTAAATGAGATTTTAAAATTTCATGTTGATTAATAGAATTGTGGAGATGAGATTCAGATTATGAGCTGATCTAAGTTTGCTAAGGCTAGAAATTCAAACTTCTCAATTTGTATTGAAGCCCATAATATTATAAATATTTCAAACTGTAAGACAATTCAATAAAATGTATACAAAAAACCATCACGTTCACCTCTGGGTATTCATGAAAGTCAATCATACATTGAAACCAAAAAGAATTATAAGTGAAACTTGAATGTTGAAATTGTTTTCTTATTCTTTAAAAGATATGACTACAATGTGATTGAATATTTTACCTAATAGTTCTATCAATTCATGAAATGATATAACAAAAATTTCCACTCCAACTAAAAATATCAAATTGAGAAAAAATATTACTTTTTTTTTCACAATTTAATGAAAGAATTTATTTATAAGATATGAGAGATATTAAAAAATTCTAAGAAAATATACATCATGTAATTTGTCATTGGATCCAAATAAAAACTTTTTTACAATGGACTTTGTTCAAACTCATGTCGTTGTTGATGTTTCAACAAATAGAACTTTTTTTACAAAATCTTATAATGATGCATATAAGATTTTGGAGATAATAACTAACAACAATTATCATTAGCTTATTATATGGATGCCTACAAGAAAAAGAATGATTAAAATGTATTAAATTGATGATCTTAACAGCTTTGACATAAGTTCTTTATTGCATTTCTAATATGGATCAAATCAAGTAGATGGGTAACTGGGAACGGGGAACGGATTAGCTTATTGTCTGATGCCGCCACGGAGTCTTCATTCGCCAGTTCTTGGTACTTGTTCATTCCCGGTGGTTCAAGGGTGACCAGCAAAAAGGAATGTTATCCAATCCTCCTACTGAACCACCCCAATTACACCGAGCAGTCTGCAACATAGACTCAGAAGACTCATGGCAAAGTAGGAGAGTGTTCCCCAACATTTTGTAGTCCCTCATGACTCGTTGGGGAAGTCGGTATAAGATATTGGAACAGAAAGTTTCAGAGCTTTTGGGACTGGAACTAGTGGCATGATAGAAATCGTCCGTATTTTCAAAGGTGTTATGTGTGCTCGGCATGGAGTGGCTCTAACTCAGTCATTAAGGAGTCCTAGTCCCAAGTGACATAACTCTGCCTCTTCTCAACGGCTGCCAACTTTTCCTGGAACTGTATCCTGTGGTTTGTCTTTGAGAACTTGACCCTAGCCTTTGCTTTATGAAGATAAGAGAAATTAGCCAGAGAGCAATCTCCCCATAGAAGAAATGGGCTATTCATGACAGCAAAGTGCAAACTCACTTCAAGAACTATCAAGTTCATACCCGGCACGAGGCTTTAAAGAAGAAAGCCCAGGCTAAATGCAACAATGCCACAAGTCCATTGTCCCTTGCATGCCCCTGAGACTAGTGCTACTCCCTAGAATCGCTCCTCCTTTCTCTTTCTTCTTCCCGGCTTGCCCTCCAATTCATTAAAGGATGACAGTCCTTATTCGTCTTTATACGTACCTAACCTTTATGAGAGACTGAGCATAAGAAAAAGCCTAATCCTTTCTTCCCATGTAGCTCTGTGACTTCCATTCCCGAAAGTGAGATGCGAAGCAGAAGCATTTGAACCGGACCAATTCAGTTCAGTCTTGTAGCTGTAAATAAAGCATTACAATAATTGGCTCAACCTTACTCCACGGAAGGCTTCCCCAGGTTGAAGTCAATTAAGATTAGTCTTAGACTACAAATGAAATATTCAATTGTAGTATATTGTATATATTGTGAGAATAAACATTTATTTGATAATTAACCTTCAGATCCAATTTCTACATGTTATGTGGGGAATTACAACATATATAATAATTCATAATCAGACCAGTATAATATGAAAAGGAAACAACACAATAACTATTCTTAGAGTAATCAAAAAGTAAATACCTCTAATACACCTCGAATACCAGCTGTACCATTTGGTTTCTAACATCATATTTTACCTCAAGGATCATATGTTCATGACCATTCAAGGTAACTTGAGAAGTTATTAAATGAGTATCATGCCAAGACTGATGAAATAATTCAAAATTAAGTTCTATCATTGAAGAATTAGATAACTAAATAAAACAATTAGCAAATATCTTGAATAATCTTCACTATATATTATAATAAGTAATACGAAAAAATAATAATAAAAAAACAATGAATATTACAATATTATGACTTTCAAGAGTGGTGAGGAGTTAGAAATACAAGTAAATAATTCCAATCAATCAAGATACACATCACCATATAGTTCATCAAACTACTTGATGTTCTAAAGAACCTACATATCATTATACTACTTTTAGAAGCTTTATAGCAAATGGTCAACAATCATATGATCATGAAAAATATTTCCTTCCAAGAAAAAGATTTGGAAATTTAAAACAATGACATTGACAAATATATGCAACTCTATTTTATAATGTACACAGTACACTTCCATCCATGTTGAAAGAAGTCAAAAGTTTTACAATCTAATGTTTTATTAGCAATACTTATTATGAAAGAGCTCTGTGGTTCAAAAACAAATATCAACTTAATAATAATATTTTTCTTTATGAAGTTTGTAATTAAAAAAGTAAGACTCATCACAGTTGCTTTTCAAATAAAGGATAAAAGATGTGTTAGTTTGAATTGATAATTTTAATTTTTCAGTAGATTTTATTATGAAGCTAGCAGAGAAATTCCAATCATTTTAGTGTAGTCATTCCTTTCTGTTGGAAAAATTTTGATTGATATTCAAAAAGAAGGGCTTATTAAGAATTAATGATCAACAAGTGATCATCAATATGTTCAATACCATGCATTTTCTAAATGAGGTGCAACAATATTTAGCCAGCCATCAATGTTTTGGACTCAAGGTTGGAGATTAGATCATTCCCTTCACAATTGAAATATGTATTTTTGGCCGAAGAAAACTCTTTTCATGATTATTAAAAAGATGAAGTACTTTTCATTGTTATGAGAAAGTCAAGCTGACAATTATAAATGAAATACTTTGTAGGAGAAAACTCAATTTAGAATTCAGTAATCTTTTTTTTGTTTAATATATTTTAATGTTCAATATTAAAAAAAAAAAAAATCATTTCTGTCATTTTGTTTCAAGTTGGCAGAGCTTGTTACAAATGAAATTCTTGATTGAAGGTCTTCCTAGAATTCCTTGAAAAGACATTGAGAAATGAAAGTTTCAGAATGGAAATGTTGTAGTTCCCAATAATTAAGAAGATAAGATAAACAAATTTGATGAGTTTTTTTTCCTTTATGTTAAATTTATTATTTAAATTTAATTTGCTGACTTTTTTTATTTGATTAATTGTGACACTTAGTATGTGATTTTATTATACTTGATAAAGAAATTATTGCAAAGAAAAATTTTTAAAAACTTAATTCAAGTAGTGACTTTTTTTTTTGAAATTTCTCTATTTCCTATAAAAGTATATATTATACTATAAATAAATTCTTTTAATAAACCTGTTGAGTCTTAAATTAAAGAGACTTGAAATTTCAAAACTATTTTGTTAAACACCGATACAAAATTAAAAAACTAAATAATTAAAAATAAACAATGATAATTTAAATTTTAATAATACTTATGTTTGAGGGAATTATATATATATATTGTATTAAATAAAGTACTCATCTACCTTAAATTATTACTTAGTAACCAAAAGAATAAATGAATTACATGTGTACTTTTGTGTAAATTAATAATATGAGATAAAAATATGTAAAGAAGTTTTAATTAAGGATAATATTATGATAAGAGTCTATCACAAATTTTGACATTGTTAAAAAAATATGAATGACTTTAAGGAACAAAATAATACATAAAAAAGTACTTTAATATATTAGATTGTTATTTATTAACCAAGAATTAGCATGATTCCCATGTGGGCTTTTTGTTATAGCTTACATGAAATAGAAAGATATGACAGTGAACAATTTCCTAATATTGAGGATAAATTAGATAATGAAGATAAACTTAGAGAGAAAGATTTACATTGAAATAATTTTCTGTAGTTGTTTCATAATTTAGTTATGCTTTTTACATAAAAATTTAGAACTAAAATTATTGTCGAGATTTTTTTTATTTCATTATTTGATTTAGTTGACTTTTTATTAAAGATTGAAATTATTTACTATTTTATAACTTTATTATGATTTTTTTTATAAAAGTTGAGAAATAATATACTCATTTTATAATTCTAGTAAATTATTTTCATATTTTTATTTATGCTATTTTATTTTAATATTTCATATATTTTAAAATATTAATTAATTATATAAGGTACCTCAATATTGAGAATATTAATGTTGATAAAGAACTAAGAATTACCTCAATTACTATGTCATTTCCACAACACCACATCAGAATTAAGCAAGGCAAAATCCAATTTGCCAACTTAATTTTAAAGTTAGTGTAGCAAAAATGTTGATAACTCAACATCCACATATTTACACTACAAAATAAACATCTAAGTGAACTTCCAAGTGAACATCCACATAGATAATATATATTCTAAAAACAAAATAAATAAGTTTTTTATATTCAGATGGATTGAGAAAAAAAAAACAATAGCTTTTGCTTGTTTTTTAAAAAAATGGAGAGTCATGAGAAGTATGAGAAAAAGGGAAAGACACGTTGCATGAAAATGAAGCAAGAAAAAAAATACATGCACAATTATGGATTGAAGACTTTTATGAAAAAGCATTTACAAACCTACAAGACAAAAAAAAATATAAATATCAAGTTTTTCTTTGAAGAAACAAAAGAAGATCCACAAGGAAAACAGAAGAGAAACAAAGATACAATAGACACACAAAGAATTTGTAGAAAAGATATGAACACAAAAAGTAAAAAAAAAAAAAGAAACAAAAAAATAATGAGCAGAACAAAAAAATGCAAACTCACAAAAGATAAAAATAATATACAAGGGAGAAAGAACACAGAAAGTTAGTATAAGAAAGCAAAAAAAACAATGATTTGGATGGAATGGAAAAACGAAAGAAAAAAAAAAAGAACGTGAAGGGTGATAATTTGAATTAATGAACAAGGGCAGCAATAGCATTTGCACACTCCATTCACCAAGCATGAGCATTCCTTATTCATTCCTTTTTTCTTCCCTAATTCTTGCGTTTGAGTTTTTCTTTTATTTTAGCAATTTTATTGATTAATGAACAAATAAACTTTTATGATAATTTGAATCTACATATTAGTTGAATTGACTAACCTAAAATTAATGTGAGATTTAAATTACAGTGAATTTCTAAAATTAATATTTTAGTTGTCTTCTTGTTCATTTAATTATACATATATTTTAGATGTTACTTTTATTTAACCAATTTTAATTAGAAAAATAACTAATTTTAATACTAAAAAGATTGAGGTTAATAAATCTAAGTTGAATCATACATACTCAATAATTTTAATTTTATATTTAATTAAATTATTAATTTACGAGTAATATATAAATATAATATTTATCTTATGAATCCCAAAAGATTGATATCTTAATTCAAGTTTTTCTTGCATAATTAACATAAGATTATATTTAATTTAGAATAAAAATTATAAAAAGCATCCCAAATTTGAAAAAAAAAATATACATTAAATTTAAATTCTAGTTTACTATAAAGTATTTATAAATATAATAATACTACAAAACTATAACATTTAAACATATAGCTAAAAAATTCACTAATTTTAACTTATTTCATCATATATTTGTTTCTTTATTAATTCTTAGTTATCATATTTATTGTTTTCATTCATTCTTAGAATTTATTTTTAAATTTTAACTTTGTTTTATATTTTTTATTGCTTGTTTTGAACATATTTAGTCACATAACTAATGCTACTTTTTTTTTATTTCATTTCATATATATTCAATCCAAGTGGAAATAATACTCAACTAACTTATATATTATTTTATTTTCAATGTGTACTTGTATAAGATTTTATAGTTCCATGTAATAATCACACCCAAAATATAACCCCATAAAAAGGCATGGAAATGAAAATGTTAGGAGTGACCTCATCGAGAAATTATCACGTCTCAATCCCATAGATATCAATTCACTTCACCCATTTGTAATTAGTATGTGTTGCATGCCAGCCCTATGAGCTGTTAATAATACTCTAGCCTAACCAATTTGACACCAAGGAACTTTGAATTTTGGAACTTTTAAGTTACTTTTTGTTGAGTTTTTTTTTGTATTGGGCAATTGAGATTGTTGTATTTTCCTCTCTTTGTATAATTAATATGCTCATGAATATCCATAATATAGAAACACTCCAATTATTCAATCTCTATATATTCATGATTTATGATTAACAAAAATAAGCTATTTTGCTCATCATGAACAATCAAGTGAGAAAGAATAGACTAGAGAAAATAAATATCAACTCACAATATTTGTCAATAAATAAAAAATAGCACAATTATAATATTTATCTCAAATATGATAAATGAACACATCAAATATATCATGTATAAACTATACTATCAACAACTCGATATTAAAAAAAATATACAAAAAATACACAAATATATTAAACACCATATTTAAGCTACAACATACATATCTCAAACACTTAACTTTGAAAAAAAAAATAGTAATCTAAAAACTTATAACTTTCGTGAAAATACCTACTAACTAGTCTCTTAAAGATATGCATACAATAATAATATATCCCTGCTAAATTTTTTTCAAATAAAATAACAATATTTACTAATATGATTCATCAACCACTTGCAAAAAACTGAATTAAAATCAATATGATAAAATATCTAATCAACAAAAATTTACATGTTACCAAAGTCAATTATATAATATATCTGCATTTAATTTAGAAATAATATATTATCTCTTACATTTTTAAAAGACTAACTTAACTTTCAAAAAAATATAAAATCTTATATTATAACTCTAATCAACAATCACATGAAGCTCTCTGAAATCATAATACCCTTCAACATGATAGCATTCAACATATCTAAAAAAAATACAAAGCTTATACTTTCTTCATATATTTCAGAATACAAAATATTACATTTATGTAAATCTTTTTAATAAAATAAAAGAAATAATTAATTATGCTCACAACATATGCTTTGTTTGATAGTTAAACATTCATATGATAGTTATATGTTTAAAAAATATAACTAAGCAACAACTATCAGAAGTAAAATCCAAATTTAGGTCTTGTAGAAAATCTACAAGTTCACACACCGATGTAACAAACTTTGACAAAATATCAAGTGCATAAATTCTCAGGGATTGCTTGCATCACAAACTATTATTTGATAATATTCATATCTCATTACTAATATATTTATGAAGAACAATATATTATTTTATTTAAACAAAAAAGATATAGAACTCCAGAGACACATATATACTCAATTGTAATGATTATTAAAGAATTTAGACATGTCAACTTAATTAACATTTACATATTTAGTTCAAAGTCAATGACATAATAATGAAGAAATTTTTCACTCATACAAATTGATCAAGATCTAAATATATTCCCTTAATGAGCATATGACAAAACAAAATCAATTCACCATAGATCTATTATTTGATATCACAATAGCTTATGAAATTTTCATGGAATACTACATGAATTATGCTACTACATCAAAACTCTAAGCTCGTGTCATATGCATATTTCTAAAATACACAATCTTAATCTTAAGAAAATATTAGAAATAGTCAATATCCTTCATCTAGAATTCTTTTCAAAAAAAACTATTACATTTAGATGATTCCCAGTTCATCATCCCTCATGTTTAACATATTATCAATATAAACTCACAAGAAAATAGTATTATTTGAACTTAAACAATAAGTGTTAAACTAGTGCAAAACACATGGATGAAGACTAAAAATCAATACAACTCCAAAAAAATTACTAAATCAGACTCTATACGATTGTTTTAGCTCATGCAATATCATATGTATTCTACATAAAATACAAACACTCATCAGAACAAAAAAAAAACTAAAGACTATATACTACATACACCTCAATAATATGATCATCATGAAGAAAAAAATTTAGTACTTTTAATTGGTGTACCAACAACCTATGATAAGTCACAAGAAATAATAATAATAATAATAATAATAATAATAATAATATATCTAAACTATTTTGACTAATTGAGAGAATATATTCCAAGAATCAACTTTGCATGCATTAATAAACTCTTTGGTTTTAAGTATTTTCAAAAGAATGTTTATCTGCACATCATGTTCAGTCTTCATAGTATATATTCATTTGCATCACATATTATGCATCTTGAAAGGTTTAAAAATAATATTCCAAAATTTTTTGGAAGTTATGGCCCAAGTTCATCCAACATGTTGTATAATCATCTTAGATGAGCAAGTTCCTATAAAATAGTTGCGATACTTCAACAGTTCTCAAGAGAAGTCCAGAAACTCAAATATAGAGTACTAATACAAAAATAAAAGAAAATCTTAAAAAATAATTGCTAAATAAAGATTTCTTTGGCTCATGTTGCACAATAATCAAAAGGTTTCTAACCATATAAAAAACACAAACAATAGTATCATGCTTAGAGAACTCATTATATAAGAGCATAATCTTAGAGAATGAGTCATTTTCAATTAATTTAATATCAACACACACAAGCATTTTCCCCAACTTGTGAGAACAAAACCTATAACCTTTTTGAGAACAAGAATACCCAAAAATACATATTTTATAGTTGAAGGAGTCATCTCTCTTTCAAAAAACAGATGCAAATATATGAATTGAAAATATATTAACTTTCTAAAAATATTTAATTATAAATATATAAAGAATTAAACCCTAATTTTGCCTACAATATATTCAGCCAAATCTTAGATAAATATACAATCACACACGTTAAATATCATGGCTTGACATGGTATTTTTCCTTTTCATCACCTGCTAAACCTATCACACACACATATCATAGACCTACCATGTATAATTTTTATTTCTTTTTTTATTTTCTGTGTATATATAAGTGTGTTTGTTGTATTCATTTAAATTTAATCGAGTCTTGGGGCACTTCTTCTATGGCTGAGAAAAACATCTCCAAGAATTCTGGGTCTGGTGTTTCTGCCACTTTTATGGCTGATCTAAGCCTCACATTCTCCTTTTTATTTGGAACACCTATAATTACAATGGATAGGTTGGAAAGAAGTAAGAATTTTCAATTGTAGAGATATTCTGCTTATTTAAGGTTTGTGGGCAATGGCTGTGAAGACCATCTGAGTGCTCCCAAGACAAATATTGCTACCGATCATCTTCCTCAATGGAAGAAAACCGATGTTTTGTTATGTAATGTTTTTTGGCAATCTATTCACGTCAAGATCCAGTCTACTATCAAACCATATAAAACTTGTTATACTTTGTGGGCTAAGGTAAACAAATTATTCACCAATGACATGCAGTGACTTTACTGGCTTATCTCTTCTATTGATAACCTATGTCAAACATACATGAACATAGATACTTATCTTGGACAACTATCTGCCCTTAAGGATGCATTAGCATCTATTTTACCAAGCTTAGAGACCACATGAACAAACATAGACTGCATAATTATGTTATTTTCCCTCCGCATACTCAAACCTAACTTTGAGAGTGTCCGTGATCAGTTCCTTGCCATAACACTTGTTCCTACATCTGATGATGTCTTTGTCTATTTGCTTTGCCATTCATCAACGGAACCTCAGCTTCGTCCCATTGATAACGCCTCTGAATTTTCCATGATGGTTTCTCAGATTTCTACATGAGGATGATGAAATGATATCAGAGGAAGTGGACTACGTCCTCATTGCAATTAGCATAACAAAATGGGTCACACACTCACACTCGACATAAGTGTTATCAATTGCATGGTCGATCCCCTCATCAGAGAAATGCTCGTATGGTTCATTTCCTAGATGCTCCTACAAATGATCCCTCTATACAGCCACTGCCTACCTCTCAGAGAAGTGACTTGGACATGAAGAAAATATGTGGACGCTTTGTGCACGACCCAAAAAACCAAGACCACTTCAGCTGCATCTCCATCTTCATCTCCCTCTTCATCTGCCTCTATTGCCCAATCTAATAATATCTATGCCTGTCTGGATCATGGGGCATCAATTCTGGTGCTTCTGATCACCTCTCTAGTATAAGACATCTATTCTTTTCTCTTACTATTACTTCACCATTATCTACAATAACTCTAGCCAATGGCACTCAAACTATAACTAAGAACATCAGCTTTGTTCAATCTCTTCCTTTCTTATCTTTAACCACTGTGTTTTACATTCCTAACTATCCTTTGTCTCATTTCAGTTACCATGCTTACAAATGATCTCAATCGCCAACTTACCTTCTTTGATTCTTCTATCACCTTATAGGATCAGTATACTGAGTTGGCAAAGGACATAAGTCCCAAGATCTATTTTACAATAACTCAATAACTTACACTGTCTGCACTTCCATAGATACACCACTTCTAATTCATAATCATTTTGGTCACCCAGATTTATCTAAACTCCAAAAGATGGTCCCTCATTTCTCCAGTGTATCTTCTATCCAATGTGAGTAATGCCAATTTGGGAAACATAACCATATCTCAATCCCAAATAGCTTAAATAATCAAGTCAAGTTTCTTTTTTAGTTGGTCCATACTGATGTTTGGAATCCCTCACAAACAACATTTGTTTTAGAATTTCACTATTTTGTTACTTTGATAGATGATTATTTTTGTACTCAAATATTTTTAATAAAAAATCGAGCTAACTTTTTTTCAACATTTCAAAAAAATTTTAATGATATTTGTGCTCACTTTAATGCTACTATTCATCACTTAAGAAATGATAATACTATAAAATATTTTTTTACACCCTTCACTTTTCTAAAATCACATGGAATTCTTTATCAATTATCATGTGCCTATACCCCTCAATAGAATGGAGCATTTTGATGCAAAAGTCACCACCTAGTTGAAACGACTTGCACTCTTTTCCTTCACAATGGAGTTCCCCAATTATTCTAGAGTGATGTCATCTTAACTTTTTGCTCCTTGATTAACTGCATGCCTTTTTCCATCCTTAAGGATCAGATGCCTCATTCTTTTTTGTTTCCTAACCAATCTTTTTTTATCCTTCTTCTTAGTGTTTTTGGTTGTAACTATTTTGTTCACATCCTTACTCCTAAGAAAGACACTCACCCAAAGCCTATAAAGACATGTCTTGATTATTCCCATCTACAACAAGGTTAACATTGTAATGTTCTTGACACACATAAATACATAGTCTCTATCAAGATTACCTTTTTTGAGAATATTCCCTTTGGTATTCCATGTAGTTGCCTAGTTCAGACATCATCTCTCTTCCATTGATTTGCCCCCTCCTGGACTCCACTCCACTTTTAGTGGATCCACAACAAGTTACCTCGAGACAACAACTTCATGTATACACTAGTCACCCTTGCATCCAGCATCCACCTGACTCATCTCCTATGGTATCTCCCTCGACAACTCCAGCTTTGCTACCTCCTGATGATGTTACTGCTCCTTAGAAAGGTACCCATTCTTGCAATCTTCATCTTATTTATAACTTTCTCACTTACCACTTTCTATCTCCCTTCTATTTTATCTTTGTATCCACCTTGTCTTCTATCTCTTTTCCAAAGATTATGCAAGAGGCTCTCTCTACTTATGACAGAATTCAATGAAATAGTTAAAGCTCTTCAGCATTTGAGTCACTACTTTTTGCCTAAAAAATTTGTGTTCTATTTTAATCATTAAACATTGAAGTATTTGAGCACCCAATATAAGTTGCTTGCGAGTCATGCAAAATGGATAGAATTCCTTCAAACTTTTCAATTTGTTCTCACGCATAAATCGGGACAACTAAATAGGATGTCTGATGCATTAAATGAGATTGTCATAACTCACTATGAATGATTCAGATTTAGGTAATCTTTGAAATACTAGTTCAAGTGAGCCAAAGAAACAATTCTACATCAAAGAAGGTTTCCTTTAAAAGAAAAATAACTTTATATTCCAAAAAGTTCACTTAGAGTAATCATTATTCGTGATACACATAGTAGAGGACTTGGTGGACATGTTGGTAGAGATAAAACCTTAATCTTAGTATAAGAAAATTTTTATTAGGCTAAGCTTATACGAGATGTTGAGAAGATCATAAAAGAATATATTACTTATCACAAAACTAAGATACATGAGAGTAATAATGGATTATATACTTCTCTTTCAATACCAACAACACCTTGAAAAGATGTGAGCATAGATTTCAATACCAAAAACTCAGAGATAATAATTCAATTATGGTGGTAGTAACAAATATTTTAAAATAACTCATTTTGTTTCATGCAATAAAACTTTGGATGTCACTCAGACTGCTAATCTTTACTTCAAAAAGAATGTTAGGCTTCATGGTATTCATAAACCTATTACTTTTGATAAATATTCCAATTTTGAGCTATTTTTAGAGGACTCTTTATTAGAAATTGGAAAATAAGCTTCAATTTAGAGGTGTTAGGTGGCCCGAGCCCAACATGGAGCTAGGCCCAATTCAGTCATGCCTGGCCCGACACAACATGATCCAAGACCATGCACAAGCCCGTGCAGAGAGCACTCTTTGCACGACTCGTGTCATGCCATGCCCAGGGTAATCAGCTTGCATGTCATGCCAAGCATGATCCGAGTGTATGGCACGTGGGAACGGTACGTGGTGACCAGCAACGCAGCAATGAGCAATGCTCGACATGCAACACAATGAGCTGACCGGGTCAGCAGGAAAACCTGCTCAGATTTGGGGAGTGCCTGTATCCCCAAATCACGACACAAACCAGCCATAACCGGGCTGATTTTGGGTGGCAGGCCGTGTCGAGTCAACCTTCTAGTGAATAGTGTCGTGCTTGTAGCATGACGTGCTTTGGGCCTGAAAAAAAATGGGTCATGCCAGCCAAGCACGACCCATTTGACATTTGTATTTCAATTTAGTTCATATCATTACATCACTCACAAACAAATGGACAAATTGAAGTCATGGATAAATCCTTGGGAGTTGTGCTTTGAAGCTTGGTGAAAAAAAATATGAGGGTGGGACAACCTACTACCACAAGCTGAATTTTCTTGTGATAGCTCGGCTGATCAAATTGCAAGTTATTCTCCTTTTAAAGTAGTTTATGGACTATATCCAAGTAGTTCATTGGATCTTATCTTAGTTTGACATTAGAAATAGCTCAATTCATTAAGAAGATTCATGAGCAAGTAATATGCACAATAAGTACAAAGGCCAAGCTAATAAGCATAGAAAGGAAGATATTTTCAAGGAATGAGATCTGGTGTAGATTCATCAATGCAAGAAAAGATTTCATTACCAAAAATTTTCTAAATTTCAACTAAGAACTAATGATCTATTTAAGATTTTAAAAAAGCTTAATGAAAATTCTTACAAGGTAGTGCTTCCTAAAAATTATGGAGTTTCAACAATTTTTAATATTTCAGATTTATCTTCATACCACGAAAATAATTCACTACACTCGGGGATAGGTTCTCTTCAATCGGGAAAGAATGATACATACAATAAGCCAAGTAAATACAATGATGAAAAGAACTTCCCAAGTAAATACAATGACCCAAGAAATACTGAATGCTCGCATTCACATGTTTAAAAAACCCATAAATTAATTTCATTATTCTACCAGCTGTATTTTATAAAGTAGACAAGAAAATATGATCTTGACTACTTTATGTTTTCTCCCATTTTTTTAAAAAAGTAACAGCCCTTTTGTCTCCCACTTTCTTTAGGGTTGTCATCATGGTGTACTTTTTTTCTTGTATTGTTTACTCTCTTTTTTTTCTATTATTGGAAGGTTGTTCCAAGGATATTTGAGCTAAAACATTGGTAATAAAATGGATCAGATTTGAAGTACAAAAACTAGTATTTTTCTGTTTTTTTTCTTGAAAATTTTTATCTTTTAGGTGGATTCATTTGAGTGATGAACTTTATTGATGTTCTTATCTTTAAGGTGGTGACAATCTTATCCTTAAGGTGGTGAACTTCTGATTAAATATTTTTTTAAGTTTCAACTATTATTATTATTTCTTAAGATTCAGATCGGTATCAAGCTAACTCAACTATGGCTAGATTTTCTACTACCTTGGCATATTATATATTCTTAGAGATAATCTAATTTCCTAAAAAAAAAAGAAACAAATTGTAAAGGCCAGATAAAATGCCAAAACTGAATACTAGATCATGACTTTGGCAACTTATGAGTTCATGTGGCTAAGACAACTTTTTCAAAAGCTAAAGTTTGGGAAGGATGAATGTATATATGTAACAAGTTTCACTCCATTTTCCATCAAACCATATTTTTCATGAGATAACCAAATATATTAAAATTAATTATCATTTTATCAAATAAAATATCACCTCATGATATATGACTGCTAGTTATGTCACCACTACTCACCAACTAGCAGATATTTTGATTAAATCTCTTATAGATCCTCGGATCAAGCATACATGTAATAAGCTTGATGCATAAGATTTATTTGCTCCATACCTACCTATCATATATGTAATAAGCTTGGTGCAAATGAGGGAGAGTATCAAATATCATGACTTTTCATTACATTCTTTCTTTTCCACACCTACCAATACCATACCTACCTACCATGTATAATTTTTAATTCATTTTTTTTGGGTACATATAGGTTTGTTAGTTATATTCATTTAAATTCAATCAATAAGAAAATACACTTTTCTTCTCTTCTCCTATTTCACAGCACAAAAAATATATTCTGTCATATTTTGATATAATACACAACCAAACCACCAAATAAAAATTCATAATAATTAAAAAACTAAACATTCATTACAGCTAAAAAAATTAAAATTAAGTACAAACTGTAAATTATAATTAAACGCCTGGAATTTGAAAGTATATTGGTAACCTTGTTTTCGGATCCTGCAAAATTAAGGCAGGTGCATCTCCATGTGTTTCAGCGAATAAATCCTAGCAGCAATATTTTCTTTCTCCAAACCCGAGCACCGAGGCACAGGTATACTGATTCATAAGAGAGGAAGTACCACACGTCTACTGGAATTTTGATGTTAGGTTATAAAATGAATTAGAGTTACAGGAGTCTTTTCATAAAACAAGTAAGAGAACACCCAACTTCTATTCTCCTCTTTTCGAAAAACCGCAAACTCGCTTCTGAAAGTTCTCGAAAAAACCACAAACGGATCCTAAGCATTGAAATTCGAGAAACAGAGTGCTTTTCGAAAGCTTCTATCCAAAAACGATGCAAGTATTAGAAAAAACCACGAAGACCACGCAATTTTGATGTTTGGTTTTCGACGAACAGAAGCAAGATACCAAAAACATCTTTCCTGATTCCTCGCGAGTGGGAGTGGATTTCGAAAAATCCACGAAGACAGAAGACCACAAAGACCAGGCCAGGGAATTTTCTTTCTATTGGAAAAAATAGACATAAAGGCAGATTTCCGTTTTCCTGACTAATCAATTGTAAATATTAAATAAAAATATCAATCATTTTAAAATTTAAAAAAAAAATCACACCAAAATTAAAAAAAAAATATTCATTTTTTGATACTCTCAAAAATGAGTTTTGTACGGAACTAATTATTTTAAAATAAAAAATCTAAAATTTAAGTTAGATTTTAAAAATATACTCAAACTAATGCGTCTGGAAATAACGTGGCAAATCCGTCGTTGTGAACGGCGGCCATTGCTATGCTATTTATATTGTAAATTCAGAAGTCGGCATTGTGAATGTCAACTATTAAAAATATTCTTATCATTATCTCAGTTTGCCCCTCGCCCTCGCTCCTCGCCCCTCACCCCTTCCCCCTCACACCCCTCCCCATCGCCCCTCGTCCATCGCCCCTCGCGCCCCTCGTCCATCGCCCCTCGCGCCCCTCGTCCATCGCCCCTCCCCCTCGTCCCTCGCTTATCTCCACGTGCCCATCTGCCCTCACCTCTCACCTATCTATTCCTACCCCTCTCCCCCCGCCCATCTCCAATAGCTCCATGATGGAGCTCAAGGAGCTCCAATGAGCTCGACACAGAGCTCCGTCAAGCTCAAAGTGGAGCTCATCGAAGCTCCGTAGAGCTCCACGACGGAGCTCCGATGATTTCCTTTGTGGAGCTTCACGTCAAGCTCTGTCGAGCTCCATAAAGCTCCACGATGGAGTTCCATCATCGAGTTCCACTTCAAGCTTGCTAGAGCTCGATGGAGCTCCATGAAGGAGCTTCACTAAAGCTCCTCAAGCTCCATGTCAAGCTTACTGGAGCTCGACAAACTCCTTCGTAGAGATCAATGGAGCTCGACAAACTCCTTCGTGGAGATCAACGGAGCTCCACGAAGGAGCTCCTGGAGACGGACAGGGTGGAGAGGGGTGGAAAGAGAGGCGGCAATAAGTGAGGGCAAACTGGCAAGGAGGAGAGGGGGAGAGAGTGAGCTGAGATAACAATAAAGGTATTTTCAATAGCCAGCATTCTCAACGCTGGTTTTTGATTTTAAAATATAAACAATATGGTAATGACCGCCGTTCACAACGACGGCCTTGCCACGTTATTTCCAGACGCATTAGTTTGAGCATATTTTTAAAACCTAACTTAAATTTTAGATTTTTTATTTTAAATGAATTAGTTCCATACAAAACTCCTCAAAAATAAAAATCCAAAAATACTCTTAACTTTAATCCATATAACATTTAAAAAAATAAAATTATAAAAAAGGATAGATGTGTATTCATAAAGTGGGTATATAAAATAATTAATAGTAAATTAAAAATAAAAATTTATCCTTAAAAAACTTTTTGACATTTATATTTAATATGTGAGATTTGTGTTTTTGTGCAATATTTGCAAAATATTTGAAAAACTGAATTCTAAAAAAAATTAAAAAAAAATAAATTAAAATGCAAAATAATTATACTTTGGTACACTAAAAATTGAAAATCTAATTTTTCCCCCAACTGATATGTAAACACACACACACACACGTGTGTGTGTGTGTGTGTGTGTTCGTGTATTTATATTGTTATATATATATATATATACATATATAAACATTTTTTATATGTTTACAAATGTTTACTGAAATTGATGACTATTACTATCACTAAAATTATTTAGATAATTTTTTATAATTTTTTATAATTTTTTATAATTTTTTATAATTTTTTATAATTTTTTATAATTTTTTATAATTTTTTATAATTTTTTATAATTTTTTATAATTTTTTATAATTTTTTATAATTTTTTATAATTTTTTAAAAATGACGTATTTGGGGGCGATACTGATTTTCAGAACACATTTGCGTTTTGATTTATATACAAACTACCTTTTAAATATTCCCAATTTCCAATATCATCGCCATCCTTAATTTCATATCCATTCTTGCCGTTCGATAAATGAAATTTTATTGAGAAAGTTTGATAAAGAGCAACAGGAAACGTGATCAGAAACAAAACGAATAGAACTAAAGACTTGACGCTCTACAATCCAAATAGATCGAAGTAATCTACTAAGCGATCTACACGCTGGATTGCTTTGCATGCCGTGTAAAGCAAAGATGGGAGGCATTATGCGTGAGATTTATAGTCACAACGTCGACCATAAACATTTCCAACATAATTAGTGCACAAGGTTCTTCCGTGTAAATTTCATACGATTATTGAGAATATAACTTGTTTTTGGCACCAAAGGGGAAAATGGAGAGCATCTGAGATGCTAAATGTTACCAAGTAAGTAAGAATCCACATGTAATTGAATCTCTGATGTTCATGATTTTTGAAAATCATGTCTCTGCATAACTTTCGACGGGTGTCCAAGTTGCGCCGATTATTGGTATTGATGTAGCATTTTGAAAGTAGGCGTGGAAGCAGTCGAGCAAAACACAAATCAAAATCATCGTGAGCCTGTAAAGTCAAAGCAAATATTAGAATTGTTGCTGGATTAAAATCAAGTTTAGGTTTAGATAACGACGACGATGCCTCATCTTTAAAGTAGAATGATGTTTAGATTTTGTATTTTTGTATATTTTTACACCTGCTCCTCAGCTGTAACAGATATCGCTTTGCTCATTGAGGTATCAATCCAATGTTCTAGTAGATTTTGCAATAAATCAAGTTCCACTTATGTGATTTTGAGCTTCATCTTCATCACAATCGCTGCATCCTCTCGGTACCACAAGGATCGTGACGTAGATGTTGGCAATGATGCACTCACTCTGTTTGAAAATCGCAACCACATTTTGGTGCGTGACACGTGTGTGAAGAAAAAATGTTTCACCAGGAGCATATCTTGAAATCATAGGGAATTGATTTCTCCGTTTGGCGTGAAAACGAATCAGACGTGTTGGAAATAAAAGAAATAATACTTAAAAAAATGATGAAACTAAAAATAAAATTACAATACAGCTCATTCACATATTAAAATGAATTGGGGAAAGAGATATTTATACGAATATTAAATAAACCTCAACCATACAAATTATTATAATACATATAATATTAATATTAGAATTATAATATTAAAATTACATTGAATATTCTATAAATGGGATGAAATTTTAGTCTAGACATCACATCAAGTTTATGATCAGTAATTTTCTCAAAATTGATCTTGTAACTCATGTAAATTCTTAAATCTTATGAATTTTTATCTTGTTAATGAATTGGTACAAATATTCGCAACTTGATCTTTTGGCTTCACATATTTAATTTATATATCATTTTTTCATTATACTTTTTTATATAGTGATAAATATTAATGTGTTTGCTTCAATCATGTAATATTAGATTTTTTGCTAAGACAATGGTTGCAAGTTATCGACAATAAATCTTGGTCGGCTTTTTTTATGTTTGTTGGTGACTATTTAAATAAATAAGTCTTCAAATCTCACATCATAATTATGTGGAATTGGGAGGCTTTAAGGGATTATAAAAGATAGCATCCCCTTAAGGTTAAAATCTACTTCTCTTACAATTAATCTTTTTATTATACGATTAACTTGTAAATCTTTATTCTCTCTTTTTTGATATTATTATTTGTGTTGGAAAATGTAGGTATAATTGGCCAATTTTTGCAATTATGGTATTTTTTGTCATTGTCTATTTTATAGTTAGTGTCGAATCTTTTATTAAAGTATTTAATTGTATAGTGGAAATAAACTTGATTTCCACAATAATTGGTATCAGAGGGGGTTAATGTGTATGCTTTGTGGTTGCGGCTTAGTCTAATTGATCACATCATAAACATTTTATTGGTATTTTGTATTTGAAAACTATTAAATAGACATTATAGAAAAAATAATAGATGACAAAATATCAACTTTAGCAAAAGTTCAGATAACAAGTTCTTCACTAGTTATGATGAGAACTACAGTGTCAAATACCAGAATTCCAGTGAAGATTTTTGATGGTACCAATCATTTTGGTATGTGGCAATGTGAAGTTCTATATGCCTTATTCCAACAAAATTTAGATATTACTGTTGAAGGATACAAACCAAATGATATTGAAGAGAAGGAATGGAAAGTAATTAATCGATTAACATCTGGTACTATCTGATCATGCATGTCCAAAGATTATAAGTATACATTCTATAAATAAACATCAGTAAGAAAATATATGGAAGACACTAGAAAAAAAATTTCTGAAGCAAAGCAGTTAGAATAAGCTTTATATGAAGATGACTATTCAAATTCACATATGTTCCTGGTACCATGATAAATGAGCACATCAAAAATTTTAATCAGTTTGTTGCAGATCTGTTAAATTTGGATGCAACTTTTGAAGATGAATATCTTGCCTTGATGTTGTTGGGGTCTTTTCCCGAGGAGTTTGAATTCTTTGAAACTACTCTACTCCATGGGAAGAATCAAATGTCTCTTAGTGAAGTTTGTGCTACTTTATATAATTATGAATTGAGAAGAAAAGTACCAGTATCATTGTAGAAGCTTTGATAGTAAGAGGTCGTTCACAAAATAAAAGCAAAGGGAAGAAGGAGAGATCAAAGTCCAGAGTAGGAAAAGATGAGTGTGTCTTATATTGAAAAAAAGGACACTAGAAGAAAGATTGTCCAAAGCTAAAGAAGAAAAATGAATTTGACAAAGTAAAGGGTGTTAAAGATTCAAATTTAGCTACATATGATAATAAAGATTCAGATCTTTCATTAACATTAGAGTCATTAGCAAGCAGTGCACAAAGTTGGATCCTTGATTCAGGCTGTAGCCACCATATGTGTCCAAATAGAGAGTAGTTTTTTAAATTTAAAAAAATACAAGGTAGAGTTGTATACATAATAAATGACAGCCCTTGCAATACAAGTGGAATCGATTCAATTCAGTTGAGGAATCATGACAAGTCAACCAAAACTCTAACAAATGTATATGTACCAAATTTTTATTTCTCTATGAGTTCTTGCAACAAACGGCTTTACTATAATTATCAAAGATAAATCATTGAAGGTTATCTTTAAAATATTAGTGGTGATGAAGGGTATTCAGCGAAGCAACAACTTATATTACTATGATGGTAATACACCCACTAGAACAGCAATAGTTTCTAATGATGATAAGGAGCTAGAAACAACCAGATTGTGGTATATGCTTTTAGGGCATGCAGGTGAAAAATCCCTGAATCTTCTAGCAAATCAAGGATTATTGAAGGGGCTAAATATCTGCAAATTGGATATCTAAGAGCATTACATCAAAGGGAAACAAGCAAGAGTGAAATTTGGTACTATAATCTGTAATACTAAAGGTATTTTGGACTATGTTCATTAATGTATAGGGGCCTTTCAAATCAATTTCAATGGGAGGTAAAAATTATGTTTCCTTTGTTGATGATTTTTCTCGAAGAGTATGGGTGTACACACAAAAGTCAAAGGATTAAGTGTTGGTAGCTTTTCACATCTTGAAAAAGATGATGAAAACTCAGACGGGCAGAAAAATCAAATATCTTCAAACATATAATTGTGAAGAATATACGAGTGATCTCTTCATAAAAGTTTGTCAAGATGAAGGATTTGTTCGCCACTTCATAGTTAGACATACACCACAACAGAATAGAATGGCTGAATGCATGAATCGAACTATACTAGAGAAATTTTGATGTATGTTATCCAGTGCTAGGTTGGGCAGATAGTTTTGGGCTAAAGCCATAACATATACATGTCATTTAATTAATCGTTTGCCATCAACTGCTATTAATGGGAAGCCACCTTTGGAAGTGTGGAATATAAAATCTGCTATAGATTATAATTCCTTACGTGTGTTTGGTTCCATTGCAGATTACCATGTAAAGGAATCAAAGATAGATTCGAGGGAAGAGAATGCTATCTTTATAGGGATATTGTCTAATATGAAATGATATCACCTATGGTGCTTGAAGATTGAAAAGATAATCTTCAGTAAAGATGTTACCTTTGATGAATCTAATATGTGGAACAAAGTAACATAGGAGTAGATGGATAATTATCTATAGCAAGCAGAAAATAATCCCAAGCAAATGGAGTTCGAAGACAAAAGAATCATTGGACTAGCAAAGAATGAGTCAGATGATGAACTAGACAAAGAAATTCCAGCACAAAGACCTTTACAGCAATATGAATCAATTGCATTGAGAAGACCATAAAGGAGAAGAAGGAAACTTAGTTGGCTTGAAGATATGGCTACTTATACATCTTTAATAGATGATGAGATTCCTACCACATATAGTGAAGTTGTTCAAAGTTCAGAAGAAGAAGAATAGAGGAAAGCTATGGTAGAAGAGATGCAATCCCTTGAAAAGAATCGAACTTGTAGGCTCGTAAACCTGCCTAAAAAAAGGCAATTGGCTTTAAATTGATTTATGCAAAGAAGAAGGAATTTCCTAACAAGAAAGTTGTCCACTACAAGGCAAGATTGGCTACACATAGTTATGCTCAGAAGGAGGGAATTGATTACAATGAAGTATTTTCTTTAGTTGTGAAACATTTCTCCATTAGAATACTGTTAGCTTTAGTAATAAATTTTGATTTGGAATTAGTTCAGATGAATATGAAAATTGCATTTTTACATGGTGACTTAGCAGAGGAAATCTACATTGATCAGCCTAAAAGGTTTACAGTTGCTGGAAAAAAAAATATGGTGTGCAAGCTGAACATATCTTTGTATGGATTGAAGTAATCTCCAAGGCAGTGGGACAAATGATTTGATAATTTATGATAAAGCAGAAGTACACCAAAAGCAAATATGATCATTGTATATATTTTCACAAGCTACATGATGGATCGTTTATATATCTTCTTCATTATGTTGTTGATATGTTGATTGTTTCAAAGTATAAAGAAGAAATTGATAAGTTAAAAGCTCAGCTAAATCATGAATTCGAAATGAAAGATTTAGGTGAGGCCAAGAAGATTCTCAGCATGAAAATAAAAAAAGAAAAATGGAGAGACTTTATTTGACTCAGAAACACTATCTGAGAAAGGTACTAAAGTATTTTGGGATCAACGATAAAGGCAAGTCCAATTAGTACTCTACTAGCTCCTCATTTTAATCTCAGTGCATCTTTATCACAAAAGAATGACAAAGAAAGGAAATATATGTCAAATGTTTTATATGCAAATGTTGTTTGTAGCTTAATATATGCCATGGTATGTACAAGGCCTGACATTTCACAAGCAGTTGGTATTGTGAGTAGATACATGGATGATTTTGTCAAAAGACTTTAGAAAGATGTGAAATGAATTCTGAGATACATGCATAATACTATGGAAGTTGGTTTGATGTTCGAGCGGGATGAGAAATTAGGTAAATGTGTGGTTAGATATTGTGATTCTGAATGTGTAGGTGATTTGGATAAATATCGATCTACTACCGGTTATGTATTTAGTCTTGCTAAGGCACCGTTCAATTGGAATTCTACATTACAATCAAAAGTTGCTTTGTCTACAACATAGGCAGAGTACATGGAAATTACAGAAACTTTTAAGGAGGCAATTTGCCTTCAAGGGTTGCTAAAGGACTTGGGAGTTGGTCAAAAGCATGTCAAAATGCATAGTGAAAGTCAAAGTGCTATATGTTTAGCAAAAAACTAAGTTTACCATGCAAAGACAAAGCATATCGACATTCATTATCATTTTGTGAGAGAGATTCTTGAAAAAAATTAAATATTACTTAAGAAGATTTTGACAGCTGAAAATCCCACAGACATGACAACCAGAGTGGTGATAGGTGTTAAGTTTTAATATTGCATGAACTCAATAAATGTTATCAGAATATAAAGGCAGACACTTTATGATGCATTTGAAGACACTACAAATTATTTGAAAAAGAAGATAGAGAATGTTTGTTTGAAATATTCAAGGTGGAGATTTGTTGGTGACTATTTAAATAAATAAGTCTCTCAATCCTACATTGGAAATATGTGGAATTGGGAGGCTTTAAGAGATTATAAAAGAAAGCCTCCCCTTAAGGTTAAAATCCACTTCTTTTATAATTAATCTTTTTACTATAAGATTAACTTGTAAATTTTTCTTCCCTCTCTTTTGATATTATTATTTTAGTGTTGGAGAATGTAGGCATAATTGGCTAATCTTTGTAATTCTAGTGTTTTTCTTTATTATCTATTTTATAGTTATTGTCTGGTATTTTATTAAAGTAATTAATTGTTATGTGGAAATAAATCTAATTTCCACAACAATGTCAACTCTAAAATCTTGAATAAAATTAAAAGCTTGATAAACACACTAGGTTGTAATAATATATTATATTTCACAAGTGGATAGTATGATTATTGATTTTTTTTTTTTTTGATATCTATGTGAAAGCAGTATATCCTATGAAGAACACAAATCATGAGGTGCTCCTTTGATTATCATTCATTATCATTTTGTGAGAGAGATTCTTGAAAAAAATTAAATATTACTTAAGAAGATTTTGACAGCTGAAAATCCCACAGACATGACAACCAGAGTGGTGATAGGTGTTAAGTTTTAATATTGCATGAACTCAATAAATGTTATCAGAATATAAAGGCAGACACTTTATGATGCATTTGAAGACACTACAAATTATTTGAAAAAGAAGATAGAGAATGTTTGTTTGAAATATTCAAGGTGGAGATTTGTTGGTGACTATTTAAATAAATAAGTCTCTCAATCCTACATTGGAAATATGTGGAATTGGGAGGCTTTAAGAGATTATAAAAGAAAGCCTCCCCTTAAGGTTAAAATCCACTTCTTTTATAATTAATCTTTTTACTATAAGATTAACTTGTAAATTTTTCTTCCCTCTCTTTTGATATTATTATTTTAGTATTGGAGAATGTAGGCATAATTGGCTAATCTTTGTAATTCTAGTGTTTTTCTTTATTATCTATTTTATAGTTATTGTCTGGTATTTTATTAAAGTAATTAATTGTTATGTGGAAATAAATCTAATTTCCACAACAATGTCAACTCTAAAATCTTGAATAAAATTAAAAGCTTGATAAACACACTAGGTTGTAATAATATATTATATTTCACAAGTGGATAGTATGATTATTGATTTTTTTTTTTTTTGATATCTATGTGAAAGCAGTATATCCTATGAAGAACACAAATCATGAGGTGCTCCTTTGATTATCAATATTTCTACCCTAATCATTATTGTCATTTCCAACAAGCTTTTGATGATTAAAAATCAAATAGAATATATCAAAGTGAATTGTACCTTTCATATAATGGATACTTTTTATTTTTGCAACTTTGATATGAGTCATTTTTGTAGATTCAATATAATGACTAATCAATCTAGCTATATGAAAGATATCTGACCTAGTGCACATTAGATAGGGTAGACTTCCCACCAAACATTTGAAGATTATTGGATCTATATTTTTGTATTTTTCATATTTGGATAACTTGACTCAATTTCTCATTGGTGTGTATTTTGATTTATAATTCTCCATCTTGACCTTCTTTATGATCTCATTTGCATAATTTTTTATAAAATGAAGATTTCATTTTTTGTTGTTTAGCTTCAATTCCAAGGTAATATGTCATGGGACCCGTGTCTTTCATCTTGAATTTATTAAACATATCTTGGTTAATTCTAGTAAATATCAAATTATTTACTTAAATGTATACAATCAAAATATCTTTATCTTTGATCTTTATATATAGAGCATGCTAGTAGGAACATTTATTGAAGTCATTCATTTAACTCATAAGAATCTTCGTGATCTTTTACTCCATAGCCCAATGATTGCTGATTGTAGACTCCTCTTCTGAACTTCATTTAGAAATATAAATTTTATATCTATTTGATATATCTTCCATTTGTTTGGAGCTATCAAAGAAATGATCAATCTTATAATTTCCAATAGAGTAATTGAAGTAAATACCTTATCATAGTCAATCCCAGCCTTTTGATAATATCCATTCGCTTCTAGTCCTGCCTTATATTTTTCAATATCTCTTTTAGCATTTCAGTTTATTTTATATATCTATTTGACATCTATCGACTTGTGTTCTTTGGGAAGTCAAATAAGGTCCATGTGTCATTCTTCTCAATGAAGTTAATTTCTTCATCCATTGAATCTCTCTACTTCTTTTCTTTAATAGCTTCTTATTAGTTCATTTATTCATAACCAACATACAAACAAAATAATATGATATTATCTTATCATTCAATCACCTCATTGAAATATTGAAGACTTCTTGTACATTGCATGAATCTTTCACTTACACATCCACTCGAAGTAGGTTGGACCATTGAATCTTGTTGGGCTTCTCCATGATGTTCCATTTGCTTCACCTCATCTTCACATGGAAGAGAGAAATTTGAATTATCTATATGAGATCCAAAATAACAAAATCTCATATTTCTTTTTCATCAAACATCACATCTCGACTAACCATAATTTTTTTGTTGTTAGGATTGCATAGCTTGCAACATTTTGAATTTGAGTCATATCTAATGAACATGATCTATGCTTCCAAAGGTTCTCATGTGTAAGATGTCAGGCTTCATTCTACTCTATGCATCTTGTGCTATTTTCCCCCAAACACTTATGTCAAAGATTGATTGGACAAGTTAAACTACACATGCCATTGTTTCTGCCCAAAACTCTTTGAGTAATTTCTTCCTTTTGAGTATACTCCAAACTATTTTAAGGATAGTCTAGTTCTTTTTTTCTGCTACATCACATAACTTTTAAAACTCCTTGGGTAATCTCATAGTTTTAATCTTTCTTCACTACAACATTGAACTTCCAAGACTTGAAAATTTTCTAATTTTTGATTTAGGAAGTACATCCAATTTTTTCTTGAAAAATCTTCAATGAAAAGAAGTAAATTATTACTATCACTAAGAGAATTTGGCTTTATTGGTCTGCACACATTAGCATGGATGAGCTCGAGTAGTTTATTGCCTCTTGAGTATGATTAATCATCCTTCCAACTTCTTTTGAATTACTTTCCAACTAATCATCCTTCACAAATTTGATTAGGATGGTTGATGTGAGGCAATCCTATCACCATCTCCTTCTTAAATAATAACTTTAGACTTTAAAATTTCAAATGACAAAAGTGAAGATGCAATAACTATGATGTATCCTTGTAACAAAATATTAGGCATATTGCAACATCAAATTATATATTGATTGTTCAGTATTAAAATGACTAAAAATACATATATATTTTAGTGTTTTAAGATATTGTGTAGGCATGGAATAAGAAAAATTATGGATTGATTTCAAAATTTTAGAGTGTTGGTAAGTTCTAATGAATAATCATAAAATTAATCAGTTTTGAAGGTGCTTAGCTAAGGGGGTAGCACGTTGAGTTTTATAAAGTTTTAAAATCCATTATTAGCTACAACTCTACCTAGAAGGGGATGAGAATCATTGTACATAATGACCTTATCAACTCATTAATACAATCTTTCCATAGTATGATACATTCTTAGTGGTTTCGATATTATTATAGAGTCGCATCCATACTTATTTTATGAAAGTTAAATAGTTGTAATATCAATTCTACATCATAGTAATCAAGTACTCCACTAATACTCAAGGTCATGGCCAAGTCTAAGTGTCTTAACTATATTTGTAATATTGCTTGGTAGTCTCATGTTAGAGTTATGATATTTTTACAAAGCCATGACTTTTGAGCTACATAAAGTTACATAGATAAAAATACTCAAGCCAAAACTATTATAATTATTTAGCAACTTAATTTTTGAGATACTAAAAAATATAGATGGTATTACTTGAGTATAACTATTTTCCAAGGTCATGATTCTTGTGCTCGAAGGAATGAAAAGTAGTGACTTTTATGCTTGAGTTACTAGTTAGTGTCATGATATCCTTGTAATATTATGGAAATATGATAAATAAAAGAAGAAAAGACTAGTACCATGGTCACCCATAGTATTACATATACTTTAAAACATATGAAGAATAAATTTTGCTCCGTATATATTTTCCAATATCATGGCTATAGGATATATAAGAGAGACCTTATTAGTGCTATGGATATTTCTCAATGCTACAGTCACATAAGAAACAAGAAGGATCAATGTCAATACTATGACTTTATCACAATGTCGTGGCCATATATCAATATGATAAGTCCTTCACTATGTCATGGTTGTTTCTCAACATAAAAGCCCTTTATCAAAGGCAAAAAGATAGACACATGAAGTTGTGGTCACTTTATAGTGTAATAACTTCATGTTACATAGACATTAAGCCTAAGTCATGGTCAATGTTAGGGTCAAAACTTTGTGTTATAGAATGATCATGATGTAGTGTGGAGTCATAATTTCTTTCTAGAGACATGACCTTAAGCTAAAAAGATGAAAATTAAAAATATAACTTTCTTCAAAAATCCATGACTTCCTACTTAAAGTAAACTAGAGTTTCTCGATTATAAAAGTTAGAGATAGAGAAATTCAGAATAATCTTACATTCTTCTTCTTCTCTCTCGTGTAGCAAGCCAATTCAAGTGCAACTACAAAACCATAAGGCAAATTGTGTGCTTCCTAGGAGTTCCACGGGAAAGAAAGGGATGCAAAAATTAATGCATTCTCTAGAGTTGGCAGGAGTGGCTTTCAAACCCCCTATCTTTAGGGTAGGTTCAGAAATTTTACTAGAATAGCTTGGGTCTAGGGTTTTTATAAATTAATATATGTGATGCGATATTATTTTTTATTTTATGAATGAATATAACTTGAACTAAGGTTTTAACTTTTGATAGGTTTGTATAAGATTATTATGGTGCATGGTAGCAAATAAAATATGAGGCTCACTCACATATATGATAGGAAGAAAGTGAAAGCCCTTTAAACTATGATGTTTGAGATAAAGCTATACGTTAAAACTAAAAATTTGTATGAGTTAATTATCATAAGTATGGTTCTTATAAATTTGAAAGTGTGAATGCTTTTACATGCTATCCATTATATATAATTTAAAAGAACTTGTTCTTGATGGAGATAGAAATTAAATAGAATATTCTCCTAAGTAGTTCATCTTTAGTGTGGAAGTTATGTTATTAACAATAATGATGATGACATGTAATTATTGAGACATGTATAAGTATGTCACGACTCATAAGGTGGTGATATCTCTTATGAGTTAATTTTACTCATATGGTTCCCACTAGTGAAGCTTGAGAAAAGCATGTGTTATTAGTGCAAGTATGACTCTTATGAAGCTAAAAGTACAAATACTTTTAAACCATTTTACTTTTTTGTTTGTATGATACCTAAGGTCAGAGAATAAGAGTGTGCACATGAAACAATCATCAATGATAGTTAACGAAGTTATCTTAAAGGTATGATATTGTTAATGACTTTCAAGTAGAGATAAATTAATTTCTCACCAGTGATGTACCGAGGAGAGATCAACGAGGAAACCACCATTATGATAGGCTCAAAGTGACAACAATTTTGTGTGATATTAAATCAATAAGTCATTGTACAATACTACAATCTTCATTCTATGTCTAAATATAATATAAATTGAACAACTTAAATATCATTACATAGATTAAATGAAAAAACTCATGGATTTAAAATTATTTAACAATCTAAATATTTATTTTACTAAAAATGAGTTATCTTACTCTTGAATAACAAAACTATCAATACAATACATGTGGGATTGACATATAGATGAAAGCTTGTTTTACTACTTGTATGACTTATTTACTTGTGGATCTTTGTTGATGAGAGAATGTCATTAATGTGCTTTTGAGATATCACCTAACCAATAAAATTAGGTAGTATAATAAAGTTGCAATAAGTTTTTGGTATCAATGTTAGTGATTGTTTAGTTTGATTAGTCAATATAAGTTGACATAATTATTTTTATAAAAAGATAATTTTTTTAGTAGTTTAGATAGTACTAAGTCTGATAAATCTTTCAAATTTAATTACTATATCTTATTAATTTATATAAAAATTGATAATTATATTTTAAATTTTTTTGTGCATCTTTTTTTAGCCACCACTCTAAAAAGTAAGAATGTTTAACCAATCTCTCTTTTAGTACCCAATGAATTATCTTAAAAAGCTATGTGAGCATAATGAAGTAGATGAAATTCATTTTAGGAAATGTGAAACAAAAGTAAACAAAAATATCCCAAACTATCACTATAATGAGACTTATTACATATTACAACCTTGCAGAAGCTTGTTATAAGGTCATTGTCATACCTAGCAATTCTTTCAAGTAAAGAGTTATTTTGAAATATTTAATATAATTATCATCTTATGGAATTATTTTCAAAACTCATCATTCCAAAATATTATCCATCTCCACCCATCACTTAATAATTTCCCAAAAAATAAAACAAACAAAATATTTTTTGAAAACAATATATTTGACACACACACACACACATATATATATATGTATGCGTGCGTGTGTGCGTGTGTGCGTGTATGTGTTGTAATATGTATAAACTTATAAACACATGTTTATAAGTATATGTATACATGTTTATACAAGTTAAATGTATGTGTATTATGTATATGTATATGTTTTCATAAAGATATTTATAAATAAAAAATATATGCATTTATAAATGTATAAATGTATATGTTTAACCATCTTTTGAAAATTCATATAATATATACATATATTTTGTATACACATATAAACACCTATACTATATAAATATATTTTGTATACACATATAAACACGTATACTCTATACATATGCAATATATGCATACATTTATATGTGTAAATATGTTTATATGAAAAATATGAATCGTATATTTTTGAAACATATAAACATATACATTTTTATGTTTATATGTTTATGTATAAATCTATATATGTTTAAACATATAGGTTTAACTTTGTAAATGTATAAATTTAAATACACATGCACAATATACTTTCATAAAGATGCATAATGTATATTTTCAAAAATGTATAGTATTCAAATTAACAATACGTTTACAAGTATAAACATGTTTGTTTAAAGGTTTATATGTTTATATATATACAAATAAACATAAAAACATATATGTTTAAACATATATCTTTATACGTTTCAAAAATATACAAGATATATTTTTTGTATAAATATATTTATATGTATAAACACACACACACATATATATATATATTGCATATGTATATAGTATATGCGTTTATACATGTATACAATATGCACTATATAGTATGTGTTTTTAAAAATACATATAAAGGTATATGTTTATACATTTATAAACACGTATTTTGTTCATAAATAGATTTATAAAAACATATACATATACATATAAGCTTTTGTTTATAGATTACAAATACGCATATACATTTATATGTACACTTTTACTTATATACATTTATAATGATTATACATATAACCATATACATATAGATTTTGAAAACACTATTTTTAAAATCTATTTTGTTTTTTTAATACTAACATGGATTGATGATAAGGGTATTTTTCAGGAATTTGTTTTTGAGGGTATCAAACAATAAATATTTTTTATTATGGATATTTGTTTCTTGTAACTTTAAAATGAGGAGGTTTTTTAGTTAGATATTTTAAAATTGAGACCGCTTAACATAATTTTTTACTTTATTTTTTTTTTCTTTTTCTCTCCTTGCTTATTCCACATTCTATCTCACCTCATTTCAAAAAATTCTTCACATTTTGTTTTATTTGATTTGGTGCTTCCACTTCATTTGGATCGAATCACCCACACATTAACTACGCAATAAAATAAAATATGACATATAATAATAAATAAATTTTATATAAAATTAAATACATAAAAATTAAACCAAACTTAAAATAAACTAAACCAGATTTAATTTCAATTAAATTGGATATCCAAAACAATTTGAAAAACTTGATCTGGAAACTGCCCAACTTTGACAGACCCAATAAATTATTCATGTTGTTCATATATTGTGTCATTCTAAAACGCCACCATATTGTTCATATATTTTACATAGGTTGTTGGTTACTATGATTGCTCTCTATTTTGTTTTTGGCTTTACATAATTGAACTACTCTGTTAGAGTGTGTTTGCTCTATAAGGTAAGAAGTACAATATGACCAAATAATGTTAGGATGGTTTTCACTGATGAACATCATCTCCTTGTTTTCATCTAACACATCAATGAGCCTACGATGTTTAAGCATGTTGGATCATGTAGTCTTCACATAAAATTATACATGTTCACAAGTTACATGTGTTTCCCATGTTTTGTGAGAATTCCATCATATATGTGTTTGACCATATATGGGTGTGATCTCTTAGTCAACATTTCTTTTAAAGGATAATGTCCTCTTGTACTTTCCATTCTCATTAGTGATCTCTATGCTTTGTGAGAATATAAGTATAATTCTAGTTTAATCTTCGCTGGATATATTAACAACACTTGTAAACTAAAATTATTTTGTTCTCTTTTGAATCTAATTTTACTAAAAAAGAATAAAACCTTATTTTTTAATATTTACACACACTCACTCACTCACTCACACACATTCATGCTTTACTTATTTTAGGTCTAACTAAAGTATTTATCTAAAAAACATTTTATAAAAAAAATATGTTTAATTTAGATTGATTCTATGAAGCAATTAAGCCACTACATTGAGTAGATAAACATTGGTTCAATTCCATTATTTACCCCAATTGCTATGGCATTGCCATTACATGTCATACAATCTAGCAAGGCAAAATCCAATTTGACAACTTATTTTTGAAGTTGACAAAGTACACAATTTGATGACTCAACAACCAATTATTTGTGTGATAGAGTGGGCATCC
The DNA here is from genome assembly GCA_029783825.1 of Sapria himalayana. Classification (NCBI taxonomy): domain Eukaryota; kingdom Viridiplantae; phylum Streptophyta; class Magnoliopsida; order Malpighiales; family Rafflesiaceae; genus Sapria; species Sapria himalayana. The sequence goes on from JAREIK010000385.1 coordinate 10,464,378, forward strand.
ATGTGGACGACACCTAAGTGGACACCAAAGTGAATAGTCACTATTGTTTTGAAAATAACTTTTTGAGATTCACTTGGATATAGAAAAATTGTGGGTGTGGTTTTTGTTTAGTTTCAAAAAATGAAGGGTCATGAGAAGTTTGCGAAAAGACATCTACGAACACACAAAGCAAACAAAAAATATTTAGATATTTTTTTGGGCAGAACAAAGTGGACACATGAGGTGAATAGAAGAGATAAGAACACAAGCAAAGACACAACAAGAGGCAAATTGATAAATACAAAGAGTAAAATCAAAGAAAAAAAAGAATGATGATGAATAGAAAAAAAAATGCAAACTCAGAAAAGAAATAACAAATCAAAAATTTACAAAAGAGAAGAAAACTAAATATGCGAGGGAGATAGAACACACGGAGAGTTATTGTGAGAAGACAAGAACGAGAAAAAGGATTTGGTGCAAGGAAAAAAATAAAGAAAAAAGACAAACATGATGTGAAGTGGAGACATCTTGTTGTTGAGGAAGCTGTAAGAGAAGATGAAAAATAGAGGATAGGTTCCATGAATTAACAACAACAAATAGTAATAGAAAAGAGAGAGAGAAAGAGAGAGAGAGAGAGAGAGAGTGTGTGTGTGTGTAGTAAAAGGAAAAAACTATTCTACCCTTAATTGTATACCCCTCAAACTCATGATGTTATAGTAAGAAGTATCGAGAGTTTGCCAACAAAAAAAAAAACAAAACCACTGAACAATATGAGACTTTGAAGAAATCAACAATCTACATAGAAGATGACACAAAGGGCAAAGTGATCATCCCACACTAAAGATCTTGCTGAGTGGTATGATCCTCAACATCAATGTAATTAGTTTGCTCATGAATAATAAAATTATGAGCAATATGAATGACAATTTTATTGTCACAATAAAGTGGAGTGGGACCAATAAGAGGTGCCCTTCCACGAAATCTACATCAGTGGAGGATCAAGAGACAACTTATTATTTATTAGACTTCCATGAAATATGAGATCCACCTAAGAAGACGCAAAAATTAGTAATAGACTTACCATCATTTGGGGCACCACCCCAATTAGCATTAGAGTATGCATAAAGTTCCAACATAGAATTTGAAGGAAAAACAACAAATAGTGTTAAATCATGAGCATTGAAGAAAAAATCAAGAGAAGTAACCACAATAGAGAACCTCTCAAACTAAGCTAAGGGGGCCTATTTGAGATCATTCAATACCTTTTTGAGTTTACAAACTTCTCCAAGATTACGAGATACACTAGGAGAAGAAACCATATAAACATATTCTTTAAGATTTCTACTACAAAATACATTTTTAATATCCATTTGAGAGATATGCTACCGACAAATAGATTCAACTGCAATTAGATCAAGAATAGTGGTCATCTTGGCAATTAATGAAAAAAAAATCTTAATAATCCATGTCATATCATTAGGAAAATTCATTCACAACTAATCTTGCTTTGTAGTGCTTAATTGAACCATAAGAATTAATTTTAATTGTATAAACCCAAAGAGAACCAATAACACTCTTACCAAGAAAAAGCGATACCAAATCTTATGTACTATCCAATGTAAAGTATAAAATTCTTCAATCATAGCATGTTTCCAATTAGGATCTAAGTCAACCTATGTATAAGAGGTGGGCTCACAAATAGCATAAAGGGAGACTAATAATGAAGTAAATGAAGATGAGAAAAATGAATAAACAAAATCTAGTAAATGAGTGTACTTATGATTATGCTTCAAATATTAGAATGATGAAGGATTTGCAATTACAAAGGATATTGAGATGACCATTGGAGAAAGTATGGAATCATCATCTTGGTGGATGGAGCATTCAAAGTAGGAAAAATTGGATCACCAATAGTTTCTTGAGTCATGCAAGAAAAATGATATAAAAAATGCTACACAAGAAGAGAGGAAAACCATGTGAGGAAGGGGGGCTAATAGAGGATGTTACACGAGGAATATCACCAAGGAAGGGGCCAATGTATATGAAAACAGGCATAGACAAATTATAGAATGTGCTAGGAACAAAAAAATATTGAAATATGCTCAAGAAAGAAGACATAGCGAGAGACATATTACTTTTAAGTGATGAGTTAATAACAATGATGGCCATTTTTCCCATCACCATAACTAAGAAAAGCAAAATGACTAAGTGAGGAGACAACTTATTATGCTCAATATTTGAATGAAGAACAAAAAAAGTACAACCAAATACTGGTAAAAAGGAGTATCTAGAATGAATTCATACAAATTTTCAAATGGAGACATCCTAAAGTATGCAAGGTGAGTATTTTATTAATCAGATGCATGGTGATGAGAATAACTTCACCCCAAAAACCATTGGAACACTAGTAGATAATAAAAAGGAATTAACAATCTCAACAATATGCCAATGTTTTCACATAGCAATTCCATTTTATTGTGGGATGTTAGTACAAAAGAATTGTTGCACGTAACTACCTAAATTGAGTAAGTCAAAATATTTTATAGTTGTATATTCCCAACCCAAATAACAACGAAAGCATTATATCACAATAATGAATTTAATTTTGACAAATGATCAAAATGTGACAATTATTTATACAATCAAATTGATGCTTCGTTAGACACACCCAACAACATTGAGTGTGATCATTAATAATTGGTACATAACATTTATACATTCTTGTTGTGGTAATAGGAGAGGCTCCCCACACATCATAATAAATCAAGTAGGATGGTGCAACATAGTGAGAAACACCTTGATTAAATGGAAACACATAAAACTCTACTAGTTTATTATTATTATTTTTTATTTTTTTAAACCCTACCAGTGCACAATCACTATAATCATAAATATAATGAGTTTGAAGTTTGCCCAAACATCCTTTAGAAACCAAACATTTTAAACAATATGTAAACACATGGCCAGGTCTAGAATGTTATAAGTAAAAACTAGAGGAAAATGAGGTTAAACAAAAATATGATAAATTAACACTTGAAGTAGCTACAACATGAAATTATAGATCATCAAGGATTTAATACCCCCTATTGACCTATCCTATGTTCCTATTTATGTCCTATTACAATTAGTCTCTAGACTTGAATATCCTACAATTGAAAAAAAAGTAAAAGAGGTGTGAATAGATACAATTGTCATAATATCAGGTTCATAGTAAATTTTAGAATGTAATAGACTTTAAAAAGATACATTAGCTGAATAGTATCCATTCTATTCAGCTCTATCACTTCACTCTCTCTCGCTCTATTGCTGCTCCCTGATGATTCAAATGGGGCCCTCATATTGCATCAAGCAAGATCTTCGATTAGTTGTATTGCTTCCTTTGCACTTCTTGTTTTAAATGCTCCATAGTAGGCTACATCAATTATACCCTTAAAGGTATACTTCATCAAGTGGTAAAAGATCTCTATCAGAGTCTTTAGATATATTCCATGAATTGGACACCTCTTCGGTAATCTCTTATATATTTCCCACGTAGTGTATAGGCTTTACTCATCCCCTTGTCTGAAGGTCATAATCTTTCCTCTCATTTCAGATGTGAGGGATGGGGGAAAGAACCTGCTCAGATATGCTTCCATTAGCTCCTCCCATGTGTTCACTGAGCCATACGATAGAGATTCGAATCATATGGCTACTATATCTTTTAGGAAAAATGAGAATAGTTATAGCTTGATTACTTTTTGTCTAACATTATTCAGCTTTACAATGTGGGTCATTCCCTAAAAATATGCCTATATGATCATTAGGATCCTATGATGGATAATTTATAAACTAGTTCTGCTGGACTATTAAAATTAGAGCTAGATTAATCTCAAAATTGTTTACCTCAATAGCTGGCTGTCTCACTATTGAAAATTCCTCATGGATGACTAATCTCTAGAAATCTTACATAGTGTCTTGCCTTAGAGGTATCGTTGCTATTTATTAGTCTAATATTAGAGTCATTCTTTCATCTGCCATATCTACTATTTATGCACTTTTGACTTTCCTTTGGCTTATTAGTGTTCTTTCAATCTTAGTATCTAGTGGAAACAAACATATTGCTTATTTCTTGTGCATGAACTACTTCTTAAAATTGAAACACACTAAGACCAAATGAAATCAAAGGCACCAAATGAAATTCTAAATATATATCAATTAAGCTCAAAAAGTTGTCTTCATAAGACACTACTATTAAATCATATTTATGTGATTTTTTTTTTGAAAAAAACATGTCAAACTAGTGTTTATTTCTTTTGTCTAAATATTGGTTTAACTATTTCTGTCAATCCTTGATAATGGTGCCATAGAACTTGATTACTTTTTTCTATATAAACTAAATCACTCCCATTTGACACTATCCCTAACAATGGTGCCATAGAAATATTAGTTTAACTATTTCTTTTGTCTATGATACTACAAGTACATAGGTCATACAAGTAGTAAAAAAGAGATGTAAATCTAGATATCATTTCCATAAAGATTGACAAGAATTAAATTTCCAACTATCCAAACTACTATAAATTCACACTATTTGAACCATTAGAAAGATATTTTTAGATACTAGTTAGTAACTAATGAAAATAAATGAACTAAACCCAAAACAAAAATTCAAAAGAAATCTACAAAGATAAGTTATACTAGATTAGTTCTCTTATAGAAACTACTACTAGCACGAATGGTACAGCAAACCCTTATATACTTCTCTCTCATGACTTATTTCAAGAGAAAAGTTGAAATTTGTCAAGCATATTTGTCATGTAACATTAAATCTCTCCTTGTAGCTACATATTTCATCACTTAGATAATCTTGATTCCTTAGAAGTCTAAGTTCTAAATTACTGGTAGGATAAGCCATCTTATGAGAATTTGATATTTTTCTTTCTCAATACTTCATACCCATTTCTATTAATTACAGGTCTCTTGCTTCCTAAGATATTGGTGTTACAAATCATTGCAAAAGGTTGGTGCTCCTTCCTTTAAATCTTAGAGAGTTTTCTCTTCCTTTGATTGGATCTAAGCTAACACATGGACATTGATTGCTTGAAAGATTAAGGTGATATCTCAAGTGATTTATCTAGATAATGGCTCCATTTTCTCATCTCTGAGTAAAATGGTAACTTTTCAACATAAAATGGCAGAGCTTTCTTATTCATCACTATTAGCCTAACATACCCACATAATAGATTGTTCACTATCCCCGAGGAATCACCTTCTTTGTGTCACTTAGAGGCCTTCCCATAAATAAGGATAGGATGCAATATATTATGGGCATTCACCTCTAACATTGCGAACAACTTAATTAAAGTTTAACATTAATCTATTAGATTTAACTTTCTACTTCCAAGAAACTACCACTCATTTCTCTAGAAAAACATACTTAACATTAACTAAATCTAGTAACAATCTCACATCTTTGACTGTATCACAATCACCAATGAACTATAGATCAAGGAAGCAAATGGTGATTATGATTAATGGATTATTCTGAAATCAAGAAATTTGTTTAAGTTTCAAAATAATATTGCAATGATTCATAAGGACGAAGGAAAAATTATTTAGATTCAAGTTTCTAGCAAGCAGAGTTCTAGATCCAAAAAATAATAATGAAAAACAAAGCTAATATAATCTAGATCTATGCTAAAAAATGAAAAACAAAGAAAACTACATTGAGCCATCAGCTACTAATTTACTGGTTCACCTCTAAACCCTTTTTCCAAAGCAGAATATGCTTTTATATGGTATTTTATTGCCTTAGCTTCTATTGTTACATTTGTAAAATCTAAAAAGATTGGCCCAACTTTGAATTTCTTATCATTACTTTCACTTCTTTATTTCTTCCTACTTCTTTATCATGACCTACTTTTAATGTCACGATCAATTTTTGATCTCATGACTAATTTCTAATGTCATGATTAGTTTCTAATGTCATGACTAGTGTTTGATATCATGACCCAGTATTTTCCTATTGCTTGAACCTTACTGTTGTGACCAAAAGTTTTTATTGTAACTTAATTTCCATCTTAGAATTCTTAGCTAAAAGAATTCTTTGTCGCAACATCAATTTTTTTGTTGCAACCTAGCATAGTTCATTATCTTGTGTTGCCTAAAAAATACATCACGGTCAACTTTTCCTTTCTTACCTTGCACTCTTGGTCATAACTTATTGTGTGTCGTGACATAAACTATCTATGTCGCAACATAGAATACTATCTTCTACTCTATATGGTGTCAAGACTACCATTATCCTGCTATAGACCTGAGTAGCAATAATTTTATCTTCTTTTCTTCCTATTATTGGTTGCGACATCTTTCATTGGTTACGACTCAATTTTTAGTTCTTCTTTAGATTTTCATCATAATAGAGTTGTTCTTATCCTGATAAATTGACTTAACCATATTCTTGGATTTCAATTGCAATTTTACTTCTTTTAACTGAAACCCTACAAAACCATGAGAATGATGTATTTCTATCTTTCAACCAACAAATACATCTTCTAAACATGAAAACATGCTAGAAAAATAGACTAAAATATAAATGAGTTTTTGACTCATAAATGAGATATCCTTACCATTGAGTTTTTGGGTCATTATCTAACTAATAAAATTAAACATCATATAAAATCCATAATAGGTTTTTGGTATCATCATAGGAGATTATTTAATTTAGTTAATAAATAAGAGTTAACATAATTATTCATGAAAAATGATTTTTTAGCAATTTTGATAACACTATTTTAATAATTTATTTGGATCTAAATACTTGCCTTATTATCTTGTTTGAATTTTGGATATGTTGTATTTTATATTTTTCTTGTATACTTTTCTTTTCTTTTTCAGCCAACCAATCAATAGAGCAAAATTTTGTGTCTAAGCTAATACCTCGAGACTTAGAAAAAGATTAATTAAAAGATGATGTATAGCTAATTATTTCAGAAAAGGCTCAAGAAATTTCTTCAAGAGGTAAAAAATAGAAGTGATGTAGATGACTATCATTGGTGAAGAAATGAGATGAGAATGAGTGAGAACAACTTAAATTATCAATATGAGAAAGTAAAGTATTTACCAAATAGTGATTTCTATTTCACACCTCATGATAACCTGAATCTACCCTATTATTAGCAAGTTATAAAGATTGGAGATTTGAGAGTCGTGAAGGGAGCACATTCAATGATTCTTATATAATCCCTAAAGCTTCATGTGAGGATATACTTACCCAGCTGCTAAAAGTTTTGAGAAGAGAAAATAAAGTAAAAAAAATGAGTAGATAAGATAATTGGAAGAAAGAATTTAAGATACTAGCTTTGGTGTGATTGAAGAAAGTGATGCATCAAAAGTTTTAGTATCTAATATAGAGAAAGTTAAGTAAGTTAAAAAGTATGTCAAAAGTACTATAGTAAAAGTTTTAGTGGCTGATATGAAGAAAATTGATGTTGTTAACTAGGAAGATATAATTGAAGACATAATCTTGAATATGCTAGATGAAGATGCAAATAATAAAGTTTTAGTGGTTGATACAAAGAAGGTTGAAGAGGAGAAGCAAGAACAAGAAGTTGAAAAGATAATGACATTTTGCAACATGACGACAAAAACAAAAAAGTGGTGGTTTATCCCCACTATCTTTCTAGATGATATCATCGAGATAATTACATATCAAACATCATTGAGTAGTATGAAAAGACAAAAATGAAATATATCAAAATATATACAGAGAAGTTAGCTTTGATTATAAAGAAATCTGATGGAAGTGAGAAAGCATTGATGGTCTAGTTATGGATGTTAAATGTACTACTTCTTGAAAGGCCACCCAAAAATTTATTTTTTTTCGCATATAGATCCATCACACAAATGATTTTACATATAGGTATAGTCATGGAACTATTACTCATAGGTATAGTCATCGAACTCAAACTCTACCACAACTATTAATATGTCTACCAGAAGTTGCTCCACTATTTTGAAATACTATAACACTCAAACCTTGTAGTAAAGAAAATATTTTATTTTAGATATTTTATTAGAAAATTTTTTACTAAGAGGGAATTCATTGCTCATGGACAAACAATAGTTTTAGTGTGAAAGATTATTTGGTATATAAACTACTAAATATTTTTATATATTTATGGTACTATTAGTTGATATGTAAGCATGAAAATGAGTCATAATTGAATTAATTTCATGAATTTGAAGTTTTAGTGGATCTTGATGAATAGTTATTAAATCGGTATATTTCTGGAAGTATTTTATGACTTGGTGATGTGTGGTCTATCGAACAGTTTTAATATCCATTCATAGTTGAAACTCTACTTATTTAATCATGACAATCTTTGTATATCATGACTCATCCCCCTCATTAGCATAATCCTTCAACTATTCAATACTTTTTTTTGGTTGTAATATTATTATGAAGTCATAGCCATATTATCTCGTAATAATTAAATGACTTTGATATAAATTTTATATCATGGTAACTAAGTGCCCTACTTGTACTAAATGGTATGGCTATTTCTTGCTTCCTAGTTCCATAACTTTATCATTGTCAAGATTTTATATTCTCATATTAGACTCGTAGCAATTTCTCAAGGCCATGCTTTTGAGTTATAGAAAGTTATATAATCAAATTATTCATACCAAATCTTTGACAATTATCCAATGTTGTGACCTTTAGACACATAATGTTATAGATAATGATGTCAAATGGGTCATATCGTGCTAGCACGACCAAATTTTGGATGGCCTAGTTAGGTCACTATACTGTGTTGGGCATGGCCCAGTAAGGAAGTTGTGTCGTGCTTGGCACAGCATGACCAGCATGATCAGCATGACCAGCATGAGTTAAAGTAGAATTGTGACTTTTGTTCTGAGTCATTTTGAGTTGTCCTGGATCATGTAAGTTTTGTGGACAACTGCACCACACCATAGGCACCATCCAAGTGGTAGGTTTTATTAAAAAAACTCATCACATGTACATGGCATATTGATTTAAAAAAATGATTATCATTTTAGAAAAAATTAGGTTCGGGCAAGGTGGGTGTGGACCAAGTGGAGTGCATCAACTTCACAGTCCATAATCCTTGGGCATAGTTACCATGCTGGTGGACCATGCCAATTGGCTAGGTATTCAAGTCGCGCCTACCCTAGCATGAGGCATGATAGCCTCTAGCCTAGCATAGCATGAGCCCTACCTCAGGCTGGCATGACCCAAGTATAGGCATGGTTCTGGATCATGCCATGCCAGGCCATGCATGACTTAGTTGGGTCATGCCTCGTGCCATGCTCGAGCCATCCTACTCACTTGACACCTTTATTTACATAGTATATTACATAAGCATGACAAATTCTCAAGGTCACGACTCTTGCACTTAAGAGAATACAAAATTGTAATATGAATGTATTAGCTATTTTTCAAAGCCATAACTCTGCTCAATATTATGACTATTTTATACAAGACAATGATCAAAGTCAAAGTAATATTCCTAGCAACGTGGTCATTTGATACAAAAGAAATGTCACGGCCAATATTATGGCTATTTCTAGCACCCCTATCATTTGATACATGAAAAAGATCAAGACCAAAGTAGTGACTATTCTTAGTGCCATAGCTATTTGATGCAGACGAAAGGGGAATGCCAAAGTTGCAATAATTTTTAGGACCCATAACTTTATATTTCATAAAAAAAGAGAACAAGTTCCAAATACTTCTCAATGCCAAAAATTTATGTTATAGAAAGAATAGGATGCATTCCAAAGTCATGACCACTTATCAGAATCATGATATTAGGCTCAAGAGACCAAGACAAAAGTCACCACATTTTCCAAAAGTCATGAATTTTTACTTAGACAAATACTAAAATTCTAGAGTATACAAGAGAAAAGAGAGCAAATTATCAAAAAATTCTTCTTCTCCACATACATCAAGACCAAAGTAAAACACATCAACCCTAGTAGTAAATAGTCACTATATTGGGGCTCCATGAGCAAGTGACTTCTTTTATTTGATTTTCTTGTTTTGATTTGTAATTTTTTTAAGTAGTTGTTCAAATTTAAAACTGAAAGTAAGATAAATTACTATCATGTGGAATCTCGCAGTGGATTTCCAAACTTAGATCTCCATATCTCACTCTTGACAGATAATTGAACTAATAGGTTAGCATGAGGTATGAGATAGAAGTCAATACTTAGTCAATAATAAGCTTCATTATAATAATAATTTGAGTTGTCCATGATCTTTTGATTTTTTATGATATAGTGGTTGCAAAAAAATCAACAATACAAGAGTATAATTATCTACAATCCAAATAAGATAACAATATATGCTATATATATATTGAAAAATAATCAAAATATCATTATTTAAAACTACTAAACAAAGGACTATTATTTTTCAAGAATAATTATATTAATTCATATTGAGTAATCAAACTAAGAAATCATCAACAATGACACTAAAAACTTATTGTGAGTTGTTATGCTGCCTTATTTTAATGATTAGATAGTATCCAATCTTGGTAAGGATCTCTCATCAACAATGATCTATAAATATATAGATCATATAAGTTATAAAAAGACTTTCATCTAGATATCAATCCCACAAAAATATTATCAATAGTTCAGTCAATCAACATTAAGATAATATTATTCTAGTCGAGAATATAATTTTGGATTTTGGTGGGATTCGTAGATTCTAGGATTTGTTGATTTTAACTCGTATGATGCATATTAAAATAGATTGGTGCATATTGAGTTTATATATAGAATGAAGGTTGAACTATTATTAGAATGTCCATTTGTCCTAAATAATATATATGGTAGTTATCATCATTGATCTCATTCTAATGATGGTCTCCTCATGAGTGTTCTCTTAGTATTTTATCACCAAGGTAATAAATCATATCTACTCGAGTATCATTCTCAAGTTAAGACCTTTTAGAAAATTCATCTACTTTTCTTGATGGTTACTTCCTATGTATATTCTTATTCTCTAGTCTTGAGTATCTTAATGACTTAAAATTGATGTGATTTTAAAAGTATTTGCACTCTTGAGGGAAAAAAGTCATGACCTTGGAAATAGTTGTGGATCGTGTATTCCCCATTGTAACTCTCTGTAGCCAAGAGTCATGTCATTGGAAAAATAACTATGATTCTAGACTTGGAATATCAAGCTTTAGTAAAGATAAAGTTATAAAACTAGTAAATAGCTATGACTTTTAGCACTAATAGAATACATAGTTTACTATAACATAAAATTAATCTCATAGCTATTCAAATATCATGATATAAGTGTGTCTGTGACTCCAATATAATATCACAATAAAAAAGAATATGTTATTTAAATGACTATGCTAATAAGATGGTAGAGCTTAGTATACAAAAAATACCACAACAAAGTATCTATAGTTTTAGCCAAAAATAAATATCAAAACTTCTTGATAGGACCAACCATTAGCATGACATTAATTACATCCAAAAATAAAATGACTACACTACTATTCATCATAATCCATCAAAACTCTAATTTCATAAAGTTATTCTGATTATCACATATTTTCATACTTATACATCATCAAAAACTATAAAAATACACTAAAATATTTGGTATTTCACATACGATATAGGCTACAACTTCAAGATAATGTCAAGACAAAAAATAATATGTTTCATAGTGAAAGATTTTGATAATAAGGTGGCAGACTCAAGATATGAAAGGGTTGTGACTTGTTTTTATTGTCATGACCAAGAAAAGTTAACATGATTTCACATTAGACATATGTTAGTATAAATAAGTCATGAAAGTAGAAATATCAAGACTTTCTCTTGTTGTTTTACTCTCCATCTCAACATTCCACTAATTCTACTATTTATATCCACTTTAGATCCAATTTCAGTTTTATTCATCTAATTCCATAAAAATCATAATTTAGTAAAATTCTTGCATTTAATGCTTAGGTTCAATACAATCATATAATGAAAATAATAGAAAATAATTGCAGAAGTTGATACTTTTAGTGTCAAATAGTTTTTAATCCCAAACATTATACAAAGGGTTAAATTATATCATGAGGTAGATAATTGATGTAGCATCGGATACTTCTATCATGAATTGTCACCCAATGAGTCATATTTTCTATTTGAATAACTAGTCAAAACAACTATTAATCTCCGAATAAAAAAAAGTGGAAGGAAACAAGCTAGAATATTAGAATTGGATATATTGATGATGATGGAAGCAAATATGGATGCATTTTCCCACAAGTTTAGTGCCCAGCATGACAAAAGGTCATGTATGCAATAAATGATTACTTTGTAAAAATAAAAAGTTGCCAATTTTGATCTAATTTATTAAGTGGGATAAGCCAATAATCTATAGCTTGACAATAATATCTCTATATATTATCATATGAACATGAGAAATCATGAAAGTTTAGTGTATGAGAACTAAGGAAATCTACAACAATATATGGAATAATAATATAAAAACTTTGGAAATTATTTGATGGAATGTCAAAAGGAAGAAGCTTTTAAGTTCTAATTATAACCTATCAATAGAAGTAGGGCAGCCATTATTTGAAGAGAGCATTGTTGAGCTACATATCAAGATAACAATAGAAATAATATGAAAGAGAACTAGATGGGATGGATGAAACAATGCTATACCATATAGATACAATAATGAAACCTATTCAGAATCAAATTGGATAATTAGTACTCATGAAGAATAAGAAGAATGTCAATATATTGCTTAGAAATACCAAGACAATTCCAAAGAGATTTATGTCCATAACACATATTAGTGGTAACAAAATAGAAGGGCAAAAAATAAAAGTAAAATCCAAAGGTGAAATTGATGCAAAAGATCAAGTTGTCATTGAAAATGTTGTGACATTCGAAATTGTGACATCCGATGCCATGACACTCTCCAATGCCATGACATTTTCCAGTGTTGTGGCACTTCCAAACCCATTTCCCAATTAATCACATCAGCTATTACCACTAAAAAAAGTAGAATTAGAGGAAGAGATAGAGATGAACCGAAGAAATAAACAAAAAGATGACATGTCAAATAATAATTATGCATGGTCAACACTCTTTCCACCAAAAACTTCATTTTCCATAATAGTTTAGAAAGAGGAAGTTAGATGAAAATTTTAATAGATTTCTTAGCATCTTCAAAAAAATTAAAGTTAATATACCATTCATTGAAGTCATATCATAGATATCATACTAACTAATTAAGGACATAATGAGTAGTGTTATGTATGCTAAATAAAAAAATATTACTAGTTATTTTAATATGTATTCTTGATATATTTGCATAAAAAACTTTAAATATAATGATTTAATGAAATTATAGCTTTGATAAATTTAAAGGTGTCAACCAGACAGGGCAAGCCCGGTCCGGCACGAGGCACGGCATGATTCGGTCATGCTTGGGCCAGCCCAGCATGAGAATTTCCCGTGCACGTGCCCATGTCGTGCATTTTCATGACACCAACTATGTCGTGCTGTGTCAAGGCCAACCGAGCCTCGTGCCATGTTTGGCCCGGCACGGTACCGTGGCCCGTTGGCACGGTATCTTGACACGAGCCGAGAAACCTCTCCAATTGCAGAAGCTGAGCCCGATGGGCGAAACTCGCCAACCCCCGATAGTGAAGAAGCATCACAATGGGAAAGTAGCATGGTGGCATGGCGACACGGCGGCGCACCGCCAAACCCTAATTTTTTTTAAATTAGGGTTTGGCCTGACCGGGCCAAACCAGGCAGATTCGTGTCGTGGGCCCATGCCAGGCTGACCTCCATAGAACCATGCCGGGCTAGGCACGGCATGGTTACTGTGTAGTGACGTGTCTGGCCCAGCATGGAAGCACGGTCGGGCTGGCTAAAAATGGGCCGAGCTGGCCCATACACATCCCGTTTGACACCTCTAGATAGATTATGAAGAATAATAGTGAAATCAAGAAGTATTTCTCATATTATGAATTAGTGACGCATTCAATAGTACATAGAGTAGTTTTGACATTTATTCTTGGTTGAAGCTCAATATTAATAATTATGACATCTTCAAATGTCCAGACTCTACCATTTCATTGACATAATTATTTGATTGTGAAATATATTCTTTTTGGTTATAAAACTTTCTTTTTAAGTTATAGTCATGCTAGCTTGGTAACACTTTATTGATTGCAACATTAATTTTATGTTATGATAGTCATGTACTTAACTAATACAAAAAGTCATGGTATTCTCTAGCACCATGAATTTTTTATTCCAAAGACACAAATACTATGGAAAAAGCTATTGTAGTTCTCCAAATTCATGACTTATGGCTATAGAGAGATACAAAAAGCCTTTACTCAAATCGTGGTCATTTCAAGCACAATAATGTTTTACTCTAAAGCAAAAATCCAAAGTAGGCCATTCCTAGTATATTGAATGTGTGTTTTAGAGGAGAAATGAATGCGTGATGTTATTTCTAGTGCCGCAAATATGTATTAAAAAGGCAAAAAGCATGAGCTATAGACATTCTTAGTACCACGCTTTATCTTACATATGTGAAATATATGAGTCACTACCATTAGCACCATAATAATCTAATAAAAAAAAGAACAAAGCAATGCCCATCTACATCATCATGACTTTGTGTTATAGATAAGCAAGACCAAATTCTTGGTTGTTTCCTAGTTCCACAATTTCACACTTAAAAACACACCAAGACATGCGAGTATAAAAGCATGACTTAGACAAAAATCAAGAAATAGAAGAGAGCAAGAGAAATGGTATAAAAAATGAAATAAACGTTGATAAACCCCTAGAGGGATCCACGAGCAAGGAAGGATGCAAAGCACAAGTATAAACCTTAAAAGGGGGTGCAAATTTTGACCCCCATTTAGGGGCATATCCAATATGCACTAGACAAGAATTATGAGTTTAGGGTTTTAATTTTTAGATTCTCCTGATTTATCATTGAGAACCCAAAATGTATCAAGTTATATTTAAAATTATCTCATATGAATTCCTCTCCAACATTAAGCTAGATCGATATATTGGGTTACCATATTTTTTATGTGTGCTGGGTATATAATTGATGAAATTTATATTTGGTTAAAATTGTGGTTTGATTTTTGATAGATATCATATTTATTTAGAACTAAAATTAATATTTTGCTATTATTAGGTTTGTACATGTTATCATGGTGAATGGTGATAGATAAACAAAGAGGTATATTACTGCATAATGGTAGAAAAGAAGTGATAACTTTTCTAATTATGATACATGATATAAACATATATATCAAAACCTAAAAAATGAGATACATTTAATCATTATAAGTTTGACACATATGAAGCCAAAAGTACAAACACATTTATATGCCAATATGTTATACATATCTTAGGCGAACTAACCCTCAATTATTGTAAAGGTTTTATAAAATATTTTTTTGAGAGTTTTACCTTTAGTATGGAACTCATATGTCATCATTCTATATGGTGATAGATAAGCCATGAGATATGCATGAATGAATGTGACTTGTTAGGTGGTAATAGCCATACAGACTACTTTATGTAGAATGATTGCTATCAATGAGATTTGAAAGAAAATATATGATAATTATTATGAGTATGATACTTATGAAGTTACAAGTATAAATACTTTTGATATCATACTAGTTCACATCGTTATACTACTTGAGGTCAAAAAATAAGAATATACATGCAAAATAATTATTAAGGATAATTAACAAGTTGCTTAAATGGCATGAACTTATGAATGAATTTTGAGCAGAGATAATTTGTTATTTTGGTGATAAAGTACAAAAAAACAACTATGAGGAAACCATCATTGAGTAATACTCAATATGTGATAACCACTTTGTATTCCAATAATAAACAAGGGTATTCTTATTATTAATCCAATATTTATTTTGTAACCAACCATAATAACAACCAAACAACCTAGGAATGTTATTCTACATAATGAAATGGAGCAACTCTAAAATCTGAGTCACACTAAGTTTTATCCTTCTAACTAGAGTAGTAGTTGACTAACTATTCATTTATTGAACTACCTATACAATCTCTATGGGATTGATATATGGATGATAGTTTAATTTATTTCTTGTATTCTTGCATAACTATATTATATGAGAGACCCTCACCCAATGAGCTTTTAAGATATTGCCTAATCCTAAAATTTAGGCATCATAACTATAAATTCACAATAAGTTTTTGGTATCATTAATATAAGTGATTATTTAATTTGATTAGTGAACTTTAGTTAACATAACTATCCTTAAACCTAAAAATTATATTTTTAGTAGTGTGGATAATAAAATCATGTTAAACATGCTTTGATTTACATAGTCAGTGTTGTATTTATTTTTTGTATCTATTGGTATAGTTTGTTTTATTTTTTTAGAACAAATTTGATGATCAAAAACTCTAGGATTGAGCTAATACCTTTGGAATGAGATATTAAGAGAACTAAAAGAGTAGCTTTGAGACATCGCTAAGAAATAGCAAAAATAAGAAAATATCAATAGTTTAAAAGGCCCAAAGTGCTGAGGAGCAAGCAGTATAATTGCCCAATGCTCACCATACCTTGGGAGTATATTGGTAGCCAACTATAATGGATAGCTTCTTTAAGATTCGGATGCAACTAATTAATGCTAATTATTTTGAGTTGAAATTGAGTATGATAGTAATAGTTTAATAGCATCACTGCAATATAGGATATCAAAGGATTCGAATGGGCATGCTGCAATATTTTTAGAGTTGTGTGATATGGTTAACTTGATGGCATCCGAATGGGTATCTTGAATTTCTCATCTAGATTTCTCTTTCTAAAATGTTGTGGAAAAAGATGATTAGATAAGATATTTTATATTTACCATTGGCATAGTTTTTCTCTGGCAAAATTTTTCTATTTATTTCCTCCTTCATTTCTACTTCTTCATGTATCACAACTCAAAAAACGAGTTGGGTAATAATTTATATGGATGTCATGACTTTGTAAAATGTCATGGTATCGAATGTTGTGGTAGTGGGCATCATGACTTAGAAAAGAATTGTGATAATATTAGTGATAGCTTCCTCTTCTATTTTATCATCCCTTTTGAGTTTCTATTTTGTTTCTATCCCTCTCACTCTTTGCTACTTCTGAGTGTGATGAACCTTTTTAAATTTACCTTGGTATCGCTTGATTATCCATTTATGCTCATATCCTTCATTGATAGTGCTAATTGCCCATGTTAATTTTTAATAATTCTCATTGGTATATTGTTGTGTTCTAGCCTAGCTGTGTTTCAATTTGTTCAATTTGGTTCTCCTATAGATCATTCCTTTTCTTTGTCTTCGTGAGTAAGTCAAAAATATTATCTTCAAATGACATCATTTCTATTTTCTTCAGATGATTATAATTTCAACTTGATGCTCCTTGTACTTGATATCCAATTGAGTTGTTCCTATAACATTTCTAGAATAAGCTCATGTTCTTGTATGCATTCTCATGACTTTTTATATGACAAACTTTTTGATTTCTAATGTTAAGATGAAAGTGTATTGGAACATTTTTGTTGGGTTTGATACATATGTGTTCTACAAAATATTAACTTCTTCCAATTGATATATAAAGTCAAAATAGACTGCCTGTTACAATTTCAAAATAGTAATTTTTATCATATTTAGTTTTTTGTCACTTTGGACTCCAAATTTGTGGAAAAATACAACTTTAGCCTTTATCATCATTAATATATCCAGTTGTTATATTTCAATTTACTTTCTTTATTCTTTTATATACTCAATCATTTGAAGATTGGTAGTTATTCTTTGTCAGCTCTTCAAATAGTAAATGTGTCTTCTTTGGTGACTTATTCATAATGAAGACACCTAAGATTATATCAACTATGTATTTCATCATATAATTTAACTCATTGTAAAAAGTTTGAGCTTAGAACCACAATTCAAATCCATGTTTTAAGCACCTCTTCAATATATCTTTGAATAAATATGAAGCATCATATAACATCATATAGTTCTCTTATTAAATTGACTTATATCTCCCCTTAGTTGAGATATAACTTGAAGTGGGAAAAACTTAATGAGAAAAATGTTCACAAGCTTATCTCAACTCTCAATTGATCATCAAGATAATATTTGAAACTAGCTCTTGGCATTGTCTCTCTCTCAAAAAAAAAGAAGTCTTAACCTTGCTGAAACTAGGCTAACTATATTTATCTTCACCATATGGCATAAGTCCAAGAAAGTTTCAATGTTTCTATTTAGATCCTCCAAAATTATCCATCATATTGATATTATTGCATCTTAGCTATCAAATTAGGATTCAACTCAAAGTGGTTCGCTTGTATAGGTTACATTTGAATCCCATAGTAATTTTCCATCAATGTTGGTCATAGTAGTCTCCCAAGGTATGTGAGGATTGAGCTGTTGGAAATCTTATTCTTCATCACTTTGTTAGTTTTCATTACTATCATTACCTTCCATGTTTTCTCTCTTATCTCTCTATCTCAAAATGGTTCTCCTTATTCTCTTAATTTATAAGTTCAAAGATGTTAAGTCTATCGCAAACTTTTGACTCATGTGATGTGTAGTGACTATAAAATAAATAAAAAAGAAATAAAACAAAGATACAAATACAAAAAAAAAACACTAGAAAAATTTATTATTCTAACTAGTATAAATTAAATTATCTTTATTGCAAGGATAGTTGTGTCAACTCAAGTTGACTAATCAAATTAATCAATCTTTAGCAATAGTATTGAAAACTTATTATGACTTCATTATAGCACCAAAACTATCATTCGTCATATGGTCCTAAAAGATCATTGAGTGATTTCTTTTGTCCAATAGGAATTACTATATGGATCATACAAGTAGTAAAGATTGACATAAATCTAGATATTGATTTCACATGAATTATGTATATAGTTTGATTAATCAGTAGCAAACTAACTACTACTCGGGTTGAGTAGATAAACATGAGTTTTAGAATGATACTTAGATTCTATGATTGAGTTACTTGCTTATATATGATGAGATTTCTTTAGTCTTTGGGTAATGTCATACTTGATTGTTAGATGAATGGTTGGTTCATGTAGAAATACTATAATGCTCTACTCCTTTGGAAAATAAGATGGTTTTCATCCATGGACTATCACTACCAATGATGGTCCCTTCCTAGTTATGTCATTGCTATTTAATCACCAAAATCACACTTATTCTAGTATAGCCCAATTGGCTCAATCAACCTACAATGATGTAATGAATACGACATGAAAACCATGCTAAGGTCATGCCATGCCTATAAAGATATATAGTAGGTTATCTTGATTTTGATTGTTGGTCTGCCTTTATCTACCAATATCCAGGTCAATCTATGTCAAACCAATTCATGTTGAGTCTAGCCAAAGGTGGCACAACACTGTAATCGGCAAGATAGGCTACCTAACATCCACACCCAAGTCTTCCCATGGGCTATGTTTGACTAGCCACTTTCTAATGCAATGATGCCTAGTGGTTGTGGGCACTAGGTAGTGGCTTGTGGCTATGGCCATTGCTAATTACAATGGCACTATTAAAATTCCACACCATATGGCATAGTCACGCCCACATCATAGCCAATGACTAGTAGACATTCTAGTGGGATGTGGGTTATGAAATATGGGCACCAGCATAGTGGAGTGTAGTCTTGATCTCTATGCAGCTTCGGCACCAACTTTTATAAGTTTAAATATTTATGTAAATTTTTAATTTTTGAAAATAAAAATTTTAAAATTAAATTGAACTATATTGTATATTTAAAATGAATAAAATTAGTAACTAAATAGAAAATACATATATTTTTCTTTCATGCCTCATGGTATCATATGCCTAATAATAATAAATTAAAACAATTTTAAAGTAAACAAACAACAACATTTTATCAACAAAAACAACACACATCACACATAAGTCCTCTAATATATAAGATTGTCTATGTGTGTAGAATGATTCAGATCATCATATCTGATTATGAAGTTTGTGTTAGTAGTATCCTCAATATTCTCGATGTTATCTTATAAGTCATCAAACACCAATAGCTCTTTCATTATATTATGAATATCTATCATTGAATTTTCTCATTTCATTAAGCATGAAAGTGTTTCTACTATATTGAGCAACATTTTAGATCTATCTAAAATAATATTCATAGTCATAGAAAAATAGACACTAGTAATATTCTAGACACTATAGAGATTCATATACTTTCCACCAACTCAATATATCTAAATTCTTATTATCATATTATGAAAGGATCAAGTAGTAATTGATATCTAACTGTTAAGATAGCTTTCTCCTATTCAAAAGATCATCTCATTATTTCTCCTAACTAATTGAATGATATAGTTATAATATCCAAATATGGTATCCATTTCCGTACTTGGAGGCTCGCTAACACTACCATACCTAATATCATAATATATTAATATGTGATCTAATTTTTAGTGATTTTAACCTTTTGATTCTTATGTCTGGTTCATGGAGGTGTATATATATATATATATTAAAATATTTTTTACCTTTTCCATCTTATCCCTAGAATGCATACAAGTAACCAACAAATAAAGAGATGATTATTATTTTAAATACTTGGTTTTCATCTTAATAGTTATTGCACTAAAATGAGGGTATCCTTTATATTTACTAAACATACTACTAATATTACAAATATAATTATGTGCAATGCATTTTCATGTCATGTCTTTAATTATTCTAACAAATATATTAATAGGGACACAAAAGATGTCAAGTGGATCATGTGGCCTAGACATGACACAAGGCATGACCCAATTCATCCATGCTAGGCCCGACATAGCATGATCTAGAACCATGCCAAGACCATGGTCATGTATGCCCTGGCATCAATCATGTCATGCTAGGATGGTACCTAGCATCCTCATGTATGACATGACTAATTTTTTAAAAATTAACCACATGCACAACAAATGGCTCATGATAGGACATTGCTTGTCATAATCATATCATGATAAATAAAAAAAATAACAATATTGTAAGCTATCAAATTACTTCTAATGACTTTTAGGTAAATGTTTGATGGCTCACAAATTTTTACCCAATAAAGTATAAAAAATTATAAATAACTTTATATTATTTTTTTTCTATAAATACCTAATTTATTTATTTATTTTTTACAGTTAATTTATAAATTATTCTTCTCTCCTCTTAGTGCTCTCACATATTTATATCGAGCCATTTATTTATAATTGTATTTTGTATACTTTATAATTTAAATTTTTTAGAGTAGAGTGATGCCTATATAATTATGTTCATGACGAGTAGTGACTTCTAAATATTAGAATATGAGGTGCAATATCAAAAGTGTCATCTACACACTAAAAAATAAGGTACACATCATAATTTAATTATACTTATTTTACTTATTCAAATTAATTAATAAATTAAAAAAATAAGTTGAAAAAAAAAGTTTCTTTAATTCTCGTACTTATAGTCTATTGTCACAAATAAAAAATGACAAATAATAAATTAAATGAAAATATATTAGAACTAGACTTAGATAATAATGATAACCTAATTGAAAGTTCCGAGACCAAAATTAGGTTCTCTCATAGTCTTAACCTATCTTCCTAAAAAACCTAAAAATATGTGAAATTCAATAGTTTCTACATAATAAAAAATAGAAATTCGAGGGGTACCAAGGAACATTTGACATAATGTATATATTATAAAAACATATATACATATTGGAGTATTAGTGACAATAGTCACCTTAAGAGATTAATTAATACACTAAAAATATATGATAGATCCCAAGTAAACTCAATTTAGTGGAATGATATTTAAATTTAGATCAACTTTAGGTTCATTGATCTCATTCATATTTTTGCTGTATAAAAAAAGACCAAAATCATGATCATTCTTAGCACCATGACTTTGGGTTATAGAAAAAAAAATATGAGCCATAGTTATTACTAACACTATGGCTTCATCTTATTAAGAAAAATACATGAGTCATGGTCATTCTCAGTGTCACTAATTTATGTTATAGAAAGGAAATACATGAGCTATGGCCATTCATAGTACTATAACTTTGTATTATAGAAGACAAATTTGCAAGCCATAGTCATTCTCAATATCATGAAAATCTAGTAGAAGAAAGATACCAACGTTGTAGTCATCTACAACACTATGAATTTGTGTTACAGAAAGGAAAGGCTAAGGTCATAACCATTTCTCAGTGCCATGACTTCCTACTTGAGAATGCATCCAACCACATTAGTATAAAAGTGGGACTTAGATGAAAATTAAAAAAAATTGATGTGAGAGAGAAAATTATACAAATCGAGAGAAATATAGAGAGGTCATGAATCTTACAAAAAATAAGAGGGATCCATGAGTAAGTAGTGATGCAGGGAACAAGCTTAAACCCTAAAGGGGGCATGAATTCTAACCCCCACTTTAGGGAATATCAAGGTGCACTACATGAGAATTGTGAGTTTAGGGATTTGAATTTGATATTCTCTTGAGGGTTGCCATTGGGAACCAAAAATTCTCTAGATGTATTTTGAAATACCCCAAATGAATTCCTCCCAAATGTTATGCTAAATTGAGATATATGGTTTGTATATTTTGTCACATATTATGGATATATAACTAATTTTTGTTTGATTTATATTGACTGTGGTTTGGTTATTTATGGATATGGTGTTTATTTGAATGTGAAATTAGAGTTTTACTTTTAATGTTAGTAGGTTTGTTTAAATTATCATAGTAGATAGAATTAAGTAAAACTATGAGGCATATTTATGCATAATAGTAGAAAGGAACTAACAACACTAATGATCATAATGTGTGAGATAAACTTATATATTAAAACTTAATGTTAAAATGAGTTTAATCACTATGAGTATGATAATTACAAAGTAAAAATCACAAATATTTTTATAAGTCAATCCATTATGCATCTCTTAGATTTAAATTAATCCTCAATTATTATGTGAGTTTTATAGAATATTTTTCTAATAATTTTATCTTTAGTGTGAGAATTGTAGTCATCATGGTGGATGGTGATAAGTAATTCATGAGACATGCATGAGATGAGGTGACTCATGAGGTCAGAAAATAAGAATGCATATATGTATCAACTATTAATGGTAGTTAATGAGTTTTTTAAAAGATATAAACTTATGAATGATCATCTAGTAAGGATAATTTATTATTTTGAAAGTGAAGTATCAAGAAGAAAACTTTGAGGGAATCATCATTGGGGAGGGCCCAATAAGTGACAACCACCTTGTATGCCAATAAGGTAATATAATATTCTTATAATTTAGCCTTTGTTTTAGAACAAATCACAAATAAGAACTTGGTACCTTATACATGCCATTATGTGTAATGAAATAGAGTAATAATAGAATCTAAGAGTTATACTAAAAATTCAGTTTTATCCTTCTAACTAGAGAAGCAATTGACTAACTATTTATTGATTGAACTGCCTACACAATCCATGTGGAATAGATATCTAAGTGAAAGTTCACTTTACTATCTGTATAAATTATATACTTACGATATTTTTTTGGGCGAGAGATCCTCGCCCAATGATTTTTTAGGATATTGACTAATCTTAAAAATTGGACATTGTAATAAAGTTGCAACATCCTCACATTATTCAAGGTTAATTCTTTTAAATAATGTTCAATGGATTGGTCATAAGTGCATTAGTGTTTTCGGCAACATGAGCACCATACTTGCAATATTTAAATTTATCTCAATATTGGATTTCTACAATATAGATTTGTCTCATAATTAAGGTTAGAAGGGATGTCATTTCTCTCTTTTCATATTGTATGAGTATGTCTCATGATATACTTATCACCATCTGCCAAGACTGATATTCATAAAACTATGATACAGTAAAAATCATAAATATCATTTCTAATACTCATACATATCCATCAATATTTCACAATATAAATAATAGAAATATTTATCATTTAATAATAATATATTATCACATCACAAATTTTAGATATTAATTTGGCCTAACATTGGGTAGAATTTGGCACAAGATGTGTTGAGATACATCACATCACAAACATAAATTTAAGTATGAAGACCCAAAACATAATCAAATGTTGTTGTGTTCACCTTGAATGTATCTTTAAGTGGGGGTTTGAATCATACTGCCTAAGGTTTCTTAGTACCTATTGGCTTAAAATCTAATTATCCTCTCTCCTTTTCATTTTTCTCTAAGTATTACTTAAATACTTCATGATATCCATGTGATGCTTTTTAGTTGGAAGTCATCATGCTAGCTTGATGCTTTTACTCACTATAACCCAAAGTCACAATACTAAGAATGTTCACAGCTTTAGTGATGTCTCTCTAGAGTACAATGTTGTGGCACTAAAAAAGGCCATGACCAAGGTATATGCTTTTTGGAATGATATGTCATGGTGAAACATAACATCACAACTCAGAACACTTAGTATTTTTGCTATGTAATGAATAAGTCATGGCACAAGAATTTATCACGACTACTTATATTAGTGGGGTACTTGGCTTCCATGATATAAAAATAATATCATGGACATTAAATTCCTTTAGAGATAGTGTGGCTATGAATCCTAGATAATATTGTGTCCACAAAGACTTTGTTACATAGTAGAATTATATAAATTTGATGGTAGAATCATGGTATAAAAAGATTTCGAGGGTAATTTTATAGAGTTGCAACCAAGAAAGGTTGTCATAACTACTCGATATGATACTGAAAGGTAAATTTAAGTCATGATATGGAAAATGTTACAACTCTTCATTATTTATCTTTCCTCTACAAGCTTTTGCTCCACCAAGTCTAATAATTTTTACCCAAATATATATGATTTCACAAATATTCATCAAAATCATTCAAAACATAAAGTTAATAAAATATCTCTAATACAAACACAAATACATACAAACACACCAAGAAATATACTCTAAACCATGCAAAAATAGTTAGTACATAGAATAAAAAATATTAATCCATCTCACCTTCTTGAATCTCTATGGAAATATTAAGGGTAGAGTTATAATGGAAGGGTTGTCTTGAAATCTTTTTCTTCTAAGCATGAATTTTTTTTCCCTTCGTTTCATTTTTTTTAATTCCATTTCACTTTCTTTTTTTAGCTTGACTCCTTATTTTGTATTCTTCAATTATTTATGCTTCTTTGATGACTTCTATTTTTTTGTGACATTATCTTCTGTCATGACTTCATTTATTCTTATCATGACATAATCTTGTATCACAAATTCATCTACTCTTATCATGATTTCATCACCTCCACTATTTTTCTCACTTCTCAAAGTGACTTTCATGCACCTTGGATTATTTTGAGTGTCATTGAAAATAATCTGAATGATTCTTCTTTCATAGTGAGAGCCAGCTATCCAATTTGTGCCTCTATAGTTTTCAATGTAATATCCATATTACCAAGCTTAATTTTTATGCAATCTATCTTGTGATCTTGTGCATTATTTTTCTTCTTTATTTTAGTTACCAAAGCCTAGGATGTTGTCCTCGAAGGATGGAAAGTTATTCTCTCCATGATAGTTGGAGCATGAAGATCCTTTCCCATGAAAATCTACTTGACAACTAAAATTAATTTCATAATTTGACTATTGAATATTTACTTGATTTTTATAGGATAATATTTCATGATACTTCAAAATTAGATGACAATTGGTGGGAAAGTTGTTAGGTTAGAAGATGTATTCCTTGTTCACAATTCCTATTTACTACTTGGAATGTATTACAACTTTGTGAGGTATCAAAACCTAGCTTACTAAGATGATCATAAAATCTAGTTGAGGAAGGATTTCTTATCCAACATAGCTCCACAAATATATAAGTCATACAAGTAATAATATTGATATAAGTATAAATATCGATCTCATAAAAATTATTTTGATGATTTGATCAATCAACAAAAAATTGATAATTATATGAATTGAATAGATATACATAATCTTTGGGAGTATACTCAGACTCTAAGATTGGTGCATGTCTTTATATGTGATGATATTTTTTTGTGTTTAGTTAATATCATATTTGTTTGTTAAATGAATAGTAAATTATTGTGAAAATGCATGTGCATTCTTAGCATAAAAGGTGTCCATTATTTATTAGACTATTACTACCAAGAATGATTCTCTTATAGTTATCTTTTTAATATTTCAACATAAAAGTGACACATCATTCCATGTTAGGGTCATTATCATATTTATTCCTTTTAGGAAATAAGTCAACTATCCTTAATAATTACTTCAAATATGTACTTATATTCTTCAACCTCTAATTATCTCAATAACTTGAGATAATGTGACACAAATTTTATTTGTTATTTTGATTTTGCAAGTACTATACTAGTAATAATTAAATATATGTCTTGCCTTGAATTTTTTTTATAGAAGCCATACAAGCAAGAATGATTGAAAGGGTTGTCACCACCTTACGAGTCCCTCACACTTACTTGTGCCTAGCGACATACTTGTTACCATATGATATGGCTGATACACAACTCTCATATTATAGTAGAACTCCTAGATAAAATATTCTACTTAAGCCTCATGCTGCTCTAAGGCTAGTCCTTATGAATAATACACAATGGATTGGTTTTAATATATTTATACTTTTAATTTCGTAAGTATCATGCTCACAATGATTAACATACCTTAACTTTTGATTTTTGCATATTATTTATCTCACAAATTTAGATTAGAAGGGTTATTATTTTCTTTAATTTTGAAACACATGAGTGTCCCATGACTTATCTAATATCATCCACCATGGCAAACATGCATAAATTGATATATTCATAATAACTTTAAATATTGATTTTAAATTATATGCATATCTATCAACATCCAAACACAATATTAACTTAAACATAAATTCAAATATTGATCACAAGACAAATACATTATCAAACCTAAAATAAAATTTAGCTAGACATTGGGGGTAAAATTATGTGAGATGTATTGGAAGGTATCTCATGAACTATAGGGTTCCTTGTGAATGCCCAAACTAATTTCTAAGTACAAAACTCTAATCTTAATTGATATTGCTTGTTATTTTCTTTGAATTTTCTCTTAATTAGTGTTGATTGTGCATTACATATGGTGCCTATGTCATTCCACTCGTTTTTTTTCTAAGTCTTGTTTTTATACTTTGAGAATTCATGAATATTATAAGTTGAAAGTCATGACATAAAATTAAGGTCCCAACTTTGTTATCTATTCATTTCTTCTATAGAGCACAAATGTTATAGTGTTGGAAATAATCATGATTGATGCTTAACTCTTTGTAACACAAATTCACATAGCTAAAAAAAATGAATGTGGATTTGGACTTGACATTGCAAACAAAATGTTATGACACTGAGATTTCCAAGACTGAGTAATTACTTTCTAAAAATAAAGGGGTCAGATTGGAATTGGTTGAGACTTTGGACTTGGCTCATCGAACAAAATATGCTAGCATTGGAATTCATGGCGACTGAGTTATTTCTTTCTACAATAAAAAGTTATGAGAAAAAATAGTACTATGACCCACATCTCTCGATAATTTGACTATCTCTCGAATAAGTCACAACTATAAAATGTGTCATAAATACCTATACCAATGAAGTACTTCACTATCATGATATAAAAATAATGTCATGGACATCATTAAGTGGTTTAAAGCTAGTGCGGCAATAACTCTAAGAAAATATTGCAAGCATGATAATCATATTTATATAATAAAATGATTATGTCAATTTTGTAATAGTGCCATGACATAAAAAGAATATCATAACTTTTTTGGTAGAGTTACAATCAAGATTGTAAGTTGCAACTATTTAAGCCTACTATGGAAGGTATATACAAATCATGATAACATAATTATTATAATTCTATGTTGCTTCTCTCTCATTTGCTTTTGAATTTTTTACTATTATTGCTTCATTATTGTCTTTCTTTTCTAGCATGCTGATGATCAGTTGAGGCCTTTCGGTCACTTGTAATTCTATTTCCATCTCATGAGTCTCCCTAATAGTTGTTACATGCTATATTGGGAGCTTAAATTTTTCAACCTCTTTCTTTACATCTTTAAATTTGTATGATTTAGATTCCTCTGAAATAACAACTTTGAAAATTGTAGCAACTACATCTTTGATCCAAGGTTCTAATTTATTGTTGTTCTTTTTATCTTCCTTGGGCCAACACACTTATATGAACACTTTCCATCTAAAATCAATATTTTATCTCATCACAACACTTAAGAGGCTATATGTTTATATTATAGAACAATCTTCATCATTAAAATATAGATTATTTTGGTCCTCTTGAAGATTAAATTTTATTTGTTTTTTGCCCACATGAAGCATGAATTCCTTTTTTTTAACATTAATTAATACACTTATAGTAGATAAAAGTAGTCATCTCAAGATCAAGGAGCATCTTGATTTCATTCCATTTTCATATCAAGCACAACAAAATTAGCCAGAAAAATAAATTTATCCACTTTTATCAAAACATCTGTAATCACTCCACTTGAAAATTTAATAAAATAATCAACCATTTGAAGTGAGATGGCTATTTAAGTTATCTCACCAATGTTTAATCTTCATACTATGAATAATAGCATTAATTTCATACTTGATCCCGGGTCATGCGTGGTAATTCAAAAAGTGTGCTTCCCAATTATGCATGAAATCATAAAACGTTTTGAAATTTTTAGATTTCTTAGAAATTTGCATTGGATTATTGTACTTCACTTCTCAATCATATTTACCATTCTATAAGTCTATAACTCCCATGTACTACTTATTATGCCTTTCATGAACTTCATATAATTTGGTATTTGGGCTAATGCTGCAGTATGTAAATGAGAGATTAGGAAGGAAATGATTCTTTATGGCATCAACTTTAAATTGAATATCTTTATGAACATTGCTTCTATTATAATGTATATCCTCCTCCTCTGCTTCTTTATTTAACTCTATTGGCAAAAAAAATCTCAGAAAAGGTTTTAGTGATGTTGTGACTTTGAAAAATATCATAGCATGTTGTATCACAATGCTGGAATATGTTATGGGATATTCTAATTCATTAAAGGATGATGTTGTGACTTTAGGAAAAGTCATGAGTTATTTAGTCATAGCTTCCCTTTCTAACTTATATTTTTAATTATTTCCCCTCTAGTTGTATCCAAATTCTAGAATATCTATTTATCATGGTAGGTCTCCATTAATATTTCAAGGTATGGTGAGCAATAGGATTTTGAAAAGTTTGTCCCTCACTTCCTTAGTTGTTTTAATTTCTTCAATTTTTTCCTCCATGATCTCTCTCTTAGCTATTTGTCTCAAAAATACTTTTGTTTTTCTCTTAATTTCTAGGCATAGTTAATTTAACTCAATCCCAAAATCTATGCTTATTTAACATGTCTCAAAAACAACATGAAAAAAAAATATTATCACAACAAAAATTCAATGTAAAAAATAAATAAAAATTGCATAGGCACAACTTGAAACGACACTATCCTTTTGCAAGGATAGTAATATCAACTCAAGTTAACAAATAAAATGAATATAATATAATTCTCTAGTAATACTAATAAGAACATTTTTCCATTTTATGAGGATGCTATAACTTATATTTAACTGATATGATCACCAACCTATTTAATCGATGATATCTCATCTAATGTAGCTCAACAAGTATACAAGTCATACAACTGATATAGTAGATATTAGTCTATATATAAATATTTGTCTTAGGAAGTATACTCATACTTTAGGGTTGGTGCACATAATTGTGTATGTTGAAGTCTCATGATGTTTGGTAAATATCATATTATTTGTTGGATAAAGGGTAATATATTATGAAACTGCTTGCATGCCCTCTTAGTATACAAGGTAGCCATCATCTATTGGACTATCATTATTAAAGATGATCCTTTCTCAATTATCCCCTCGGTATTTTAACATCATAGTAACATATCATTCCATCAATTGGTCATTATCACATCTACTCTTTTTAGATATATGCTAATTGTCATTTATGATTACTTCAGGTATGTACTTCTATTCTCTAACCTCTGATTATCTCAATGACCTTCTCGTGAATCTTACTCATGAAAGTCATATAAATGGGAATGATTCATATGTTTCTCACCACCTTATGAGTCTCCCTCACTTGGGCATGCTTCATGACATACTTATCACCATCCACCATGACTAATATATTATACACACATTATGATAAATCCTAGCTAAGACATTCTATTTAATCCTCATATCAGTCTAAGGTTAATCCTTCTATATAGTATATAATATATTAGCTATTAAGATATTTGTGTTTTTGGTTTTATAAGCATCATACTCAAAATAAATAAAATATATTAAATTTGAATTTTCACATCTTTGTTTATCTCATACATTAAGATTAGAAGGGTTGCACTTCCTTTTATTCGAAATATGTGAGTGTGTCTCATGATTTATAATGTCATCATCCATAATGGTGAACATGCATAAGCTGAAATATTCATAAAAATCTTAATTTTCAGTTCTAAATTATATTCATATCAATAAACATCCAAATACAAGATTAACACCAATATAAACTCATAAATTCAAATATTCATCACAACACAAATACATTACCAACTTAGTAAATAAATTTAGCATAAATTCGAAATAAAATCATGTGAGATATATTAGAAGGTTTCTCATGGTATCTAGGATTCCTAATGAATTCTCAAAATAATTTCTAAGTACAAAATCTTAATTCCAATTGGTGCTGCTTATTATTTGCCTTGAATTTTTTCTTAATTGGAATTAATTATATGTTGCCCAGGACATTGTGTGTCATTCCCATTCTCCTCTTCTCTCTCTCTCTCTCTCTTGTTTTTTTCTCTTGGTGTAACTTTTATATTTTGGGGATCCTTATGATATTGTAAGTTGAAAGTCATTATATAAAATTAATATCATAATTTTGTCATCTCTTTGGATATCACATGGAACACAAATATTATAGCATTGGAAATAACCATAAATGATAATTCTTTGTAATACAAAGTCATAATGATGAAAATTATTATAGCTTTGATATTACCTTTGTGAGCAAAATGTCATAGTGCTATGATTGTCACAAGTGAGTAATTACTTTGTACAACATAAAGTTATTGCACTAGAATTGGTCAAAATTTTGTTCTTGGGCCATTGAACAAAATATCATTGTCATGGCACTTGAATTAGCTATGATAGAATAATCTCTTTCTAGAATAAATAGTATCAGTGAAAATGGTATCATGACCCATATCTCTTGATATTTCACAAACATGTCAAATTTTACTCTCTAAATAATATAATTTTTCAATATTTTGATTACAAAATTGATTGCTTGATCTTGATCCACTATTGGCTATATTTACATAGTATAAATCTATTCCATTATTGATCATTTCTTGCCTTGAGAAGAAAAATCATTCATAATTACATCTAGCTTTGTTTTCATAATAGGAATCATATCCATCTCCAATATTCTAGCTTATTTTTGACATCTTTCTTTCAGTTGTAACTTAATAGTTATATTGACTAGCTGCTCTAAAAAAATATATGCTTTTTCATATGATTTATTCATAATTGATCTGCCTTTAGCTACATCTATTATGCATCTCATCACATTGTTTTATCCATTATAAAATATTATTTCTTAGAACTAAAAATCAAATCTATATTATGGGTATCTCAATAAATCTTTAAATGAATCCCAAGGCCTCATAGAGTACTTCTTACTCATCTTGCCTAAATGACTTCCAAGCCTCTTAGAGTACTTCTTACTCATCTTTCCTAAATGACTAATTTCTGCCTTTAGTTGTGATATAATTTGTAGTGGAAAATGGTTGAAAAGACTTAGATCAACTCTCTTTAGCTATTTATAAAACTGTTCTATAAGCATTAAAACTAAACTTTTCTATAAGCAATAAATCTTCATCATGTCATATAGCTCTAAGAATATAACAATATGGTTGTTGGTTCTTTTGAAAAATATTATCCATATTGATATTCTCATACTTGGCTATCAAACACAGCTTCACTTTAAAATTGTTTGCTTGAATAGACTATTTCCACATTCTAGAATATATGTATGTCAATATTAGTCTTCAATAATCTTTTGGTAGGTGATTGTGCATGCATTGTTCTTCCATTTGCTCAAATCTCTATCACTATTATCTTCAATTCTATCTTCTTTCATAAAAAGTTTTCTACTTCTAAGTCTCCTCGATAACTTCAAAGGTTTCTCTATTTCTATATCCAAATATAATGACTCATTTCTAGATCTTTTATTCATATATGTGAGAGGTTGCAAAAAAAAAACTACTACAAAATAAAACATAGAAACAAAAAACATGAATCAAACTAAAAACACAATAAAAACATATACTTAGTCTCTAGATAGTAGGTTGAAATCAATGTTATGAAATAAAAAAAAATGCAATCTCTATAAATAACACTAAAAACTTGTTAGATATTTTCTATTTATAATAAAATTAATTACAAGTATACGAATCTAACAAGAAATGAAGTAGACTTTTCAAGTCTGGATATCAACCCCATAGAAATTGGTATGTTGTTTGAAATGGTGCCAAATCTCTCTATTATCTTGGCTTACCATCGATAATTGATTCACAAAAAATCTAGGGTTATTTACTTTAAGTGTATGATGATTGCCCATGCAAGTTCATGGTCATGTAGTTGCAAATTATTGAACATGTGGATGGGAAAATATGTAATCTCTATGTTGGTCATATTGCTCACACTCATTACCTAGTTATTGGTAATAATTTATGTAGGCAATGAGAATGATACTAAGTATAATATCTTTACTAGAGTTACATACAATCACATGTCATAGTGAATCTCTCAAGAATATAATTTTATTTACTTGTTATAATCCTTCTAAGAAATATATAACCCACTTTGGTATCCAAACACTTGGTTGGCATTCAGAATATTTCATCGATCACGTGACATAATTCATGTGATGAATGTCTAGAATATATACGCTTAGTTTTAGCATTTCATATAAAGAGTTACCTACACAATTGCTCATATTATTTGTCATCTTTCTGAGATTCACATATGTGTTCTTATTACCTATCGCTATAATAAAAAATATACAGGGGCATGATTACTTGATTTACTAAATGCTTGAGGTAATTCATCATCAACCCTGACACAAATCACATGGCTAGTTACCTTGGTAAGCTATATATCTTGGATAAAGCCAAGATATCAAAATATTTTTTAAAGGCATGAACAAGATCCATACTTTATCCACAAAGTTTTTATATTACATATTACCAATTATCATTCACGATTCATAAACAAATCCTAGACAGAGTTCTAGCCTAGCATGGGGAATGAAATGAAAGAAATGAAACAAAAGCTTTGATGCAATATATGTTCCCAAATATGACTAAATGAATGTGGAAATAGGTGTTAAACCCTTTTGTCCAAGTCACTCTCGATGGTAGAACTTTCCTATGAGTTGACTCTCTTCTTTCAGCTTCAAGAAACACTTCTACTACTGATTTACATTGTTAGAACAAGATCGAAAAAGTCTTCATAGAATTCTCCTTCATTTTATGTTCTAATATGTGTCTGGATTATGTCGTGTCTATCTCTTTTTTTATCTTTGGTCTCCTTGTTATTTTTCTTTATTCTATTTTATTTTTATACCCTTTACTCTTGGAATCTAAAAAAAATTAAAAATAGTTTATTATCAAGTGTAAGGTACTACTGATGTGTGTATTCTTCTAGTTCCTATCAATAATTAGTAGGATGAGTGAGAAAAAAATGATTAATGTTATGATTGAGGAATTGTGTCATGACTTATAAAATGTGGTCATGATCGATGATATGGTCATTTTGGAGTAAATAAAATCATGACAGTTGAAATAATATCATGGCTGAAGATTAATATAGCAACCAACAGATTATATCATGATAGAATAAATATTATCATGATTAATAAGTAATATCATGACCCTTCAAGATATCATCATTACCCATGAATGAGTATAGATTTTATAGATTGAAGTTGTAACCAACAATGTTTTGTCACATCTGCTATGATGTAGAGATTAACTAATTAATATCATGACCAAATAGATTGTACCGTGACTATAGAGTAGAGTTATGACATATGATGTAATATCACAATTGAGTAGTATGGTCATAGTTGAGTGAATGAGTTGTGACTAGAAGAGATAATGTCACAACATAAAAATGTTATGACTCTTAAATGTGATGTTGCAACTTTATCTTGTTTTGCCACAACTATCTTTCCTCCTACTCTACATAGAGTGTGTTGTGACTCGAAATTTTAAGTTGCAAATCATTTCTTAGTCTTTTATGCTTCTCTTTTTTGTTGATTTCTTCATTTTACTTATAGTTATTCACAAATTCGTGTTTAGGTGAAGTCTCCATTTGCAAGAAGGTATAATCATTGATTCATCATAATTATACAAATTATAGACCATAAAATATAGGTATAATTGATGCCAATCAACAAGCCTAAGTCATTTGCAAGAAATCATATCTTTTAAGAATAAAATATAATAACTTTAAGTAGTGAAGTAAGAGATCAAATCTGTTCATATTAGCAAGACTCGTGACATAGTTCTTTTACCTAAAGAGAAGTAAACATTGAAAATTTAGTTGATCTTTAGACTAAAAGTTGGTGATCATTATTCTCAATTGAGATGCAAACCTTAGTTAGTCATAAAAGGGTTTATTAAAAAATAGACTTGACTTTGATTAAATATATTCTTCCCTCAGGATGATTTTTTTGACTATAAGCATTTTGAGTTTAGTTTTCAATTTGAATTTTTAAAATAATCAACTAGGTATGAAAATTAATTTTATCCATGATGAACTTCATGAAACACTATATGTGATAATTATTGTGTTTATCCAACATGTAACTTTTCTTCATGATATAAAAGGTAAATATCATTTATAGAGTCACATAACTTTCAAAATATGTTTTGTGATATTATTTATCTAATAGTCATCAATCAAGTGATTATCAATTTATACTTTTACTATATATTTATGGTGTATTGATTATCATCAATAGTAATGGTTGGATTAATTAACTTAATATTGTCCAGAAAAATATATTTCTATGAAAAACTTATTTTATGAAAGAAGCTAAGTTTATCTAAACCTCATTAGTCTAGTAAAACAAATTTCATGTATAAGCATCATCCAATATAAGCCTTTCAAGAATATCTAATTATTTTATTAATATTATGTTGAGAAAGTTTTTAGTAGATTTTTCGTGAAATAAGCTAAATCACTCAAATCCCTTGGCCATGCAATTTAAGTAATTTAAGCTTAGTCTTGTTCCTTTTTCCTTAGTTTTCAATTGTCTTATGCATGCCATGGTTTGTATATGACCATATATAACAACACTATTAATGTGGTCAATTATTTCTCTTGAGCCTAAGAAGTTATCACTAAACAATGATGGAATTTATCCAAAAGGGATTGTGAAGATGCATCTCAACTATCTCTCTGTATTTGTGGGGGGAGGTAATCTTATTTTTCTTAGATACATTACTTTTGATATGATTGTTATTATTGATTCTAGGAAATCTACCCCATGTCATTAAATAATCTTTAGAGAGAGATATGCATCACGACAATATGAGTTACAAAAGTGTATTGTTCACGACTTAGGTTGAATTCTTGCAACTACTAAAGCATGCAATGAAACCTCAAGGATAAAAAAGTTTCTAGTAAACTTGGATGTGCGCCATTATTCATTCATATTTGATGTAGTCATTAGGTTGAGATACAACTCTCCAAAAATTGACATTTCAATATATGACTAAGAACATTAATGTAATATACTATTGAATTCTAGATGTTCTAGAATAAAAGTTTGTTGTACTTAATAAAATATATACAAACACAAATGTTATTAATTTGCTTACAAAATTATTGACTATGTTAGACTTACTTTATTTAGATTATGTGATTGTATTTTCTCCCAACACAATATATCTGAGAATATTTGTTGGGTATGCCCAAATTTAAAAGGCTATTTTAAACTAGTTCAGACAATTTAGAATCAATTTAAATTAGTTTTATTTAGATAACTTGCTTTATTTTTAATATGTTATGTTTTATTTTATTGTTTTTTCAATACATGTTACTACTATATAGGTGTGTGGTTTTTTCTTTGGAAGGTTGGAAAGATCAAGAGGCACAGTAGGAAAATTAGTAGAGAAAAAATGACATGGAAAAACAAAAACACATAAAGAGACACAAAGAGGCATTCTTATGTGTTGTGATATGTGATACAAATGACAAGGGACAAAACCCATGAAAATGATAGAAATTACTTTCTCCTTGGAGTCTTCTATTTTTTATGCATGTATGACTATGAAGAACGTGTGTGATGAGTTTTTGGTGTACAACAATGAGACATTACTCCCTCCTTGGAGATAAAGGGCAAAGAGTCTACTCTCCCATTAAATAGTTATAGTTTTCATCTACTAGATAGAGAGTGAGATGGCACCATATTTTTATTCTCGATCTTCTCTATATTTGATTTTATCACTTGCATTTGTGTGATTTGATTTAACTTGTTAGTGTCTATTCCATTCTACCAAGAAAATACCCAATTGTTGATGTTCCAAAACCAAGAACACCTAGCTTAGAGAGAATATTATGTGCATTCACAATACGGTCGAACACATAAATATTCATATTATATGTTAAAGTTTTAGATTTATTTTTTAACATATTGCATATTATAGAAGTTCGAATATATGGTATAAGCATAGTATATTATGTGTAAAATTATGTACTATGTATTATAAGTCGAACAAGTCTTTTGGTATTTGTCTTTGCTAAACAATGTGCCAGCCACAACGAATAAGGAATATAGAATATGAAATGTGGAATGTGGAATGTGGAATATGGAATATATGGAATATGGAATATATGGAATATGGAATATGGATAATGGAATATGGAATATGAAATGTATGGAATTTGGAATGTGGAATGTGGAATATTTGGAATATGGAATGTGAAATATTTGGAATATGGAATATGGAATATGGAATATGGAATATTTGGAATATGGAATATAGAATTTGGAATATGAATTATGAAATGTGGAGTATTTGGAGTGTGGAGTGTGGAATATGAAATATATGGATTATGGAATATGAAATGTTGAATATGGAATATGTAATATGTAATATATAAAATATAGAATATGAAATATATGAAATATAGAATATGAAATATATGAAATATAGAATATGGAATATGAAATATATGGATTATGGAATATGAAATATGGAATATGAAATATAGAATATGGAATATGAAATATGGAATATGGAATATGGAATATGAAATATGGAATATGGAATATGAAATATGGAATATGAAATATGGAATATGGAATATGGAATATGAAACATGGAATATGAAACATGGAATATGAAATATGGAATATGAAACATGGAATATGAAATATGGAATATGAAACATGGAATATGAAATATGGAATATGAAATATGGAATATGAAATATGGAATATGAAATATGAAATATGAAATATAGAATATGGAATATGAAATTTGAAATATGAAATATATGGAATATGGAATATAAAATATTCAATATATGGAATATATGGAATATATGGAATATATGGAATATATGGAATATATGGAATATATGGAATATATGGAATATATGGAATATATGGAATATATGGAATATATGGAATATAATATATGGAATATATGGAATATATGGTATGGAATATATGGAATATATGGAATATAATATATGGAATATATGGAATATAATATTTGCAATATATGGAATATTAAATTTACAATATATGGAATATATGGAATATATGGAATATGAAATATGGAATATATGGAATATTAAATATGCAATATATGAAATATGGAATATATGGAATATGGAATATATGGAATATGAAATATGAAATATATGAAATATGGAATATGGAATATGAAATATGAAATATATGGAATATGAAATATATGAAATATAAAATATATGAAATATGGAATATGGAATTTATGGAATATGGAATATGAAATAAATGGAATATGAAATATATGAAATATGGAATAAGGAATATATGGAATATGGAATATGGATCATATGGAATATAAAATTTGGAATAAATGAAATATGGAATATTGAATATAGAATATATGGAATATGAAATATGAAATATAGAATATTGAATATACAATATATGGAATATGAAATATGAAATATTGAATATTGAATATGAAATATGAAATATGGAATATGAAATATGCAATATGAAATATTGAATATATGGAATATAGAATATGAAATATGGAATATGAAATATGCAATATGAAATATTGAATATATGGAATATAGAATATGGAATATATAATATGGAATATATAAAATATTGAATATGAAATATAGAAAATATAGAATATGAAATATAGGAAATATAGAATATGAAATATAGATTATGAAATATAGAATATGAAATATGGAATATGGAATATATGAAATATGAAATATATGAAATATTAAATATGAAATATTGAATATATGGAATATGCAATATGGAATATATGAAATATATGGAATATGCAATATGGAATATATGGAATATGCAATATGGAATATATGGAATATGCAATATACAATATATAGAATATGGAATATGGAATATTTGGAATATGAAATATATAGAAAATGGAATATGAAATATATGGAATAAGAAATATGAAATATGGAATAAGAAATATGAAATATGAAATAAGAAATATGAAATATGAAATATGAAATAAGAAATATGAAATATGAAATATGAAATAAGAAATATGAAATAAGAAATAAGAAATAAGAAATATGAAATAAGAAATATGAAATATGAAATATGAAATATGAAATATGAAATATGAAATATGAAATATGAAATATGAAATATGAAATATGAAATATGAAATATGAAATATGAAATATGAAATATGAAATATGAAATATGAAATATGAAATATGAAATATGAAATATGAAATAAGAAATATAAAATATATGGAATATGGAATATATGTAACATGGAATATGGAATATATGGAACACGGAACATGGAACATGGAACACGGAACATGGAACATGGAACATGGAACACGGAACATGAAACATGAAACACGTAACATGGAATATGGAGGTGAAACATGAAACATGAAGTATAAAAGATAAAATATAAAATATAAAATATATAAATAATATAATGATGAAATTAATAAAATATTATTTTATAAATTTATAAATTTATTGATATTAATGTATTCTTATTTTAACATGCAACCAGTTACCTTCAATACATGTTTATTCTTATATAAAATATGACTGTCTTCAAAATATTATATATTTTATAAAATTTATTAAATTTTTAGTTTTAAAAATCTTAGTGTGTGTGTGTGTGTGTGTGTGTGTGTGTGTGTATATGATTTTGTTAGTTTACCATTTCCTAATTTTATAATTTCATGATCGCTATAATTGTTTTCTAATATAATTTTTATAAACTTGTAATTTGAAAATTTTGATAACTTTAGGATTTATTATAATTTGAAGATCATAAAATTACTATTAATTTGTTTATGATATCAATGTAAATGTAGAGGTGTCAACCCGTGCCGGGATAAACCCGACACGGGTTTATCCCGTGCCGGGTGTCCTGTGAGCCCGACCCCATGATGCCCCTCCCGCAAAAAAAGACCGTTGGTCGGGTCTGATTCGACCCGACCCGTGGTCCCCCGTATCCCGAACCGCTCGGACAGGAATGCCCGAGCGGGCCAGGCGAGGCACGGCACGGCCCGCAGGCACGACGGGCCGTGCCGGGCTCGGTTTTTTTAAACCGTGTCGTTCCCGGCCCGGCACGGAAGCACGATCGTGCCTTAAAATAATGTGTCGGGCCGGCCCGTTTGACACATCTACGTAAATTTATCAAATGACTCTAAGGCCTAATACATATACAAAAATAAAAATATTTAAGAAATGATAATCAATTTGATGAACTATGGAAAAAAGTGGCATCAAATAATTATATCGCTCTAAAAAGTCAAATGATAAAATATACATTGTATTTCATCAAATTTTATCAAATTTAATTATTTACAATTTGTTTTTATAAAAAGAACATCTTTGAATTTAATAAAAATTACAAAACGTAAAATATAAAATATAAAATATAAAATGTAAAATGTAAAATGTAAAATATAAAATGTAAAATATAAATTGTAAAATATAAAATATAAAATATAAAATGTAAAATATAAAATGTAAAATATAAAATGTAAAATATAAAATGTAAAATGTAAAATATAAAATAAAAAATAAAAAATGTAAAATATAAAATGTAAAATATAAAAGGTAAAATATAAAATGTAAAATATAAAATGTAAAATATAAAATGTAAAATATAAAAGGTAAAATATAAAATGTAAAATATAAAATGTAAAATATAAAAGGTAAAATATAAAATGTAAAATATAAAATAAAAAATGTAAAATAAAAAATGTAAAATAAAAAATGTAAAATATAAAATGTAAAATGTAAAATATAAAATGTAAAATATAAAATGTAAATTATAAAATGTAAAATAAAAAATGTAAAATGTAAAATATAAAATGTAAAATATAAAATGTAAAATGTAAAATATAAAATGTAAAATATAAAAAGTAAAATATAAAATAAAAAATATAAAATACAAAATAT
The DNA here is from genome assembly GCA_029783825.1 of Sapria himalayana. Taxonomy (NCBI): domain Eukaryota; kingdom Viridiplantae; phylum Streptophyta; class Magnoliopsida; order Malpighiales; family Rafflesiaceae; genus Sapria; species Sapria himalayana. The sequence goes on from JAREIK010000385.1 coordinate 10,505,295, forward strand.
AAAACACAAAATATAAAATATAAAATATAAAATATAAAATATAAATATAAAATATAAAATATAAATATAAAATATAAAATATAAATATAAAATATAAAATATAAAATATAAAATATAAAATATAAAATATAAAATATAAAATATAAAATATAAAATATAAATATAAATATAAAATATAAAATATAAAATATAAAATATAAAATATAAAATATAAAATATAAAATATAAAATATAAAATATAAAATATAAAATATAAAATATAAAATATAAAATATAAAATATAAAATATAAAATATAAAATATAAAATATAAAATATAAAATATAAAATATAAAATATAAAATATAAAATATAAAATATAATATAAAATATAAAATATAAAATATAAAATTAAAATATAAAATATAAAATATAAAATATAAAATATAAAATATAAAATATAAAATATAAAATATAAAATATAAAATATAAAATATAAAATATAAAATATAAAATATAAAATATAAAATATAAAATATAAATATAAAATATAAAATATAAAATATAAAATATAAATATAAAATATAAAATATAAAATATAAAATATAATATATAAAATTTATAAATAATATAATAATGAAATTAATAAACAAATTACTTTAATAAATTTGTAAATTTATTGATATTAATGTATTTTATTTAAACATGTGACAAGTTATCTTCAATACATGTTTGAATATTTTGATGATGTATAATTTATTAGCATCTTCATAAAACTATAATTTAAATGAAATTTATAACATACTTAGTTTTTATAATTTTAGTGAATATATATATATTAATTTTTATTATTTTATTAGTTTACCATTTGATAGTTATATAATTTTATGATATTTATAAATGCATATTTTATAATTTTATAAATTTGTAATTTAAAAATTTTGATAACTCTGATTTTTTATATTTTTTTGGGTAAAATTTCATTAAATTAATGACTTTACAACCGTTATAATATTGTTATTTTTATTTTATACTTTATGAGTATCATCAACAAAAATTTATATGAATACAATTTATAAATAAAAAAATTTAATAAAATTTGGTAAAATACATTTTAGATTTCATCATCAGGTTTTTATAAAACTGGATACCACTAAATGAATTATGAATATTAGGAAAATTATGCAAAAGAACACTTAAAAAAAAATTTAAAATCCTAAATTTTAGATGTTGAAAAAATACATAAAAATAAAAAAAAATTGAGTTTTAGTAGATTTATGACATGTTTGTTTTTTTGGCTGAATGATGAAACCAATTTGACTTCATAATTAAGCCATTTGTTTTTTAATTTTTTACTAACTTATCACCGAATTTTTCGAAAAAATAGTCGAAAAAAAAAGCCAAAAAATATGACTTTTTTCATTCAGAAAATGTTCACTCCTACACAATCAAAACCCTCACTTTAGTTTCTACTTATCTATTCAGTATTAAGTAAAAAAAAAACAAATGACTTAATATTTAATACTATTAAATATTATTTAACATTAATCTCAAAAAAATATATATTCAGTATTAAGTAAAAAAAATAAATATAAATTTAGGTCGTGATTGTTTTTTCGGCAGAATGCAGAATGCAAATTACTTTCAACATTAAGTCATTTTTGTGTTTTTTTAAACTGAATTATCACTAAGAATAAAAAAAAAACACTAAAATGAAAAGGCCAAAACATTTGGCCTTTTCTATTTAGAAAAATCTTCTCCCTATTATCTCTAGATCAAATACCTCCTCTCTCCCTTAATATTAAAAAAAAAAAACAATTTAATATTTAATGCTATTAAGCGTTAAGGTCAAAAAAAATTGCATATAGCATTAAGAAAAAAAAACACCACCTTAATTATGAAATCTAACTAAGCATCCACATAATACTCTTATCTAATTATATAATTTGTGTCTGCATATTGTGCATCTATGCTTGTGTACACACACATACACACATAAAATATAATACTTATATATACTATTTTATTCATACTTATTATGTGTGTATATATATATATTTATTGAATATGTTTACACAATATATACATATATATTATGTATATATACACAAAACATATATAGTATATTTATCTATATACACATAGTATGTATAATCTATTAATCTGTTAAGTATTTTAGACTTACCAAAAACTCAATTATTTTATAGTTTATGGTACTCTTATCTAAATATTAAATTGTAGGTTTCTTTTTTCAAATTAAAAAAAAACTTTGTTGCTATACCCAATTTTTTGATACATATTTTTGGATGTATTATTACCAATCTATCAAAAATGCCTCAACAATCTGTTTTTTTTTTTTTGGATTTTTATTAATTATTTCCATAAAAAAATGTCATCGGTTTTGGCGCCTTTTGAGAAGGCGCCACGCATCTTATCGCTATGACTTTTGAGCACTTTCAGACAAACAAATCCTTGCTGGAGATTCAAAGTTAGAAGATAGGATATTAGTATCATTCAGAAACTAACTTGTTTGACATCAAGACCATTCACCCACACCACAAAATGTCTTTGCTGTTCTCTTCCAAGTAGCTTGTAAACAGAAAGATTGTGATAAGATGGTTCGGTTTTGCCAAAACTGCTCGTTTTTGTTACTTTTACTGCTTTTGATGCTTGATACATCTGATTCTGCATATTTGAAAAATAGAATTGAGATCCAATCCACGGTTTTCCTGTCACCGTTGTTTGTTTTGGAGCCAGGATCAGTTGAAAATAAATATTATTTCAATATTGACTTTCCCAAAGGCCATATCGCTCTGAAGAGTTTTAATGCCGAGGTAGTCGACGAGGATGGTAATCCGGTACCCCTGTATGAAACCTATCTTCACCACTGGATTGTTGCAAAATACTATGAACGTATGGAAACTACTAAAAGCAACTATACAATGGAATTTTCCAAATCTGATCGTATTTTAGCAAGAAACAGTGGAACATGCCAGTATGGCACTCTTAATCAGTATTTTGGCCTTGGTTCTGAAACTCGAAAAACCGTCACACAAATTCCAGATCCTTATGGAATAGAAATAGGGAGCCCTACTGAAATTCCCATAGGGTATGAGGAGAAATGGTTACTTAACGTCCATGCCATTGACACACGAGGAGTTAAAGATAGGTTGGGTTGCACAGAGTGCAGATGTGATCTCTATAATGTGACAATGGATGAATATGATCGTCCTTTGAGGCCACACTACAGAGGAGGCTTATTGTGCTGCCATGATCACACACAATGTGTGTTGAAAGAAGGCTCTGGCAATGCAATTAAGGGTCTGTACTTGAGTTATACTGTGAAGTGGGTTGTTTGGGATAGTTCTATAGTTCCCGTTAAAATATTTATACTTGATGTTACTGATACTGGGAAGAGGTTTAATGGTTCAATGGGATTTGGTCCTGAGAATGGTTGCCAGGTAATCAAATTGGTCTGATGCTGCGGCTCTCTTGTGTTTAGTATGTGTTTAAATGGATTTTATTTTCCCTGAACATGGTTGCCACACTAACAGGAATGCTCATAGATATATCATAATGTGTTCTCATCCTATGATTTTTTTTTCATACAATTATATTTCATTAGTTTAGTATGAATAAAACTGGTGTGCTTTTGCTGTATAGTTATCTAAACTAACTTCATTGCCGGATTAAAGCAGTGGTATTTTTACCACTGTTGTCAGTTATCAATACCAGCAAGCCACCCTGGGCAATATTTCCAGCACCAAAGCAACTACTCAGTATTATTGGTTAATTTTCTGTAGAGGAACAAAGGGACTGACCACTCATTTGAGTTTAAGCTTTTAGGGAAACCTGTTCTCTTACATATTATCAGAGCATAACATCAATAGTTCGAGTCCCAACACCTCCAATTTAACACACACCTTTCTCAATGTAGAATGAGCATGAGAGGCCATGTAAGTGGATAGAATTAATAATTAATGGTGGATCTCTCTTTTTAGTTTAAGTTTTTAGGGTAATTGATTTTTTGCATGGTATTAGAATTTCAATTCATGAGTTTGAGTCCTAGTGTAGAGGTGTCAAATGGGTTGTGGATGTAACTAGCTTAACACGGCTCATTTGTTGCCTCTAGATGTGACTTTATTAGGCCTTAGTGGTTCAGTTAGGTAAAATGTGATTCATTCAGGTCTTAATGGCCCAACATGGGCACGGTAGCTCAGCTTGGTGTTGCATGCAAAGTAGCTAGGACTTTTATGCGAGTGTCAATCATAGTGGCTTGGGCTGCAAGTGCATTGAAGCCCTAACAACAATGCTTTACAAGGTCATTTTGCCTTACTAGGCTGGATTGGACAATCCAAGTTTCTTGAATGTCAACTTGGCCTAACCTGGATTAGAATCATGACATATTGGGTTTGGCTGAACTTGAATTATTTCTTTTAGCGTTATCATTTTGTTGTTATATCAATTCCATTTTAGGCATACCTATTCATATATATTTTACTATGATTTTTTTAATGATATCCAAGAAATTGCATTATCATTTTTTAAAGCAAATTAAATTTTTATATTATTAATGGTGATCATATGAAATTTAATTTTTCAAGTAATGTGATTCTTGCATAAATTTTCATAGAAATTTAACTCACTTGTAATATTTATTTTATATTTATGTTGTGAGTATCCAAAATTGAGTTATCCTAATTATTTTCATTTATTTTATATAAGATAATAATAGAAAAAAATGAGTTTTATCTTTTTTTTTTCTAACATCTTTTATTAATGTTTTTTTTGTGTATGGTATAAGAGCCAAATTTTGCACACCCTAGATAGATATAGTGTGTAATGCATGATGTGATGTGCATTTTTTGTTGCCATGCAAGGATGATGGTACTGTCCAATAGGTGACAGCGTGTGGTGGTGCTATATTGTTTGTTGATGTGCAAAAATAATGATGCTATGTGGTACAATGATTGTGTAATAATTATGCTTCTGATTGGGGCTTTCTTTTTGTTGTTATGCCTATATTAATATATAATGTGCTATGATATTCATATTTTTGTTGATGTGATGTTTATTGAGACTAGATGAATGAATTAGAAATTTTGTTTATTATTTTATAGAAATTTAGATAGAGAAATTATATAAAATAAATTATTATAGTTTACATGTGTTTTTTGTAGTCTAAAGAAACTTAACTATCTATAGATAATGCTCCTAGTGATGAGATGAAGAAAGTTTGGTTATTGATTTATTTTTGGCTACTAATTTCTTTATGATAATTGATTGAGTCAGAAATATCCTTAGTTTTTATATCTTGCATTACCTATAAGATTTTATGACAAGTTGCAGTATTAGCATATTCATCTAAGACTATTCAGATTTTTGATATGATCTCATAATTAATGAGATGAAGAGTATAAGAGTCTCAAAAGCCAAAATAAATTACTATTCATGTTATTTGTTTTTAAATCTAATTTTCTAGTTTTTAAAAGTATTTCTTTATGATATTTTTCTCAATTGATACCATTGTATTCCACTTTTTCTTTTATTATTTTCATAAAAGGATTTCTTAATGAAAATAATTTTTTTGCATGATACCATTATATTCCATTTCTGATAGTTTTGTAGGGTTTCATAACAATATCTCGAGTGATTGCACTTTTTCTTTTTGTTAGAGATTCCTTATCAAACAATATAATACTTATCTAGATGGGGTATGTTGAGACTTAGTGGAGATCTATCTCATACTGTATGTTTTGGAGATATGGGATGCTAGTCAAGGTAAAGGAAAAGGTAGAACATCTTATATTCAATGAGATCATTGTAGGGAGAGTGGACATACTAAAGAAAATTGGGCAACCTACATGTTCTTATATTTATGATAGTTATCCTACCAAATATGAGTTTTATTGATTTATTATTTGTCTATTATTGATTAGTCACTCATCAATGACTAAGTCAATAATGTTGGATGATAGTATTAAAGATCTCTATATACTAGATTATATGATATAGTAATTAAAAAATATATCAAAGCTTTCTATAATGTCTACCAGGCTTGTGTGAGTAAAAATTTATTTGATTTGGTACACTTACATGTATGAATATCTAGCAGAGATGAATCTCGATAGAGATTTATATATTTTATTATATTTATTGTTTTACTTGATTTATTCTTTTTTATTTTAGATTATAATTTTTTTTTACTTAATTCATAAAAAATACAAAATCAATTTAATAAAAATAAAAAAAAAATATAAGTGACAATCCATCATCTTACATGTTATATAACTTCAGTATTTACTGTGTTAATTATGTAATTATTTACTAGTTTTTTTGTGATAATTTATCTCCACAAAATGAGATCAAAAAATAATAATAAATATTTGGTCGAAATTATTGATGCTTTACTTTGGTAAAAATATTTTAAAATATTTTAGAGAAAATATGATGTTACTTACTAACTATCTTATTAATTAAATATTTTTTTTATCTTTTCTCTTCATGTATTTTTTCATATTTTATAACTTGGAGAAAATTATTTAAAGTATTTCTTAAAATTTTTAAGAATATTTTTTTTTGTGTAATAAATATCCTTAGGTCAGGATAAAATGATATCTAAGATTTTAAAGGGTGTATTTCTTGGTCATTCTAGCATTTAAAAAGAATATAAATGTGTTTCATCAAAGTTGATAAAATATTATTAAATGTTTATTATTTTTTTAGTAGATCTCATTTTTGCTGACCTTTGTATATTTAAAATCTAGAAAATATATTTGAATTTATTATTATTTTTTACTTCTCTATAATCATACTTGGGCAATAAGTTAGGAAAGAGTTACTATTGATAATATTTCAACTTATTAGTTTATATTATGATGATATTTTTATGAAATCATCACTTGTACCAATGATGCACAACATAGATTTGGAGAGTAAATTTTTTTGGAAAGAAAATTTACTCCAAGGCCAGATGATCTCATACTACAAGAGTTTGTAATAATTTTTGCACAAGATGAGTTGGAAACTAGGAGACTCAATCTCTTATAATTTATAAGCTATAATAGAAGAATAAGATATACACTACTTTTTCATAGTAGAAGAGAGTTTTCCTAGACTATACTCTATTAAAAAGTTTGGGTGATCAAAATTGAAGTATTTAGTACTTTTATTTTTTATGGAAGCAATATACTATTTTGTGGATCCACGTTCTTAGTGAAAATGTTTTTTCAACTTCTTTTGAGATTTACTAAAGGTGATTATATCTCTAACTACACCCATATTTAGTATAGTTGGGATGATCAATCAGAATATCTCATTGATTTCATCATATAGTGATAGTGAGAGAGCTAGAAGGGATGTTCCGAGAGGGAGATAACTAGTAGTGATATTTTTTTTTGTGAGAGGTTAAGACATATCCAAGAGAGGTATTAGTCATTACATCATGAGTTACATTGGATTTTAAGGGTTCATAGATTGTACATTAGGCTATCAGATCCACTTAGATTGGTTCATTTACGTGTTTATATATACTAATCTTATAATACTTGGTCAAGAGGAGTATGCTAGATTTTTTTTGACACTGCTAGCTCCAGTTAAGGTACTCTTATGTTCATGATTTGTTTTTCTCACTATCTCAATATGAATTATTGAATCAAGTTTATGAGCTAATATCCATGCCACATGTGATTACATTTTATTTACTTTTTTTTTATGGAATTTAGAGCATTTGATTTTGTTGCATTCCATGACATTGTGTATGGGTCATGTAATATCATCATGTTAATATTGAATTTTTTCTTTTGATGCCTAATCTCTTGTATCAGAATTTCATTGTAATTAATTTTTAGTCAGTTACTTTATTAAGCAAATAAGTGGTGATATTATTATTATTTTGATATTTTTGTGCATGATCAATAAATTAGGCAAATGACTTTTATGAGGATTAAGTGAGATTACATGTATATCTTTTTCTCTACACTTAGGAACCTTTCTAGATGTTTGACTATTATTGATCTATTGATCATACATTTTATAAAAAAACATCTATCATCAGATAAGTTTAATATTTTAGAATTAAGTTTTAAATGGTGATTTCTATTAACTATGAGGTATGTCAGTTAATAAAATATATTAGAGCTTCCTATTTGGTGTGTTAAGAGAGTGTTAAAAGAGATCAATTCTATATAATTCATTTAAATATTTGGGATCTTACGGGAAGATCACTTATGATAGTTTGAGATATTTTATTATTTTTATTAATTATTGTATTATATTTATATAATTATTAATTTTTAAAAAAAGATATCAATTTTTGTATATTTATAAAATTTTATAAAAAATAAATATGCAGTTTAATTGTGAATTTAAAATATTGAGAAATGATATAATTTTAAAATATATTTCTCATCAGTTTTTTTATTTCTTTAAGGAATATGAATAATTAATTGAATATCCTTTATTGTTACTCATACTTAGAATAAAATAATTGAAAAAATAATTAATATTTAATTGAGATGACTAGGATACTTATATCATATAGAAATTTTTTAAAGTATTTTTAAGGAGTAATAATATTAACTATTAACTTATGAATTAATCAACTATCTTATTTTGTTATTTTAAGCTATATTATATGTCAATTTTTGTATTTAGGAGAATAATTTTTTTATATTTCACTCAAAATAATTGGGGGTACTTGTTGTGTTCAAGATATTTCTTTAGGTAGAGATAAGATGACTTATTTTATCATTAATTATGCATTTCTTTGGTACATAGGCTACTCACTAAAGGTCTTTAGAATCATTACTAGTGTGAATATGATGTTTTTTAAGGACTAGTTCATTTTCAAGAACTTGATCCAAGAGAACACACATTCAGATACCATAGTAATATAGTTATTTTATTGTTTAGGTGTTACTCATTATAGAGTGAAAGATGACCAAACTTTTGCACTTGATACCACTAGTATAATTATTTTTGAGGAGAATTATGTGACATCTACTAGATATGTGTGCTAAAGATGTGTATAGTGTGACTGTTCCATAGGATATGAGAGTTGAGCTTCTCCAGGAAGGAGAGATAAAGGTCGGAAGACTTGATAATTCCAATCTAAATGTATAAACTAGATAAATATGTCCACAGTTGATAGCCTTACCCAAAGGAGTCCCTGCAGCATCAACCAATCTAATATATAGTTGACTTGGATATTTCAATTATTTTATGGAAGGTATCAAGATTGTGTTCTATAAAATTCTTATTATTACAAATACTCTCACTCTAATTTTGGTATAATGTATAATTTTGTTTTTTAGTGAGGTATTTAATTATTTAATTGATGATGACATATTATGTTAGATGAATTAAGATAAATTTATTTTAATCATATATTGAATTTTATTTCGAAGCTTTCAAGTAAGTTTATAGTAGGATACAAGTGAGTGTATAAGGTAATGACTAAACGTGAAGGGAAGAATGATCTGCTTAAAGCTAGCGATAAATAATATTGCTAAAAATCACATTTAATATCAAATGAAACTTAATACAAAAAATGTTTACATGAAGACCCATAGATAATGGGCTAGTTAGATTGAGACAGTCTACAAGTTGAGTATTTTAATTCATAATACAATAAAGTAAAATGAAAAAAAATAAAATAAAAATAAAATAAAAATAAAATAAAAATAAAATAAAAATAAAATAAAAATAAAATAAAAATAAAATAAAAATAAAAGTTGGAGACTACAACTATCTCTCTCAAATTGATGCATAAATCTTTATAATACAAAAATTAGAGAAAAGAAATGTAAACTGAGTCTTCATCATTTAAATATTTGGGGATTCATATAGAACGACGATTGCCTAAAGGTGTCTAGTGGGCCGGGCAGCTTGGGCTTGGCACGAGGCATGGCCCGACTGAGTTGTGCCTGACTCAGCACGATATGATCCAAAATCATGTATGGCCTTGTGCTGTGCCAGGGGGTGTTGGGCTAGAATGTCTCGGTTGCTTGGCTTGAAGGCACAATCCAGCGGCATGACTTGACATTGTGCCTTAGAACTCGGGCTAGGTTTCGGCCAAGGTCTGATTGGATAGAGCCCAGCTACCCGAGCTCTTGTGATGCGTGACCCATCGGGCTTGTGCCTGTGCCTCGATCCTTGCTTGATTCCAAATTTTTTTGGAATCGTCTAGTCGAAATAACCCAAAGGTCAAAAAAAAAATTTTTTAATTGAGATGCATTTAGCTGTTGGATGCTCCCCCAACGACTAGGGTAGAAAATCCGTTAGTTATTAGGTTTCTACCCTAAAAAATTAATAAAAAATTGAATAAAAATTTAAAAAATATTTTTTTAAAATCTACACACACACACACACACACACATATATATTCTTTCTCACTTCTTAATCTTACATCCCACACACTCTACTTCTCTCTAATCTCTAACTTGAATTCTAACTTTTTAAGTATAATCTCTATTCTTTGTTCTCTCTCATTCGAGCATTCGGCTTTTGGGACTTGGATGTGGATTACGAACATCAGATATTAGATATCAGCTTTGGGTAGTTACTATCTGATCATCATGATAGGTCTTTCAATTATATTTTTGAAGGATACAAGGGTAATCAATATCATACAAATTTATTTGCAGCATGCATAATATTAGATTCCAAGGTCTATGTGTAAGAATAATATGCTAAAATATTATAAGTTAGAAAAATAAATTATAATTAATGAATGTCTTACCGCCCATAATGTAGATTTTAAATGTATACTAAATAAAAATATATTAGAATTCTCAGAGATTTTCATTCTCATGATGGCCTTACTATATATAAGTTTATGATGAAAGTCTTAAAAGTATATAATATTTACAATAAAATATATAATATCACATTCGATAACATATCTAACAATGAGGTAGTCATTAACATGTTTATTAGGATCATTAGAGATGATTCATTAGAAGAGTTTTTACGTTAGATACATATATCACATCATTAATCTCATAGTACAATCAATGATGAATGTTGTTTTTTTTTTCTTTAGAAAAAATATATAATTCACTAAATTATATTTGGATGCTTAGCAGATAATATGAGTTTGGTAGTCTTTATTTGTCTGTGAGTCTAAAGAAGAAAATTTAAATGAATATGTGATATCGTTGGAATTACACATATTTGATGTTGGAGTTATATGTTCGATACGAACACGTAATTTTTGACTACGTCAATAGTAAAGTGTCGAACTTATTATCGATGATATTGATTGAGATATATGAATTTTATTTTTGAAATTCTTTAAAATTTTTTGACACAAAGAATATGTGTTCGTTAGTTTATACTCTCACGACTTATATTGCATTCATATACATATGCAACATTTATAGCATGTTTAGGAAGTTGAGAGACAACCTAACATTTAATGATATGACTCTTGAGATGAAAATAAAGTACTTAAAGTACTAGTCCACATTTATATTTCGTTATTGTCTGGCTATCTGCATAAATCCTATGATAACGGTGAAAGGGGTAAAGAATATTTTAACATATATATTCTCGTGCATGAATCAAGAACTCTAATTTGAATTATTTATTCACGAGAAGTTAACTGATTTATTTACATATTATGATATCAAGTATGGTGGTAGTAGTAGCCACTATACCTATCATATTTCGATAACAAGAATCTTGATATTTTATAATAGTAGAAATTATATGAGTTCATTTATTATGTGCTATTTAAGATAATACGAGATCTATTGACTCATCCGGTATCGAGTGTAATATTAAAGTCTATTTTTTTCTATTGTAGTTGATATAATTTTGGATAGAAGATCAAGATTATAGTCATATATTGTTGAGGCATTAGCATGCATAAATGATTGAGAGGATTCGAGATTGGACATCCATGATTGAGATCGTACTGAAACAAGAGTAAAATAGTTGCTGACAGATGATGACTCGTGTGACTTTGAGAAGGTTGAGCCCATTACTAGTGATACTATCAGATGATTACATAATGGTGATCAGTTACATACTCATACAGGTTGGTATTAAATTGAGTTATTGAGACAGTTGAACTTGCTGCATTACCATTATTATGATTGAGATTGACTAACGATGTTTATTTTATGTTGTTATGATTTATAAGTTGTGATTTTGTGTTATTTTATTTATTTTTAGATTGAATAATGAATAAATAATTGATTATTGATGTATTTTTTTGATATTTTTTGTGATTTTTGTGAACTAAATAAATAATATAATGTAATGTCACACACACAACTCATAAATATTAACTTAAAATATGAAATTTGAAAAAATAATTATAAATAATTAATCCACAATTCCGACCGTGAGATGGTGAGTAGAATCACGAGTGTGACTGTGTGAGTCAGTCTCGAACTCGAAGTCCTAGCCTCTTATGACCTAGCTATGCTAGGGTTAGGCTTAGGCACTAAGCTGGATGATCGGGCATGGCCTGACATGACTTGGCCTAAATTCGGCTAGACTCGAGCTGGCAGGTCATGCTAGGCCGACCAAAAATAAGTCATGCAGTGCATGGAATGACACAACTCTCGTATTGGGCCGTGCCGACATGACACGATCTATTTGACACCTCTACGAATGATCATATATGATAATCTGAGATATTTTATTTAATTTTATTAATAATTATACTGGATAATATTTCTATTAGTTTTTAATAAAAATCTCATATTTTGTTTATTTTTATAAAATTTTGTGAAAAAAATGTACATTGATTGTGATATTATAATGTTGAGAAGTAATAGTATTTTGTAATATATTTTTTATTACTTTTTTTATTTTTTTGAGGAACGAGACATGATTAATTAAATATCATGTGCTAACACTTAAACTCAGAATGAAATAGGTAAATGAAAGATTTAATATTACTTTGAGATTATTAGGATATTTTTACTATAAAAAAGTATTCCTAGGTATTTTTAAGGAGAAATGATATTAGCTATTAACTTATTAATTAATTGAATATTTTATTATTTCTTATCAGAATTTATCACATATTAGTTTTTATATTCAGGAATGTTTATCTTTCACCCAAAATGTTTGGGTATATTTGTGTTCAGGATCTCTTTCTAGTTAGATATAAGATGATAGTTATGAAAGGCGTGCCTGAGGCGCGCCTAAAGCTCAGGCGCCACCACTCCAGGGAAAAATGCCTTGCTTCAGGCGAGGCGTAGGCGGGTGAGGCGCAGCAGGCGTTGACTTCCAGTTTCGGCGGCGGCAGGCGTCGACTTCCAGTTTCGGCGGCGGCAGGCGTCGACTTCCAGTTTCGGCGGCGGCAGGCGTCGACTTCCAGTTTCGGCGGCGGCAGGCGTCGACTTCCAGTTTCGGCGGCGGCAGGCGTCGACTTCCAGTTTCGGCGGCGGCAGGCGTCGACTTCCAGTTTCGGCGGCGGCAGGCGTCGACTTCCAGTTTCGGCGGCGGCAGGCGTCGACTTCCAGTTTCGGCGGCGGCAGGCGTCGACTTCCAGTTTCGGCGGCGGCAGGCGTCGACTTCCAGTTTCGGCGGCGGCAGGCGTCGACTTCCAGTTTCGGCGGCGGCAGGCGTCGACTTCCAGTTTCGGCGGCGGCAGGCGTCGACTTCCAGTTTCGGCGGCGGCAGGCGTCGACTTCCAGTTTCGGCGGCGGCAGGCGTCGACTTCCAGTTTCGGCGGCGGCAGGCGTCGACTTCCAGTTTCGGCGGCGGCAGGCGTCGACTTCCAGTTTCGGCGGCGGCAGGCGTCGACTTCCAGTTTCGGCGGCGGCAGGCGTCGACTTCCAGTTTCGGCGGCGGCAGGCGTCGACTTCCAGTTTCGGCGGCAGCAGGCGTCGAGCCATTACGTCATTTTTCTCCTTCTTCCTCTTCTTCTTCTCTGATTTTTTTTGCCGGATTCGCTGTCGGAAATGGGGAAATTTCATCGGAGAAGAATGGCAAAGCAACGGCGGGAGAAGCGGCGAGAGGCGGAACCATGCGAAACGCATGAGGAGCGCATCAGGGAAGACGACGTATTCAGCTGATCCAACCCAAAACGACGTCGTTTTGAGGTTCTGATTTAAAATAAAAAAATGTCACCTCCAAAACGACATCGTTTTGGTCTTCCAGGAATCAAAACGACGCTGTTTTGGAGTTTTGTGATTTTACGCCCTATAAAATCCTCTCTTTCTCGGGTTACACCCTAAAACCCTCAAAACAACCCTCCCAAAACATTCTTAAGGCTGGATTGAAGAGGAGAGAAGAAGAAGAAGAGGCTCAAAAGGTATTTTTTTTATTTTACCTATTTTTGTTGGGAAAAATTTCTTGAATAATACTCAAAAAAGATTTTCAAAAAATACTTAAAAAATAGGGGAAAATTTTTTGAATAATACTTTGAAAAAAATATGTATTTTTCAAAAAACTAATGCAGAAAAAAGGGAAAAAAATTCTGAAAATAACGAAAAATAAAAAAAAATCATGAAAAAAATTATAAAAATTATGAAACAATTAGAACAAAAATTATAAATAGTTTTAGTTGTTTGGCAAAGATTGAGTATGTTTATAATTTATAGATTTATAATATATAATATATTATGTATATGTTTTCATTTTTTTCTTAATATATTTGTCATTTTATTATAGATTTGTTGTAAAGATACATAAAAATGGACAAAGAGATTGAAGTTAAAATAGATGCCTCAAGTGGAAGAAAAGATCTGGGATATAAATATGCTTGTTTATTAAATGAGAAAGATACATCTACAGTCATTTATATTTTTTGTGATAAAGTAACTAAAGGAAGCATTTATAGACAAAAGTAACACCTTGTTGGAGGGTTTAGAAATTCGAAAAAGTGTACAAGATGTCCCGAACATGTTAGAAAAGAAATTGAAGATTATATGCCAGCCAAAAAAACTCAAAAAAAATCAAATAAGTTTTGGAAGTCATAATGCGAATGAGAATATGTTTGGGTTCCAAGATGAAGATGATGAAGACCTGGAGGTTACTAGCAAAAGGGGAAGAAAAGATATTTCTAGTGGTGGTAGCAATGGAGGGGGAAGTGGTGGTAGTGTTAGTGGTAGTTACATAAAGAGAATGAGGCAGAAAGGTCCTATGGATCATTTCTTTACTCCTAATCCAGAAATGATTATTCAAAATAGAAAAAAATACTCAAACTACTATCAACAATGCATATAAGAAAGAGGCCAAAGAGAGAGCTGATATACTATTTTGTAGATGGATGTATGATGCTGCGATTTCATTTAATGTAGTGAACTATGCTAGTTTCCAATCAATACTTGAGACAATTGGACAATATGATGTGGGTTACAAGGGATCAAATTTTCATGATGTAAGGGTTACTAACCTCAAGAAAGAATTGGCTCTCACAAAGGCTTCAATGGTGGTTCATTTCACAAAATGGAAGCAAAATAGATGTTCAATTATGTCAGATGGATGGACTGATAGGAAGGAAATGTCATTGGTGAATTTCTTGGTGAATTTATCAAGAGGGACCGTGTTTATGAAATCTATTGATGCTTCTTCTATGGTCAAGACGAGAGAGAAATTGTTTGAATTACTTGACAGTTGGGTCGAGGAAGTTGGCGAAGCCAATGTTGTTCAAGTGATTATAGATAATGCTTCAAATTATGTGGCGGCAGATACATATAATTAAAATTCAAATTTTTATTTACTTATTTATGTAAGTGATTACATCTATTATCTATTTATTGTGTTTAAATTATGTAGGGAGGTTGTTGGAAATTAAAAGACCATATTTGTATTCGACACCATGTGCCGCACATTGTCTTGACTTGATATTAGAAGATATTGGAAAACTACCACACATCAAGAAGACAATGGAGAGGGTCATATCCATAAGCGGCTACATCTATAATAGAACGGGTTTGCTCAACATGATGAGATGATTTACTGAGCAAAGGGAGTTGTTAAGGCCTGCTAAGACTCAGTTTGCAACGACCTTTATCACCTTATCCCGTATCAATGAACAAAGAAATAACTTAAGGAAGTTGTTTACTAGTTTAGATTGGACGAAAAGTAAATGGACAAATGAGCAAAAGAGAAAATATGTAGCCAATATAATTTTCATGTCTTTTTTTTGGAATATTATTGTGTTTTTGTTTGAAGGTGTCAGGCCCTCTTGTACATGTGCTTCGTTTGGTGGATGGTTAAAAGAGACCTATAGGTTACATTTATGCAGCCATGAAAAATGTGAAGGAAATCATTATCAAAAGCTTTAATGAAAATATAGAGAAGTATAGTGAAATCATGGAAATCATTGATAGGAGGTGAGAGGTTCAACTTTATCGGCCTTTGCATTCAGCTGGGTATTTTTTGAACCCACAATTTTATTATGATACAGAAGGATTAGGAATTGACCTAGATTCAAAAATCTTTGAAGATGTATGTAGTTGCATTTCGAGATTGGTGAAAAACAGAGATGAACAAGATACAATTTTATTACAACGCGACTAGTACATGCATGCTAGAAACCTTTTTGGTAATGAGTTTGTCATTAAAACAAGGAAGACTAAACCTCCAGGTTAGTCCTTTAGTTTTGTTAATTAGTACATTGAAATTATTATATATGTTTGGTTAAAACAGGTGAAATATTCAACTAATAATTTATTTATATTAATTGTAGCTGAATGGTGGGGTATGTTTGGATCAAGTGCTAGAAGTTTGCAAAAGTTTGCATTGAGGGTTCTCAACCTAACATGTAGTGCATCAGGTTGTGAAAGGAATTGGAGTATCTTTGAGAATGTAAGTTACTAAAGCAATTACATGCAATTGAATTTGTGTCTTTAAGTTACAACATTATTTAATGTAACTTAGATTCTTCAAAACTAAAACATTAAGATATAATCATGAAAATTATTATTTTTTCAGATTCATAGCAAGAGGAGAAATAGGTTGGACCATCAACGCTTGAATAATTTGGTGTACATTAAGTACAACCGAACCTTGATGAAAAGATACACTGAGCGTCATACCATTGATCTCATTATCTTGAAAGAAATAGATGATAGCAACGAATGGTTGATGGGAAGAATGGAAGATGAAGGTGTTGCAGAAGATGATTTGGTGTTTGAAGGTGATGATTTAACATGGGGTGATGTTGCAAGAGCTAGTGGAGTTGAGGAGCTTAGGGTTTATACAAGAGCTAAACCAAGCAAAACACAAACACCAACACCAAAATCAAAGTCAAGATCATCTAGCTCTAAATATTCTCCTACTCTTGCTTTGATTGATGAAGATGAAGAGATGACTTATTCATCGGGAGAGGAAGATGAAGAAGAGGGAGAGTAGAAGATTGATGATGGGGATAATATTGATGAAGACTTTCTTGATTTAAATTTAGATGTAGATACATGAGTGTTTATTTTGTTTTAGAACTTTGAATGTTTGTTATTTTGTTTTGAAACTTTGAATGTTTGGATGATAGGAGCACTATTAATATTTGATTTTTATCTTTGATGTTCTTTAGTTTATTATTAGATGAAAATTAAAGACTATATTTAGTAAAATGTATAATTTTTATGTGTATTAGGCTTGGTGCGCCTCAAATAAAAAAGCCCGCGCCTCAGTGCACCTTGTGCCTTAAGGCCCCAAAAGACTTTGCGCCTCAGTGCGCCTTGCGCCTTAAATAACTATGCTTGGGATACATGTACTTCTCACTAGAGTATAAGTGAATCATTATAAGTGTGAATGTGATGTTATTTGAGATTTTACTTGTTGACAAACTAAGTGCTTTTTTACAAAGTCTATTTTATTTTACTTAATTTGTAGTCACTAAAAGTACATTCTCATATTTTTATGTTATGCATTTTAGTATTTTTAGGATAAATGATAAGTTTGGAATGATGTGCTTCTTTTAAAATTTTCTTTACTAATCCTTGAGGAATGAAAAACCTTCTTTAAATTAGTACCAACCATTCGTGGATAATCTTCACTCAATTCCTCCATTTTCTTTATCTACACATCTTTTTTCTGAGCCTCAAACTATGAAGAAAATTTCTCAAGTCCAAGTATTTAATTGCTAATAGCATTTCTCATAGGAGCTTCCACGTATCTTCATGCTCAAAGTATCTGTCATAATATTGGCCTGACAAGGATAGTAATGCAACGTAGGAGATATTGTATCCACCGTCTTTGTTTTAGGTTGAACTCTTTTTGAGAAATTAGATATTTA
Source organism: Sapria himalayana (assembly GCA_029783825.1). Lineage (NCBI taxonomy): Eukaryota > Viridiplantae > Streptophyta > Magnoliopsida > Malpighiales > Rafflesiaceae > Sapria > Sapria himalayana. Next base: position 10,523,481 of record JAREIK010000385.1, read on the forward strand.
AGGCTATTACAGTTGGAGTATACATCGAACTTAACACCATACAAGTAGCACATTCAGAATTATAAAGCAAAAATAACTACCACTAATTTTAAATCATAGGTATGATAATTCTTTTCATGAGGCTTAACTGTCGAAATCCATAGGCAATGAAGCCTATGTGTAAACCACAAAAGATGACACTCTATCTAGTAGCACAAGAAATTGAGTTATAATTAATTTGGTTTTAACTCTTTAAAAGTTGCTTCACACTTATCATACTACTCAAACCGAATATGTTACTTGGTCAAATTATGTACCTCTTAAAAGGTTCTCAACAAAATGACGAATAAATTACTAAACTTAGAAAATTATGTACCTTAGTTATATTGGTTGGCCTTGACTAACTAAACACAATTTTTATCTTTTTTGAATTCATCGAGATTCCTTCTTCAGCTATCACGTGTTATAGAAATTAAATGCTTGTAGTCCAGAATATACTTATATTACTTGGTATATAATTTATGTTCTTGAAGAATCTGTAAAACTTGACTTAAAGATTGCTTATGTTCTTCTTTTGTCTTAGAATACATAAGTACATCATTATTGAAGATGATAGCATACTTATCAAAAAAAGTAGAAATACCCAATTCATTAAATTAATAAATGTAGTCCAAGCATTAATCACTTCAAAAGGAAGCATCTTTATAGCGCCCAAATCTAGTTTGAAATGCCGTCTTAGGTACTTCTTCCAAGATTCTCAACTAATGATGACCATAAATTAATTTTAGAAAAAAAATTAGATTCATGTCAACTGATCAAATAAGTCATTTATATAATTTTCAATAACTATTATATAATCATAGTGATCCATTGTATTTCTTAGCAAACAGAACATGAACTTCCGCTTGACAACACACTAAGCCATACAGAATCTTTATCCAAGGTCTTGGAGTTGTTTTTATAACTCTTTTAACTTGGTCGATGTCATTCGGTATGTAATAATAAAATAGGCTTGGTTTCTTGTACCAAGTTTATAAAAAATTTTATTTTCCTTGAAGAAGACAACACAAGTAGTTTCTTGAGAAATAAGTCACCGAACTCAAGCATACAGTAATTGAAATCAAAAAGTTTTATTTTTAGGCATTTTTTTAGTCTTATTTAATAGAGTGAAATACAAAGATAAACTTAATCTTTTCATAATACTGGTCACTAAATCGTAGTCTTGAAAACTAATATTGCTTTTAACACAACAAAATTTTTATCAGCTTATAACATGAATCTTCCCAATTAATAATCAAGATTCAAGCATAACCTTAAATTTTGATAACTAATTTATTTCAAGAATTATATCATATCTGGAAAATTTTAAAAGTAAAAGATTCATACGAAGCAACAAATTTTTAAAATAAAAATCATAGTTCTTACACAAACATTTTAGAGTTACTGTGGTGCCTATTGGATAAGCAACACACATACTAGGATTCAACTCAATTTTAATACCATAATTATTAGCAAACATATAATAAGTAAAGGAATTCAAAAAAGTAGTATCAAATAAAATATTAGCCCAAGTATTTTGCACAAGAAGCTTACATTTTATTATAGGGTTAATAATTACGGAAGATTATAATTGAAATTTACATTGTATTCAGTAGCGATTGTAATAGTTTAAAGTTTTAGATTGTACAAATTTTTGATTGAATATTTTTATCACCTATTGAAAAAAAAATTTATAGGGTTCATAATAACTTATTCATCTCTGACTATAGGCATGCTTGCAAAAGCTTTCCTTTGAATTATGAGAGCTTTTCCCTTATTACTCATTGGTTGCATTGCATCTAAAGTTGAGGCATCTAAAGTTGTCTAGAATACTTTTGTACACCAATACACTAAGCTAAAGCTATACCCCTAGGTGCTAAAATAATTACTTACTAAGGTGGTTATTGAAATTGGTTGAGATAATTTTTTATGAAATGTCTCTTTTGCCCATAACCATAATATTTTACTTTGCGAAAGTATGGTCCACCTATGAAAAAGTTATCACCTTGTTAACAGAACTTAGTCTTGAATTAGTATTAGTAGTGTAAGAAGTAAGTAGTTTTGTTTGGTGTTCAAATTATTGAACATTTATTAGTATTTTGGTGATTTTAATAATGTGTAAGCATGTGAATGTGATATTTATGACTTAATTTTATGATTTTATAGTTTTAATGAATTTTGATTAAAAATCACGAAATCAATAAGTTTTTTGATATATTTGACGGATGGATAAATTATGAAGTATTGAATAATTATAATGTTCATTCTTAGTTGAAGTTCAAACTAATTGGTTATGATAATTCTTATATGTTATGATTTTGTCAACTTGTTAGTATAATTCTTTTAATGTGTAATATATTTTTTATGTCTATAATATTATTATGACGTTATAATCTTACTTATCTCATAATATTTAATTAGTTGCAACATCAATTTCATTTTGCAGTAATTAATTATCCTTCTAGTGCTAAAAGTTATGATTATTTTTTTGCTTCACAATTTTATCTCTAATATGACTTGATAATTTCAAGTTAGTCCTGATTTTTTTACAAAATCAAGATTTTTGAGTTATATAAAGTTATAAAATCAAAATTATATAGGACACATCTATGATAATTATTCAGTGTCACGATAATTATTTAGTGTCGCAAAAATTATCTAGTGTCACGATAATTATTTAGTGTCGCAAAAATTATCTAGTGTCACTACAATTATTTAATGCTGTAATAATTATTTAATATCATGATTTTTGGATAGGAAATATTATAAATAATATTACTTGAGTATGATTATTCCCTAAGACCGTGATCATTTTCTTCGAAAGAAGATAAAATTGTACTTTTCATGTTCAAATAAATTATTATTTTTTTGAATTTTTTGTTGTGTTGTAACATAATGATATATAAGAGAAATCAAGATAGTGTCATGGTTATTTTTAGTGCGGCAAGCACTCGAGGCACATAAAAGAATATTTTTTGTGCTATGATCATTTTCTAGCATAATGATCATATGATGCACATGAGAAGCATTCCAAATGTGATAACCATTTTTAGTGTCATATTTATATTATGATCAAGAGAGATCAACACTAATATTATAACCACTTTTTAGTGCTGTAGCTATATTATGACATGAAAGATCATTTACAATGCCGTAACTATTTTTATCATTGTGATTTTGCCTTATAAAAAGATTGTGATATATTCTAAAGTTCCAGTTATTTTTTAGAGTTACAATTATTTAAGTATAAAAGAGAAATAAATAAAAATTGAGTAAAATTTCTCAATTCTTCTATTACTTCCAAGTACCAAGTAAAAATTTAGGTACAACTACCAAATACCAGAGATGAATTTCATATTTTTTCGAGGCTTCACAAGCAAACGAGAGATGCGAGGCATAAATTAATCCCTAGAGTTGAGGGGCACGATTCTCAAATCCTCTAGGCTTGATCAAAATAATTTATGGTTTAGGATTTGCACAATTTTGTTTGTGTGTTGTACAAATAAATTTATATTACTGAATGAGCCTAGACTCACATTGTCTTATGAAAGTTGATTGATGGATAATGAAATAGAACTTGAATTAAGATTTGATTATTTGTAGGGTTGTCTGAGTTGTTATGATGAATGATGACAAGTAAATCATGAGGTTCATTCGTATATATGATAAAAAGGAAGTGATAGTTCTTTAGACCACTATGTGTGAGATAAACTTATATGCTAAAATCTAAAATTTTAATATATTAATCGTTGTGAGTATGATGCGTACAAAACTAATAATACAAATGCTTTTACATTTCAAATTTATTATATATTTTAAAAGAATTAGTTCTCGATTGAAGTGAATTTTATATAGAATATTCTATTAAGGGTTTCACTTTTAGTGTGAGAGTCATATTGTTATCGATAAGGATAGTGACAGATAATTTTCAAGACATGCACAAGTAAATTTTGACTCATAAGATGATGACATTCCTTTTGAATTGATTTTATTTGTATGATTTTTATTGGTGAAACTTGAGCTAAGTTTATGTTAACTCTGCAAGTATAGTGCTTACAAAATTAAAAATATAAATTCTTATAAATCATGTTAATTCTTGATTTTTATAACACATGAGATGAGAGAATAATAATATATATACGAAGCAATAAGGATAATTGTCAAGTTACCTAAAAAATATGAGATTGTAAATGATTTTCAAGCAGAAATGAGTTGTTATCTCGGTCGATAATATACTGAGTGAACAACTATGAGAGGATTATTATTTGGGATGAGCTCAATGGTGATAGCTACCTTATATGTTGTTAGAGTAAAAAATTATTACACAATAATCTAATTTTCATTCTGTAACCAAATACAATATAATTTAAACTATTTGAATGCATATTACATAAGTTAAATAAATAAATCACGAATCTAAGTTTGATAGCACAATTTGAAATATCTAATTTATTAAAATTTTTTCTCTTAATTGATTGATCAAATTATTAATATAATTCCCATGTGATTGATATTGAATGTAAATTTTCTTTACTACTTATATGAGATGTCCTCAAAGGTGTAAGGGTTGTTAATGAGTGAGAATTTATTTCTATTATTATCAATGAATTTTTGAGACACTATCTATTCAACAAAATTATTTAGCATAACAAAGCTGCAACAAACCTCTTATTTGATAAATAACTACAAAATTTGCCTTGTTGACATGTTCTAAACTTATTTCTATTATCATGGATATGTGAAGTGCTATTCCTTTGTTGTTTTACTATGAGAGTTCTTTTTACAAGCTTGCTATATCTACAAAGTTGTAAGGAAACTATCTCTAGATTAAATAAGATTTCAGCCATTGCTCAAAACATTGAGTTTGCTTATTCTTAGTATTAACCATTTAAGGAGCAAAATATGTTAGCTTAGAAAATATGGCATTATACTCAATCATGCTATATTAGTTTTATATACTTCTGAGCCTTTGCTCCTCCAGAGGTCTTGTTGAAGTACTTGTCATTAAAGAGGTTTTCAAACTTAGTTCACGTTAAATGAGATGTATCTAGAAGCATAGTGACATTTTCTTACTAAAGGTTTGCTTTTTTAATGAATAGGGAAGCTACCATGAGAACTTTGAGGCCTATGGAACCCCTAAAATTTTCATCTTTTACTTTCCCAAACACAGCCACAACTCTATTGCTGAATGATCGGGCTCACCTCTAAAAAATGTATTTTCTGTTTAGAAAACTCATTAAAATATCATGTACTTCTAGACATGTTCTCATGCTCCGGTGTCAACTGAGAATCAACAAGTGCAATTTTTCTAGAAACCACAAAACATTTTTTCTGTACCACATGGCCAAATAGATTTGCCACTCCCTGGAAAGTTTGAAATATGTATACCCTTTCCACCATGCTTTGGTACTTCAACTGATGCAGTGGCACCAAGGGCCTCTATGACTCTCGTGATTCCTGTATAGTCCTCCAAGCCAAAGGTAGGTGTTTTCTACCATGGTTTCATCTAGAGCTTATCTTGCACTACTATACAAGCAACAACCAAGACTTAAATTTTAACAATATAAAATTTGAATCCCACTTAACAACTTCAAAAAGAAAACAATCACTCATATTCCCAGGAGTGTTACTATGAAATAATCAAATGCTTAGTAATTCAAGCACACAATCACATAAGTTAAGATGATTTATCATATTTATGATATCAAATTATCCACATATATTGTATCTTGGGAAATAACTTTTGATACCAAAAATCGTCGTGATTCCTGTAGAGATATCAAATGGGCCATGTGGTATTGCCACAATCCAAAAAATGATAGCCTAGTTGGCCCCCTGTTAGACTCAGCAAGAATGGATGTCGATGCTGTGCTTATGTTACTTCGACACGACACGACACATTTTATGTCAGCCTGACACGACTCAACGACATGACTTTATGAATTGGGCATGTTGGTTGTGCTGGGTTAGACTGGGTCTTGCTGGTCCAAGCTAGCAATGGGATGACATCGCCACAACATAGCCACGACATTAGCTTGGTCATGGAGCTTGGCCACCTTGGCCTTTGGCCAACCAAGTCCAACTTGGCATTGGGCATTGGCAATGGCCAATGGCCAATGGCTGAATGTCATTGCCATTCAGCAATGGGGCTTTGGGTAGAGTTCAAGCCTCCAAGGGCCCTAGGACCACTAGGGGGACCTAGTGTGCTTGTAGGATGTGGGATGTAGCCAATGGGGCATGGTCGTGGGCCATGTTCATTAGGTAGTGGGCTATATTTAATCAATAGTTAGTACTCAGTTACTGAATAGAAAATTAAGTAAAATTTAAATATAAAATTAAAGAAGTTTAAATTAAAAAAGAGTACATCAATGAAAATAAATACACAAAATATGAGATATAACAGATATGATAATTACTATTCAATTTGTGTTAGTATTCTAGTTTAGATCATCACGTTTGATTCCGATGCTAGAACTAATCTCAATATACTCAATGTCATCATATGAGTCATCTTTTATCACTATCTCTTTTATTATATCTTGAATTTTCTTCTATGATATATAATATTATCATATGATAAGATGAAATAATAATTGGTGTCTAAGTACTGAGATAATTTATTCTTATTTGATGAATCACTCTATCATTTATCCCATACTAATTGAATAAAAAGATATCATCTTCGAATGTGGTATTTATGTCCTTACTCAGAGTCTTCCACCATTTTCGAATATCAAAATCATATCTAGTGTCGTTAAGTAGGAATGTATCTTGATATAATTTATACATAAATACGACTCTACTATATTTATTAAGTTTAATTATTAATTATTTTTTTAATTTAAAATATTTTATTATATTACTTTTATTTGTAAACTTAGGAATTCTATGATAAGAATATTAAAAATAAATTTACATAATATTGATTATTTTAAATTTCTTCTAAAATTTTAATTAGAAATTTTATCATAATAATTAAGCCATGTATTTCCTTTCAAACTAATTATGGTAAATGAATATGGTTAATAAATTTGAAGTTGATCCAACGTCAAAAACTTCATTTTAAAGTTGAATTTTCTTGAGATTCAATACATCATATTTATTTGATTTATTAATCGACACGTCTCTTAAGATAGTACCACCAATACTTGAACTATTAAAGTGTGTCTATTTTTTTGTTTTTTAAGAAAATGAGTCAAGATTATGTGAGATAATTTAGTTTTGGTCTCGATCTAAGATCTTTCGGTCGGGTTATTATTATTATTAATGTCTAGATAGTAGTAATTTTTATTAAATTTATAAAATATTATCTTTTAATAATTTATATTTTTACTAATTTTTTTATTAACTTAAAAGTCTAAAATTCTAAATATAATAAGAATAATAAATTATAATGTGTAGCTTATTTTTCTTTATGCAATAGATAATCTGGATGTTACACTTGCATGCATAATTTTAGGATACCAGTAGCTTAATTTAATAAGAATAATCTTGTATTCTCATGCTTAATATAATAAGAATGATAATTTATAAATTATTGGCTTAATTTATGCAATAGATAATCTTGTATTCTCATGCTTAATGTGTTTTGTCATGAAATTTTAGGATACCAGTAGCACTTTGTTTCATAAATTAAAAATTATCACTAATAACTAATTTACAAAAAAAAAATCTTAAAAAATGAGAATACAACATTTTTTTAGAGCATAGAGAAGTGATAAAAGAAAATAGTTTATAAATTAACTGTGAAAAATTAAAATTTGAGTTTAAGTATTTGTATATTTTCTTTTGAATAAAAAAATAATTTGTTTTTTTAAAAAAATTAAAAACAGGATAAAAATTTGACAGCCAATGAATATTTGTTCTAGAGCCATTGGAAGCAATCCAATGACTCATATAAAATTGATTATTTATTTATTTTTTTTTTATTTTTTCTGACATGATAGCGACAAACACTACCCTCTCATTGTGTTTGTCACCTCTTTGGGGGTTCAAATGGCCAAAAAATGGCTTATTGATAGAGTAATATGTTATTTTTACATAGTTTATTTGTTAAAAATCACCCATGCCAGGGTATGGGTGTCACATGCCATGCCTATGTGCTTGGCACACATACCATTCTTGGTATGATATGAGGCATGCCATGAGCCAGCACGACCACTGTTTAGGTATGGTTTTGGATTGTGCCATGCCGAGCTTGTCATGACTATTTCATGATATGCTTCGTGCTGTGCTTGAGCCTCCTTACCCACTTAACACCTCTAGACCCTTGGGCACTATCCTTCCAGAGACCCATACTCACCTTGCCTAAGATCTAGACGAAGGAGGGGTGAGGAGAGAAAGAAGAGTCCATAATTTAAATATTGGTAAACAGGGAAATGATTAAAAATAATTTCACAAACTAATGTGAGACATCATATTTTTTAGAGCAATATTACACGTATAATTATTAAGGTTACAACCAAATTAATTTTTCAAATAGTTTTATAAAATTTAGCCTTCTAGCTCAAATAATATTATTTAAATATGTCAAAATCACTCAATGATCCGTACTATCCAAAGTAGCTTCTAACATTTCAGTTCATGAGAATTTTTTATGATTTTTTGTATCTAGGAAAAAATAAGGATGGGCATAATTGGCCAATAAGAAAAACTCATGAAAATACAAGAAGATCTATGTTTTATATTTATAGCTATATATTTTTTCAAAATATACATCTCAAAAGAGATTCATTTTAAAGATATTATTTTAAGTTGATTTTATTTGGGATTCAATATATTATATTTTTTGGTATATTGATTAATATTTTTTAAGATGACTAGTGTCGTTAATACTCACACACACACACACACATATACTTTTTATAATATACATAGTGTTGAATTTTTTTTGATATCACTAGTAGTTTTATTTTTAATATATTATCACTCTCTAACATCTTAATATTATCTAAACTAAGTTTTTATTTTTTCATAAAATTTTATAAAACTAGAAAAAATTTGAGATTCTTCTTTAACACTGATAATATTTTAAATTAAGTATAATTAATAATAAAATTAATAAAATATTGCAAGTCATCATACTTAATCATTCTATATGGTCCTTAAATATTTGAGTGAATTTGATGAAATGAGTCTCCCTAGTTCTTTTTTGACGTGCTAAATAGGAAATTTTATCATGTTTTTTTAGCTGACATGTCTTATAATTAATAAATATTACTTATAAAAAATACTAGTGGAGGAGAAAACAATGTTATATTCTTGTTGTTTCATAAATTAATTGATAAAAATAAGTTATGACAAACCTCTAATACATATAAGACATGCATAAAAAACATACTAATATTGATTTTGCTGTGCCCATAGGCATTTAGGCCATAATATTATTTGAAGTTGTAGACTATAAAAAAAAGCAAAAAAAAAGTAATTTTTTATTCCATGAGTGTTGACTTATGAATCTATTATCTAAAAATTTATAGCGAGGTGGTGAACATTAAATACAGTGGATATAAATGTGTTCATGCTAGTAATTAAAGAACAAAATATAGCATACTTCTAAGAAAGTGTTGGTGTAACACCATTAATATATGTTTGTATAGGAATTAACATGAGTAAGTGTGATGATCTGCTGTATAATCTTTGAACATTGAAAAGTCCATCATAATTCAAGATTTCTCTATCATATGGAACGTCTTTTTATTCTTAAATTACATGATTAATTGAATATATTTTTTAATTATTTTTCATTGTGTATTTTTTAGATCTTGCATTAAAGAGAGAAATTATTTAATATTTTTTAAAAAATTTTTGAGAATATTTATTTTATTTAAGATTTTTTCTCAAGTCTTGATAAAAATAAAATAAAATAAAAAGTAATAAAATATGTGTATTTCCTGATTGCTTTAATACTTAAAAAGAGTACATATGTTATTATATAAAAACAAATAAAGTTTTAGTTAGCATTAAAATTATTTTTTTTTGAGCAAGATTTATTCTTTAATGATTATAGGTAGGATAAAAATTCAGAAGATATATTTGGATTTATATTATTTCTTATATTTCTATGGTTCCACTTTGGGCTCCAATTAGGAGAGTGTTGCCCCTCTTTTCTGGTATTTTTGAACTTGTTAGTTTGTATCATAATGACTTTCTTTGAGTCATCATATGTACAAATAAGTGTAAATACATATTAAATTTATAATGAGATTTTTTTAGAAAAGAAACCTCATTCTAATTTAGTTGAGATGGTTGCTATTGAATCGATTCCAATTCCAACTTTGAGTGAGTGAGAGCATGAGTAGATGATTTCTCAAGATTTAGAATTTATTCTAAGATTAAAGAGCATATGTTGTTTGTTCAGAACAAAGAAAAATCTTTCGAGAAGTCTCATGATCTTGCAACCTGCTCATTTAAATTTAATTTTTTGATTGTTTTCTGGACAAACAGAGGAGTTGTACTCAAAATAATATTTCTCATGTATTATTGTACTTTTATCTACTCTTTATTTTGTCTCTAATGTTTGCTATCCTAATTCATTTATTCATTTATAAGGATAATGTATATTGTTGATTTTTATGAGATTATTAAGTTTATGTTTAATATTTATTTATGTTTTTATATGGTATTGAAGCTAGATATATAAATCCTAAAGTGTGTTTTTGTGTAACTATAAATGCATGTGTTATTGTGTAGAGCAAGCATGCACAACAATATATGCATGCTTGTGTCGGAGTATTTGGTGCTCACGTCTTGTTTGTTGATTGTAAAAGTTATTGTATAGTTAGTTATAATTATTGAGAGATTGATTTATCATATTTTTACTAATAGTTACTTTTTTTGGTTTGCACATGTAAGTTTTATGTTATTCTTTGTTTTTTTTTTTTGGAAAATTCATGCGTCATGTTTTTTTTTTGTTGATTGTGTATGTGAATGCTTTCTTTACCATGATAGATGATGATATGAGAAATTATTAAATTTAAGGAGTACATTTAATTATAATTTCAGATGGATGATATTTGAAAGCTCAAATATTTTCTTGGCATAGAAATGATTTGTGATAATAAATATATTTTGTTGTCACATTGGAGATATACTATTGATATTCTCAAAAAGAATAATATTTTAGGTGAGGCTCTAGTGAATACTCTTATCGATAATATATTAATTTTTTACTTGTTATGGGCTTTCAACTTGACTCAACTATATGCAGAAGAATTATAATAAAGATTAATTATTTGATTATTATTAGACACCCAAATAGATATAACATTTATAATTAGTATAATTAATTATTTCTTTGATTTTTATTGATAAGTTTATTTTGTTATAGTTCTTCATTAACTTAGATGTGTTACAATCATTAGATATTAATATATTTTTAAGTGATCAATGATATTTTTATCTAGGTTATTTTTTTAGATTTTAATCAGATATTATAAAGAGAATAAATTTATTATTAGTTATTATATTTTTTTGGAGATAATCTTATTTCCTAAGAAAGTTTGAGGTCGACAAGTAAATGACAATGATAATAATTATTTGTGAGATAATTTGGACCAAATAATTTTTTGTATTGATCATATATTTACTTATTTCTCACATAATTCTCTACAATGATATTTTTTGCAGTGATATATTTAATTTTCAATTCACTATATTATATGTAGATGAATCACATTGAGATAAATTATTTTTTTCTAATAAAAAAATTTCAAAATAAAATTATCATTATAGATTATTTTATACAATGAATCAATTAGTCAATATATTCACAAGTGTCTCGAATAAGACTCAGCTACTTTTTTTTTCCCTAACTTGGTATATTGAAATATGTAAATACATGTTTGATGTGGGGTGTTATGATATTTTTATTGTTTTTTTAATATTTTATGTTTTTTTGTTTTGTGAAACAAGTATCTAACTTGTGAGCTGCTCCAAGTAGATTTAACTTTTATTTGTAGTATTTAAAATATCCTTGTATTCATTGGGTGTTTTAATTATTATTAAATATTTTTTCAATGCCTAATTTTTATAATAACTACAAATTTGATTCTCAATGATTAAATGAAACATATAAAAGTTGATTGTTAATTCTTAAAGGGGATATTTGATATATTTATTATTATATCTTATATTTTTTATTCAAATCAGACAAAAGATCTTATAAGAGTCCTGAGAGAATTTTAATTGATTTTTTTTTATTCCAAATTGAGTGCCCTTTCCTAGCTCGTGATAAGAGGGATTACCTTGGCTGGGCATAGATCATATTATATTCGTATACTAGTTTGAGGAGTATTGAAATATTTATTCGGATAATATGTTGAAATTTGTAAGTAATAAATGTCAAAGAATTGGACGATAGAACTACAAATGATCTCTTAAAATTTTGTTAAGTTCCTGGAGTGCAATTTAAATCTCATATTATAAGAGTATACATCGATAGATTATCAAATGCAGTCTTATAGTTGTATTTACTCTCATTGCATAAAAAAGGGAAGATATTTAAATTTTTTCTCAGCTACAGGCTTGTGTTGTGAATTACCTGGATATTTATTAATGCAGGTTGAGTATGATGTTGAGTCTTGTGGTGATGCTGATGCCATTATCGATGGGTGTATTGATATTAAGAAAGCAAGTCTCACAATGCCAATTGGTGGTTATGTGATTTATGGTGTTGCCCATCAGCATACTGGAGGCATTGGTTCAACTCTCTATGGGGAGGTGATTGACTACCTTTTGATCTTTTTGTGATAATTTTGATGAATCATATTATTATCCAAGTCATATCTTCATTTGCATTTCTGAATCATTTGATTATGTATTATACAGCCCTTCTGATTTGAATTCATTCAATTGAGTGGGCTATTTTGATTTGGAAAAAAAAATGAATTAAGCTGAGTTTGATTTTTAGCTTTTTATTTAGGATCCAATGAAGTTTGAACAGCAGACTCTGAACTGGTATTTTTCAAATGTATTTGCTCACGTGCATTCCACTTGCCAGTGTTGTTCAGCCATGCTTGTAGACTGGGCTTGGCAGTCACATTCTTTTTTTGTTATGAGTTTTTTTTCTACTCTCCATCCGCCCTCCTCCCCTCTCTTTATCTCCCTCCCTCCCTCCATCTCTCTCTCTCTCTCTCTCTCTCTCTCTCTATATATATATATATATATATATATATATATATATATATATCTCACCCATTTCTCTCTCTCATTGGAACTTCAGTTCACCTCCATCGTATTGTTTTCGAGTGGCGGTCATTAGCAAAATAGTTCCATTTTAACCCTATTATTTCTGTCTATGATACTGACAAAATAGGAATTCTGTGTATTTCTCTGTATATTTTGAGTCAAAAGGCTACAAAATATACACAAATTAAGTCATGATCTGATTATAAATTCTTAAATATGTGCAGTAAAGATTTTTTTTAAAAAATAATGTTAATAAAATATTTACTAATCTCAATACTCTCCTCAAGTTGGAGCATATATATCCTAGCTAAATGTGTCAAAAAAGCTGGGCAGATCGGGCCCCTCCCGAGGCACAACCCGAGTTCAGCAGTGCCTAGCATGGCATGGTCCAGAACCGTGCCTCTGTGTTGGGCTAGCTTGAGGCACGACTCATGCCGTGCAGTGCATGGTGAGGTAACACGGGTCTCATGCTGTGCCAGGCATGGCCTGGTACCCAGGCCTGAAGGCATAGTTCTTCGGCACGACCCGAACTGTGTCCCATCCCCCTGCCCCAGATGGTCGGACCCAGATCTTGGGCTGGCGTTCGGACTTCGGAGTCCAAAGTCCGATCGATTAAAGCCTGAACTCGATCCCAACGTGATGCTCGACTTCCATTTTCCCATCTACCGAGACCCAAGCATGATGATTCGATGATCCCGAACTTGATCCTAAGTCTATAGGTTCTAGAAGCCGAAGTTTCTTGAATTTGTGATCGTTGGGTCGGTTCGACGGTGAACCGACCCATCGGTAAAATAATGTATTTTTTATTTTAAGTAGTTGGATTCGACCCCAATGACTAGGTGGCAGAATCTGATGAATGTAGTGATTTTGCCCTCTTAAAATATCAAAAAAAAAATCAAAAAATTATAAAAAATTGATTTTTTAAATTATATTTTAAATTTATATATTATTCTTCCTCATTCATAATTTTTATCTTATATCTAATTCTCTCTTTCTTTTTCTTGTATTATTTTTTCATCTTTTCTTGGTTCTTGTATTTTTCTCTTTCTCTCTCTTCTCTCTCTCTTTCTCTATCTCTCTAGGTCTCTCCTTTTGATTTTGACTTTTAGGACTCGAAAGTAGAGTGTAAACTATCGATTGTGGTGCATATATCATAAAGAAAATAAGATTTTACACATTATGAGTATTGATTTTAAATTTTATTTAGTTTAGTTTTTTTTTAAACTATAAAAAATTTAAAATGATAAATTATAATTCAAATGACAATAACGAAATTAATTTTAAACATAAATATTAAAAATTTTAATATGGATAATAATAATCCTACCTAAAGGTCCGATACTATTGAAATTTTGTTTTCTTTAGTCGTCTCGATGGCTTGACCCAAACCCAAATATCTAAAAAATAAAAATTAGAAGAAAATTAATAGTTTGAATTCACTTAATATAATATAATATAAAAATATTAGGAGTGTCGATGAAGAATCGGTATAATGCAAATAATGTAAAAAAATATTGACCTATAAGAGTTCATGTGAGACTAGGTACCTTAAGAGACATGCCGAACAATATACCAAAAAATATGGTGTATTAGATCCTAGGCAAACCCAACTCAGTGGCGAGTTCTTTGAGGCTGGATCTAATTTAGCCTTAATGTTGACTCCATTCATATATCACAATGAGTTAGGGAGGAAAGACATAACTAAACCAATCATCATGATGAATTTTTTGATTATATTTCAGAGGATCTAAGGGTAGTCAGTACCATGCAACTTATTTTTAGCCTGTATATCATAGGATTCCTAGGTCAACATCTAGGAACGACATACTAAATTATTATAACTTAAAAAAATAATAATTAATGAATTTAGGAAATATAGTGGTGTGGTATCCATGACGTCTGATATCTTGACTAATCATGATGATACATCTTATGTATGTCTCAATCGCCTATTATGTAGATTTAAAATGGGTACTAAATAAAAAAATATTAGGATTCTCATAGATTTTTCATTCTCATGATGATCTGATCATTTATGAGTATATGATGAGAATCTTTAGAGAATATAATATTCAAAATAAAATATATAGTATCATATTTGATTATACATTTAATAATAAAGTAGCCATTAATATATTTGTTAGGATTATTCGAGATGGACTAGAGGTGTCAACCCTGGCCCGGCATGAGGCACGACACGGTTCGGCCGTGCCTGGGCCGGCCCAGCACGAGAAAATTCCATGCTTGGGCTCGTGCCGTGCTGTGCCTGACTCGACACGGTTCAATGCCCGTGGCACGGCACACCGGCACGAGTTCGTCCCGTGTGGTGTCTCGTGTCCGTTGTCCCCCTTGCTTCGGCCCCCCTGCAAAAAAGACCGTGGGTCAGGTTTGATTGGACCCGACCTGCGGTCCCCCGAACCGACCCAATTCCCCCCCCCCCCCTGGATCTCGCCTCCAATGGCAAGGGGGCAGAATCCAACGGTCCTCATGATTCTGCCCCCTAAAAAATTCAAAAAAATTCAAAAAAAATTACTTTAAAAAAAATAATTTCTTTAATCTATAAATTCCATCCCCCTCTCTATATCATTTATGTTTTTCATCAATATTTTTTTTCTCAAATCTCTCATTTTCTCTCTTAAAAATCTTGCTCCTCTCTCTCGAGATTTTGGCATTCGGCTTGGATTTTCGGGAATCTTAATTTGAGTTTTGAATTTTGAGCTTGACTGTGGTGCACCATGCACGTGACCGACTTCACTGCTTTTACCGGGTAATTTATTTTAAGTTTTTTTAATTTCTCTCTGTCTCTAGTTTCTCTCTCTAGACCAAAAATAGAAAATATTAAAATCAGTCATCTAGTATCTAAATAACTATTCTGAATAACAAAAATCCTAAAAAATGACAAATACTAATGAAACATATTTAAATTTAGAAAATAAAAATATTACACAGAGGTCTGAGTCTGCTGAAACTTTGGTTTCTCCAGTCGTCTCAACCCAAACTTCTAAAAAATAAAAAACTAGGAGGACTTATGTAGTTTGGACTCATTTTAATATAATAAAAATAAAAAAATGTTAGGGGTGAGGAATAAGAAATGACACAATACAAATATTGTATGAGACTTTTAACATGTAAGAGTTCATTTGGGACTGGGCACACCTTAAGAGGAATATCGAATTATACACAAAAAAATATGATCCATTTGATCCTAGGCAAACCCAACTTGATACTGTATTTTTTGAGATTGGATCGAGTTCAGTCTTAAAGTTTACTCCCTTCATATACTTCAGCGAGTTGGGTAGGGACGACATGATTAGACTTATCACATTGATGAGTCTTTCGATCAGATTTTTGGAAGATCCAAAGGTGGTACGCATCATGCAGACATATTTTCAGCCTGCTTATCATAGGATTCTTAGGTCCACATCTAGGAATGACATACTAAAGATATATAAGTTAGAAAAATAAAAAATAAATAATGAATTTATGGCATATAGTGGAGTGATGTCCGTGACGTTCGATATCTGGATAAGTCACGATGAATCATCTTATGCATGTCTCACCAGCCACTATGTAGATTCTAACTGGACTATGAATAATAAAATTTTAGGATTCTCTGAGATTCTTCATTCTCATGATGTCCCGACCATTTTTGAGTGTATGATGAAAATCATTAGGGAATATAAAATTCAAAATAAAATTTTTAGTGTCACATTCGATAACGTATCTAATAATGGAGTAGAGATTAACATGTTTGTTAGGAATATTAGAGACGCACCATTAGGAGAGATCTTTCATGTCAGATGCATGTGTCATGTGATTAATCTGATTGTTCAAGCGGGTATGAAGGTCTGTTCCCCCGCATTGGATAATATACAAAATGTACTAAAATATATTCGCACTTCTTGCAGATAACAAAAGTTTGGTAGTCTCGGTTTGTCTACGAATCTTAAGAAGAAGAAATTTCAATCGGATGTGAGACATCGTTGGAATTACACGTACCTGATGTTAGAATCATGTGTTGGATACGAACACGTGATATCTGACTACGTCAATAGTAAGAGTGATGAACTTATTATTGATGACACTGACTAGGCTTCAGGAATTTCATAAATGAAATTTCTGAAGATTTTTTATGACACGACGAATATGTATTCGTCGGTTTATACGCCCACGACTTGCATTGTACTCCGGTGCATATGCAATATTAGTAGCATGTTTAGGAAGTATCTAGCTGACCCACACTTAGTCATATGGTTGCAGAGATGGAAACCAAGTACTTGAAGTACTGGTCTACCGTTCCATCTCTTTATTGCATCGTTGCATGCATTGACCCTAGGGTTAAGGTGGAAGGGGGTTGAAAATACCCTGACTTACATTTCCTCGTGCATGAACCTGGAAGAGCCACTTGAAGGGTTTATTCATGAGAAGTTGACTGACCTATTCACATACTACGATACTAGATATGATGATGGTAGTAGTGAGACTGTGATTACGGACATTGATACCTTGTTTGGAGATGACGATTTTTCTATTCAGCTAGCGAGGGGGAAACGTAGGGGTGGACCATCACATAGGAGTAAGCTTTCTCGGTACTTAGATATCGATTATTACTAAATCCTATCACATTCTGATGCTAAGAATCTTGATATATTATAGTGGTGAAAATCATATGAGTTCACATTTTCAGTGCTATCTAGGACGACACGGGATCTATTGACTCCTTCGGTGTCGAGCGTAACATTGGAGTCTGCTTTTTTTGTTACAGTGAATATGATTTCGGATAAGAGATCGAAATTACGTTCAGATATTATTGAGGCATTGGCTTATTTGAAGGATTGTGAGGATTCGATGTTTAGCATCCATGATCGTGTTGGAGCTGGGATTGGGACAGGGACTGCAGCTGCATCCACTGCGATAGCGGAGGAGTTGATTACTGATGATGATGATCCATATGATACTAATCTTGATATTGCGGCTGATGATGCTCATGATATGCCGATTGGCGATTGATGATGATCTACTGTTTTTTGATTTCGATGTTTTGTTTTTTATTGATTGTAGGCTTTATTTATACGTTACGTTGAAACTATAATTTGTTTGGTTCGGACCTTCGGTATCTAATGGCTGATTTGTCATTTTTTATTTGGTTTACTTATGTTTTTTTTAATTTTTAATTTTTTTAACATTATTTATTGATTTATTTATTTTTTTGTTTTAATTTTTCATTTAAAAATTTATAACTAGATTATATAATTCTAATAAATTTTAAACTAATTTTTATATTACATTATAAAAAAAATTTTAACTTTGTAATTTTAATAAATTTTAATTTTTTTCATATTATAAATATATAATATTATACATTATCTATAATTTTATATATAATTTAATAATTTATATAAATAAAATAAAAAATAAAACAAAATAATTTTAAAAAAAAATTTTTTACTGGCCCGTACGGCCAGGCCAGGCTCGAGCGGGCGAGGCACTGCACGGCCCGGCATGCCGTGCCTGCGGGACGTGCCGGGCCCATCTTTTTTAAACCATGCCTGGCTAGGCACGGCACGGTACAGTAACAATAACATTAGGGGGGGGGGATTTCAAAAGCAGTAATTGGGGGGGGGGGGGATTTCGAAAACAGTAATGGGGGGGGGGGATTTCAAAGTAGTAATAGGGGGGGATTTCAAAACAGTAATAAGGGGGGATGGGGGGCTTAGAACCATATTATTTAATTAATGATTGTTTAATAAATATGCAAAAAATAATAAATAAATTAATTTGAAGTATGCAATATAAATATGCATAATTTTTGTAGTATACATTATATAATATATGCAATATATAAATATGTAATATGTAAGTATAATGGTTTTAGTTTTATAATATAGATTTATTTAAATGCATGATTTTTTTTAATGTATAATTATACAATACAATGAGTTATAATTCTGTGTCTTTAAGTAATTAACATAATAATTAAGATGATGATAATGCTCCATTATGATGGTACGTCACGAAAGAAGTAAAATTGGATAAAGGAAAAGGAGGAGGAAATATTATTTTTTTAAGCAATTTTAATAGACAAATATATAACAGATCATATTATAATGTCAAGGCTCACTTATTTTAATATTTCTTATGTTTGTATTTGAATACTTGTAAAAATAATGTTTTAGTATTATTTTTTGTTTATCTATATTATTTATTAACGATAATATTTATATTTATGTTTTTATCATGCCATATCCTAATTGTATTAGTATCTTAGTTTTTTAAAATTTATCGTGTTCTCATATCGTGTCGTATTCTTGTGTTCGTATTTGTGTCATTGTTCATGTTTCTTAGTGTATAATTATAATGGTATTTCATATTTGTTTGAATTTTTTTTTAGATCTACTAATAAATATAGATTGTTAAACTCTTGTTGTCTACTAGACCTACTAATATATTTTAGTGAATTTTTATTTCTTTGAATATTAAGAAAATAATTTTTATTTTTTTTTGTATTATTAGGTTAATTATGTGACACTTATATTCTAACGTGAAAAAATTCAATTAATAACTCGTCTCTAATTGTTCTAATTAACATATTAATAGTAATTCTCTTATTTAAAGCATTATTAAATGTAATACTTAAAAATTGTATTCAAAATATCATATTTCTTAATAATTTTTTTTATATACTCATATATGTAATGATCATTATGAGGATAAAAAATCTTAGGAAATCTTAAATTTTTTTATTAAGATTTTATTAATAATATATATAGTAAGCAATGCAACATACAAATAATATATCACCTTGACATGTCTATATGTTGGATGTTATGAATATTATTTTACTATATTTTTTTAAAATTTGTGAATTATTAATTATTTTTTTAACTTAAAATATTATATTATGTTATTTTTACAAGTGAATTTAGGAATTCTACGATGAGTTTTCTTGAAGTAGGTATGCATAGTATTGACAATCCTAGTTTTTTTTGATCGTAATTAATTTGGCCATATTTTTTTTCTTAAAGTCATTGTGTTAAATAAAAGAGGTCAATGAACTTAAATTTGATCAAATTTCAAAGGTCCCACCGCTTAGTTTAGTTTGTCTAAGATCTAATATATCATATTTATTTATGTATTGATTGATATATTTTTTAAGACGACTAGTATCACATATTTTTCTACATGTATATATTTTTTATAATATATATATTGTACTGATTCCTATTCGATACATTTATAATTTTTATGTTTTATTATGTTAAAATATGTCAATACTACTAAATTTTGCATAATTTTAGATTTTTAAGTAATCGTGTAGTCATTGGAGAGAATCTAGTTTTGGCCCTAGAATTTTTGGTTGGGTTATCCTTATTATTTATATTTATATCAAACTCGTTATCATTTAAGTAACTAGTTGTCAATATTTTATTTTATTTATATTTTTAATTTTTAAAATTGTAATAATTTTAATTTTTTAAAAATTGACTTATAAGTTATAATATGAAACACAAAATCACAACTTATAAATTAATAAATAAAAAATAAATAGTAATATAACCACATAAATTTATTTGATCAACAATTCGCGGTCATAGTCTATCATTTTTTCTAAACTATCTAGGTCAAAGTCAACACCAGATAATAAAACAAAAAATATAACACATAAGATGAGGGAGATGAGAAGAAGTATGAAAGAGAGAAAATGAATTTAATGAAAATTAATGTATTTTTATTTTATATTTATACAATTTTTTTTGAAATAATATTTTTGTTTTATCTTTTTAAATATAAATGAGCAAAAAATAGATAGTTATTAGATTTCTACATTTAGCTATTGAAATAAAATCTAACAGTTACAAATATGATAATTTTTTTTTATTTTTTTTAATACGACATGAAAAGTGACGAGCATGACTTGTTGATTTTTATGTTGCACCAATTATATTAAAATGTAATGGGCATTTGAGAGTTGATGGGGTGGTGGCCACTTTTTTTTAAAAAAAATTTGTTGAGTGCTTAGCCTATGCCCGGTCACGAGCCATCATGCTTGTAGATCATGCCAACCGACCAAGCATGCAGGTCGTGCTTGGCCCAACACGTAGAACATCTTTCCCCGGTCTAGCATGGCACGAGCCGTACCATGGGCTTGCACTACCCCAATCCAGGTATGGTTCTGGACTATGTCGTGCCATGCCAGACACAACTATTTTAGGGCCATGTCTCGTTTCATACCTGGGTTACCCGGCCCACTTGATACATTCATACTAATTTAGATTCAAAACTTGGCTTATTGCCATAAAAATGAGTTTTCATTCTATAATTCATTTTACTCAATGAGCTCTTTGTTTTCTAGCTTTTTATTTAGTTTTCAGTTATTATTGTTCTTAATTGCCTTAATTTCTTTTTTCATTGCAATTATCAAGTCAGGATATATACAAGTTTTTAAAAATTTGAGTTCTACAACTCTAACGTTGCATCTTTCATATTAATATTTTGGGGTTTTAAGTTTAATAGAAGTGAAAGAAGAAGAAAGGAAGTTTTTTTTTTGTGGGAGGAAGAGTTGGTTTTAGAAGATAGAATTATAGGCTTTGGAGAGTCTTGAGAAACAGATAAACAAGGGTTGTCAAGAATATTTCATAATTTGCAGTTTGAAACTCTTCTACAACAGTGGAATTTTTTTAAAAAGTTTGTGCTTCGATTCTCAAGTTGACTTTTTCATCAGATAAAATATTACTATTGATAACCAGCTTGTGAGTCATTAGGGTGTGCATTCCATACTCCACAGATAAGTATTTCTCACTTGTTTAATTTAGTTTTTATCTATTTTATTTTGGTACTTATGAAAAATACAAACTATTAAGTACTTTCAAATATCATACTGAAAGTCTTCTTCCACTTCAAACTTCAATAGGAGTAATATTTTTAAGATAGTAGCTGGACTTACACTTAGCAAGTAAGCTATAATATCAATTACTTCAGCCCAAAAGACTTTGGGTAGCAATTTCAATCATAACTTGGTTTTTCCTAGAGGTGTCAAACGGGCCGGCCCAGCACGGCACGGCCCGTTTTTCACGTGCCCAGCCGTGCTACCGTGCCGTGCCCGGCACGGCATGGTTTTTTAAATTCGGGCACGGCAAGGCCGTGCCGTGCCGTGCCGACCCGCTCGGGCACGGCTTGGCTTGGCCAGGCGGCACGGGCGCACGGCAAGGCAGGGCAGGCGGGTCTGTTTGGACCCGACCCGCAGTCTTTGTACCGGGGGCGGGGCCCGGTTGGGTCACGAGTCGCGACTCACGACTCACGACCCGGCACGCGTGGCATGCCGCCAGTGCCATGCGTGCCTGCGTGAACCGGCACGAGATGGACCCGTGCCGGCACGGGCCCGGGCACGGGATGGACCGCGGCACGTGCTTTGCTTTGCCCGGGCACGGCACGGGCCCGGGCACGGTTTTTGAACGTGCCGGGCCGGCCCAGGCACGGCCGAACCGTGCCGTGCCTCGTGCCGGGCCGGCCCGGCCCGGCACGTTTGACACCTCTAGTTTTTCCTCTCAACAATATTATTTTGTTGGGGAGTGTAATGAATTGAATGTTGTCTTTTTATTCCTTTGTCTTCATGGTAATTATTAAATTGATTTGAGATTAACTCCTAATTTTTGTCACTTATTAGAAATTGATAGAAACCCCAATTTGACTCTCAACATAGTTTTGACTTGTGTTTGATAAAGAATGCTCACATTATCTTTGAGAAGTCATTCACAAACAACACAAAATACATGCTGTTTTCACGTGGGTGTGTTGACATTAGATCAAATATGTTGCTGTTAACTAGTTCCAGCATATCTTGAGCCCTCCAAGTAACTCCTTTGAGAAAAGATTGATGGAAGTGTTAAGGATGAGTAGAAAACTTATGCTGTTCTTTATTTCAATCATCTTCAGTATATTATTGCGCCCTCTGTTATTTCTTTTGAATGCTAGTTTGTAACTATTCTGGTTTAGTTGACATACACTTACTAGGTTCTGCTCTAGGGTAAGGACCATCCATCAAAACTTCTTCGTTACATTTTCATTCCAGTGTCATTTTGAACTAAAATTGTTCTCTTTCCATCAATGTTCATTAGCTTACCATTCCTCATCTTGACTTATAAGGTAATTGAAATGTTCATTTAATGAACGAGTCTTCATTTCCAATCATGTGATTCATACACTAATTGTCTAAGAATCATACATTGGAGGATTGTTGATTTTTTTTCACTCTCCCAATCTCTCTTTATCAACCATAAGGTAGATATATACGATAAAATTTCATATTGGTCAATCATCTAAGTAGTGATCACGATCAAGTATATTTAACTTTAAAATTTTTATTAGATCAAATACATTAGTGATGATTTAAACGCATTTAATTAGATGATTGTTGATTTGTGCTTAGGTAAGCATGTGATACGTTATCTTAATTTTTTTCTTAGCACAACTAGCTTGCTGATTAGATCTATGTCTACGATCTCTCTCAACGTGCCCAAATTTCTTATAATTGTAACATTGAAGTTTGAACTTCAATCAAGAGTCTTTTTAGTTTGACTAAAATTGTATATATTACATTTGTAAGTGAAATATCCCTCTTTATTTGATAGATTTCTGTCATCAGTAAGGCGCATTAGCTCATCCCATATTTATTTATTCGTCCCTCATATACGTGTCTTAGGACGTTGTGGTTGGAGTAGGTAATACTCTTATTTGTTAAAGGCATCCTGAGGAAGTATATCCAACATCTTTAGGGATCAAACTCGTGTCCTTATAGTTGAATGGTCTTGCTCATCTTCTATTCGGATTATCATATTATTGGTAGGCTTAATTTTAGATTGAAAGGTAACTTTAGAGAGTTTTTAGAATGTCTTCTGTGAGCTTAAGATCTCTTGAATATTGAGTTAAAACAAATCTTTAGTTTTTTAAATCACTGCTATAATCAGGTCAAACTTATTTGTGAGACTAATTAAAACATGCTCAATGATTCTATTGTCTGTAATCCCTCATCATCCATCTTCATTTGATTTATTAGCTTCATAAATTTCAAATAAAACTCACTTTCCTTCATTTTCATATTCTCTAGTTTACTCCTTAATAAGTGCAACTTTCTTGCTCACATCCTTTTATTACTTTGAAATTCCTTTTGTAAGATAACTCATAATTCCTATATTTTCAGTTCCTTCTGATGAATTTTCAGTTGAAGCTAGAATTGAGGTGTCTGTTGGTTCATCGAATTCAAACCCATCCTTAACCTTATCTCAAACATCTTGTGACATAAAACTCATCGTGATCTTCATGCACTAAAATTTGTTGTCCTCCCATTTAAATAGTAAAAAAGGTAGATTGAGACTAGAGTTGATAAAATTAGCACACCTCTTCGGTTTAAACTCTAGATCTAAAATATCAGTTTTAGAAATTTGGGGATCTACAATACGTCTAATTCGAATGATTATGTTTATCTCTAATATGTATTTTCTTCCTTTAGATATAGTATATGAAATAAATCTCATTCATATTTACTTTAAGCTGAAATTTGATTTTAGAAGAAAAATTTCAACAAGTTATTTATTTTTTTTTCAGAGGTGAATCTAGTTGATTATTGAAGTTGTTTTTTTAGAAAAAGAAAATTTTTTTGGATCAGTGATTCTGATATCAAATGTTGAATTCTTCAATTCCAGAACCCTAAGTTGGAGAGCTAGTGGAGAGATGTGAGTGAATAATTGCAATAATAATTGAATTAAAACATATATTTCTTTTGTAGCTCTAGGCACATGCTTCAATAAATGAAAAAACATCAAAATATTATATGACACATGAATAACAATAATTATTTAATGTCACATATTTAAATACACATTTAAGTTATACATTTAAATATCACATCACCCATGTAAAAATAAAAAAAAATTATATAAAATAAAAATTAAAAATATGAGGATCAAAATAAATTAGAGTGAGTAAGTTACAATTTAAGTTTAATGATAAAATATGAATATTATACCTATTTATATAAATTATTAAAATTTCATTTCTTTGTCGTCCGATTGGCTGTACAGAATCCAACCAACCATTGGATTCTGTCCAGTGGCTGGCAACCATGCCGTTTTGTTACTTGGGCTGAATTTGACTTGGGTGGACCTATGACTCAGATTGTGAGCCGTGGTACATGCTATTGCAGCATGCAGGTTTCACCGATCGGCTCGACGTGGCTCAAGTTGGATTACCAGTCAGTGCTGCTCAACTTTTTTGTTGCCTCTACACATATATAATTAGTATGATAAATTTGATATTTGCCTTTAAAAAAAAAATAAAAAATAATTTGTAATATATTTATGCAAATCAAAAGAAGTAATTATGATGAAAAATCTCATAAAGTAGGCTATAAGTGTATGCTTATAATATATAAGGCCTTTTGCAATTTTTAAACTAAATCTAAAAATTATGTTTGTACCAAAAAAAATTAGGTGGCTTCTCTATATACACCTCAATTTTATTATCGAAAGAATATATTTCATATTTATCTCATATATTATTCATTTGTGATAAACAACAAAAAACGTGAATATCCAAAGTGAGTTAATATTTGTTACTAGAGAAAAAATATTATTATAAATACTATTCTTTTGATTGTCACCATCAAAAAATTATTAGTTATTTTATTATTGATATTGTTAATTATGAAAATTATATATGTTTTTATTTGTAATAATTGCATAGGTTATATGAAAAGCAAATGTTTCAATTAAAAATAAAAAAAAATAAAATAAATTGGACTAATCTACAACTAGGTTAGTTCATACGATAATAAAATTGAATCTGGGGTTGTCCCTCGTGGAGTTGGTTTAGCCGGGTGAGCAATGATTTTGTAGATTATTGTATTAATTGGCTATGATGGGCTTGCTCGGGGTGAGCCATTTGAAATTAGTTACATACGATAAACTTTCATACTGGTCAATCATCTTAGTAGTTATCGTAATCAAGCATGTTTAACTTTGAAGTTTTATGAGTTCCAGTGCGTTAGTGATGGTTTAATGTATCTAACAAAAAAAAAAAAAAATGATTAAATGCTTATTTTTTATGGTTTCTAAAATGTCCAACAAATTGGAAAATTATTTTGGAAATTCTCAGAACAAAAAAAAAGTATGCTTTATGAAACTAAATGAATATGAAAAAGCTTTTGATAACACACAATTATTTGTTTTCTTACTTATATGTTCATAAGTTGACATACACTAAGTCTTGTGTAAAGTTGATCTTATTTGCCACTATGATTATTTCTTACAATGGACACTTGTTCATAATTAATAATAAATTTTTCTGAAGGTCGAGATATCTGTTCATAAGTTTCATTAAAGTTGATGGTACTCATCTTTTTCATCATAATATGATATTATACTAGATGAGATAATATTGTTAAAAGGAGATTTGTATATTCTATTACTATTAAATAAACAGTATAATATGTAAATGATGGAGAAAGATATGATGGGTAAGATAATATGCCAATGATGAGGGATGTTAACATTATTGTATGCCCTTGGTGAGAGATGTAATCATTTGGTATCTTCATCATTCATTAATCAATAGAATTAGATCAGCGTTATTCTGAAATTGATGGGATAATAGGGACGGAAGAACAATGTTCTCTCTTACCTACTCCATTCCTGCCCTCTTTGAACCCCACTGTGTTGTCTTGTGCATCTTCGTCATTAAATGAATGTTGAGACCTTGGTTCATGTAGCCCCCCTCACCCTTGTGCGTCTCTTTCAATAGCCATTTAACTACGTGATTAGTGATTGTGAAGATTTTAATGTGATGCTTTTCAAAAAAAATAATAAAAAACTATGGTTGTTTATCAGCAACATTGCTTTGTTAGCTTGTGTGATATGTTTCAAGTACAGGACGGACGTATAATATGCAATTCAGTCCCAACTTATGGAAATGGATCAGAGGTTGGAGATGAGGCTGGTTATGTTGTCGGAATGTCCTCTTGTTATCCCAAGCCAGGCTCTGTTTCTGTAGCAGCAGGAGAAACTCTGATCTTGGAATCCAACTACAATAGTACTCAGGGGCACACGGGTGTCATGGGGCTCTTCTACATTTTGCTTGCAGAACAGATGCCAGAGCTCGTCCCCTTGATAGATCAATAATAGTTGACATGTATATTTTCTTCTATTAAATTCTGGTTTTAAACAGTGGGCATGGTTAAGGTTAATAAAGAAGCTCGAGTTTTCGCATTAACTTTTTTTATTTTATTTAAAAACACAGAAAATTCTAGTTTTTTGTGAATTTGCGTTCCTGGCGTTTTTTTTTTTTTGATAATCGAAGTAATGGCAATGTCGAGTGTTAGATCGGTTAAATAATCTGCGCGGTGTTCGTCTCAACAGAAGAGCGATCTAGAACTTTCTAGTCCGAATCCAAGTTTCTGTTGGATCTACATCCGATAACAATAATGGGGCAAGGACAGACGCTTCTATGCGTTTTGTCATCTCTCGAAAAACCCTTCATATGTATCATCCCGCGTTGTCGTTACAAGACAGCGATGAAGAAGACAACCGGTTGCAGACCCTTATTTCTTCTGCTCGGCCTTTCCTTCGAGGAGAACTCCACCTGATAGATAGCCAACTCCCGTCATTAATATCAGTTTTGCGTTCCGTCGGGGCCGGCGAGTGCTGGCACAAGCACGGTACTTTCCTGGAACACCTTGTTGATATTTACCGAATTCTCAAGATATGGAAGGCTCCTGATTCTGTGTGCCTTTGCGGCCTCTTTCATTCTGCCTATTCGAATTCTTACGTCAATCTTGCAATCTTCGATCCGCATGTAGAAAGGCAACTAGTACGCCGCCTAGTCGGCGGCGCAGCAGAGAGGCTGATCCACTTATTCTGTATTGTTCCACGGCAATCGTTGATTCACGATGACTTAATTTTCAAGTATCGGGACACTGAACTGGTCGAACATGTGATGCTCTCGAAGATATCACTCAAGAATGCCAAAGAGAAACGAGTGTTTGATGCCCAGGAACCATGGAGGAAGAAGCTGAATCTTCTTTTGCCTGCTGATGGAATTCTAGGTAAGCATATAAAAAGTAGTGAAGACGTGGTGTTGACAAGGAGAGTGGTGGGTATTTTTCTCTTGATAACCATGGCAGATTTCAGTGATCAGTTTTTTGGTTTCCAAGATGATTTGTTTGATAACCAAGATGGCCGACTTGAGTTTATAGGGAGCAACTCTGCTTTCACCCTGTGGCCAGGGGAAGGGAAGCCAGGTTTATGGATGAATTCTTTATCAAAAATGGGTGCTGTTTACGTGCTGATAAGAAGAGAAGAGGAGATTTTTATGGAGGAAAGAAGATGTGCTGGTGGATTGGATGTTGAAGATGGAAGAGATGAGGATTTGGAGTTAGTTGTGCCTCCCGTTTTTGAGAATTGTAGCAAAATTTTGGATGCAAGCGAGCAGGTAAATGCAAGAGACCTGTATTGGGAAGGTGTTTGTGGTGATGTGATGAAGAGTGGGCTGGGAAGAGTGGAAGAGTTGATGTTAAGGTGCATGGAGGGAAATCCTTTTGTCGGTGAGCCACATATAGCGTTGAGTCAAGTTTATCTTTCATATGGGCTGTTCGAGGAGGCTGAAATGGAAGCTAAAAGAGGGCTTACACTCTTGTTGGAGTGGGGAAGTGCTTGGGATAAGAGGATGTCTTGGGAAGGGTGGGTTGCTTGGGGAAGAATACTTTTGATGAAGTCTAAGGAAAAGTCTTGGCCACAAACATCTTGGGGTGTCCTTAATTTAGGGCTTGTGAGGTAGCCAGACCAAATGTTACCCAAGCTGAAGGCTAAATAGTAAAGCCAATGACTGAAAATAAGATCAAAACATCATAAGAAGTCCAAATTGATGTTTTGTTGGTGACTATATTTTGGTTTTCTCTTGGTGCTTGTTTTTTTTTAAAATATCCCAAGGCCGATATATGGGCCTTGGGGCACTGGGGTAGGAGAATCTAAGGCCCCCCATCCCATCAGCATGGTGACCCGGTTGAATTAGAGCTAAGTGTGACTCCTTGGGAAGCTCACCCAGTATCCATGGAGATTGAACTCATGACCCCAAAGTGAGTTCATCTAGGGTCTGCCAAGTGGACTACCATGCTGTTGATTCTCTTGGTGTCGTGTTGCACATGTGCATAGCACACGACTCATGAGAAAATTTTGACTCGTGTTTAATAACACTTTATGTAGCAAGTCAAATAATGTTATGTTGACTTCTGCATGGTAGTGTGTTCTTTTTTATGAACCCTAGTTTTTTTTTGATATGAACTTTAATCACTGTTTCCAACTTTCCATACACCAACCAGTGTTATTTTATGTAAAACCTAGTGCTTGTTTCTCACAAGATAGTGTGCTCTTTTATATGAACCCTAGTTTTTGCTTCTGTACGAGTGTTCTTTGACATACACCCAAATCTTTGTTTCCATACACCAGCCAGTGTTATTTTATGTGAAACCAAGTGTTTGCATCTCACTCAAGAGAATGTTTTTTGGTATGAACCAGAGTTTTTGGGCATGAATGCTAATGTTCATTGCTATGTACTAGCGTTTATTTTTCATATGCCCGTGTTATTTTGGCTGGACTTTTTTTCTACAGGAGAATGTTCCCTATATGGTTTCTCGTGCTAAATTCCGTGCCCTAGAAAGTTTTTTTTTTATGTGAACCCTGGTGTTCACCCCCAGAAGCCAGCGTGTTCTTGTATATGAACCATATTCTTCTTTTTTATGCACTGGTGTTCTTTTCCATGAGCCATAATGCTTAGTTATATGCTCCATATTGTTCTTATATATATATCCTCTTGCGTTCTTTTTTGTATGGATGTTGGATTTCAATTAGATAAATTAGTGTTCTTGTATATGAATCCTTTTGTGGTTCAATTTTGTCGAGTGCATTCTTTTATATGAACCCTAATGTTCATTTATATTTACATTGGTGGTACAACCCTAGTGTACATTTTCTGTTAACTAGTGTTCTCTGATTTTGATATATTGTTGCTCTCAAGTTGGATAAGTTAATTTATATATGCAATTGAATAATTCTGTAATTTTGTTAAGTTACAAGACTACTTGATCAATTTTGTAATTGTACATAAAAATTATTGGAAAAATAATGATTAGGCGACTCAATAAAAATATTTATGTTTTGGCCTATTTTTTTAATCTTTTTTTAAAAATAAATCGTAAAACAAAAAATATATATGCGTTTGTGATTTTTTAATCTTTTCTTAATCTAAAAGAATATATATATATATATATATATAAGTGTGCGTTTGTGTGCGTGTGCTTGCGTGCTTGCGTGGGGTGTGTATTTGTATGTGGGCATACATATTTGTATATGCATACATATTTACATATGCATTCATATTACATATTTATGATGTATATGTGTGTGTGTGCGTGCGTGCGTGTGCGTGTGCGTGTGCTTGCGCGTGCGCGTGTGTGCCCGTGTGCCTGTGCGTGTGCGAGCGTGTGCGTCTGCCTGTGCGTGTGCGAGCGTGTGCGTCTGCCTGTGCGTGTGCGTGCGTGTGCCTGTGCGTGTGCGTGCGTGTGCCTGTGCGTGTGCGTGCGTGTGCCTGTGCGTGTGCGTGCGTGTGCCTGTGCGTGTGCGTGCGTGTGCCTGTGCGTGTGCGTGCGTGTGCCTGTGCGTGTGCGTGCGTGTGCCTGTGCGTGTGCGTGCGTGTGCCTGTGCGTGTGCGTGCGTGTGCCTGTGCGTGCGTGTGCCTGTGCGTGTGTGTGTGTGTATGCTTGCGTGTGTGTTCTTGTGCGTGTGCGTTTGTATGTGTGTATGTGCATACATATTTATATATGCACACACACACACACACACACACACTCATTTATTTTAAATATGTTTATATGTACATGTATATTTATTCTTTTGGCTTAAGAAATGATTTGTTACTAGTAGTTAGATAGGTTTTGGAGCAAAAGTGGGTTTTAGGTCTTATGTTCGTATCAAATAGAGGTGCAAATAGGTTGGGTTGGGCTGAGTTATTTTTTGGTGGCCCAATTGGTTCACCGTACCATGCTCGGCATGGCCTGGTATAGTAACAATGATAGGCACGGTACAACATGGCTTGAGAATTGATGACTCATCGTGGCCTACCGGCTTGGCATGACCCGCCAGCCCGGCTCGTACCTGATTCGTGCATGGACTTGCCAGGTCGTATCCTGACCTTGTTTTTCCAGCTGAATTTTAAAAAAATCCAACTGGTTTTCCGTGTTGGTTTATTATGCAATTGGGCCAAGCACACGAGCCGTGACTGGCCGGGCATGAGGCACAGATCATGACGGCCTTGCATGGCACTAAACATGCCAAGGGTCTTCCCGGACTGGCCCACGGCACGGTTCCAATCCGTGCTATGTTGGGCCAGGGCCCTCCATCCTATTTGATACCTCTAGAATCACACCACTCCATTAATTTCAAAATTCATAGAAAACTTTGAAAATTGTTCATTTTTTTTTTCAAAAATGAAAAACAACGTGGTCAAAATTTGATTTCTAATCACATGACTATATTAAATATTTTTTGTTTTGTGGTATATTTTTAAAAAAATTTAAAAAGTGAGGTGAAACATAAATATTTTTATTTCGGATTCTCTAAACAATCGGTCCACTGGCCTAGCATGACACGGTGGCATGGTCGAGTGCACGGCCATGCTGGATTGCCCTGAACTCCGAAGGTGCATGTGTTCTGTGAAAGAAATCCTTTGAGTGAAATTGCAACGTGTGGTCAGCTTACGTGGCCAACTAATTATATAATGCCATATAGTTGATTGTTTAAAAAAAAATTGGATCGCTCCGTGATGAGGTGCTCAAATTTTTTTACAAAATAGAAATTAGATTGCCCTGGTGACTGCTTGACGGGGCTCCCATGGGACAGGGCAGCCTGACATGAGGCCTTGTTATGGATCATATCATGCCGGGCTAGGCACTTCTTAATTGGGATGGGTTGTGGGCTAGACGTGGGTCTTTTCTAGGTTGCCCGGCTCATTTGACACTTCTAATAATGAGCTGTATTTGTAAAAATATATGTATTCTTTATTTTTGTATTATAGATGATTTGGTGTAGTTCGACTTACATATCAAAGATTGAATTATCTATAAATCTATTTTGGCTAAGAGGAATGGTAAAGTTCTAATTTCTAGTGTTAGAACACTAAAAATTTTTGTTGAGTTTTGTGCTTCTCTTCGAGCTTGTAACAATGGATGTATTTATTGCCAATGGTAGTGCTCGCAGTAGTGGACGTGGCCAGTGACAATATTGATGATAGCACAAGAAGCTGATGATGGAGCCCATTGAGGTTGTTGCATCCAAAGACAGTGCTGGCTGTAGTATTTGTTGCCAGCGATGGAGCCCATGGAGGTTGTCATGATCATCAATAGCATTGGTCATTGGTGGTGGTATTTATTGCCGACGATGGAACATGTTGAGGTTATCACAGCCAATGACTGTGTTGATGGTGTTATTGTTGGCAACAAAGCCTTCGGAGGTTGTCATGGTCAACGACACTCCAGGTGGTGGTATTTGCAGTCGGCAATGATACTGGTGGTGGTTGAAATGACGAATGATGATGGATTTTTGTAGTGGTTGCAGCCAGCAATGATGCACATGTCGAAACTCAATAGTTGTAGGGACTGTGAGTTGCAAAGATCATGGCCAGAAGTTTGGGGCCAGAGAAAATTCTTTTATTTTATATTTTATTTGTGGACACTACCCCAATTCATAAAACCAAACAGATTTCATCTAGTTTAGGGCACCTTGCCAAGCACTAAGCTTCTTCATGGAAAGTCTAAGGGTATAATACCTCAAAATGAATATAGCTAGGTTGTTCAACATTTATTTACTAGTGATGTTTAGTCATCACATATTTGTGGTATGCCAATATACATTTGTATGACATGGATGTGATAGTATGATATGATCAATGAATGTATATAAGTGATTTGAAGATTATACATGTCGGTTAATGTGTTGGCCTTAATGTCTTTTTGTTATCAGACTAACTGACTCACATGAATACTTAGCACAAACTAATATAAGATTATTTTATAGATTTTTTAAATGAATTGATTAACCATCTAAAGGATTTATTGAAGGATCGATCAGTTTAGAATTAAGTGACACTTTATACTTAGTTATAAATAATAGTATCATCTCAATCTAAGTCACTCTTGTTATTTGTAGGATTAAAGATAAGTCACTGCCAACGTTATGAAAACCTATCGAGGCACACACATAAAAAATATTTATATATTTGGAGTTCATTTTATTTTAGTTAGACTAAAATAAAATTGTCCTAATCTTAAGTCTTAAATTCATTTCAAATCTTAAGCTAATTGGATTAAAGAGTTTGATCCAATTAGAAAATATTTGGACCTTTAAAACGGACCCAAACTTAAAGCTCATATTTCTCTTTTTTCATTAATGACACATCCTTTTTGAAGATGTGTGAAAAACCAAAAGTTTTTATTAATGACACATACTTTTAGAAAGATGTGTGAAAAATCAAAAGTTTTAATTAATAATACATCTTTTTAGAAAGGTGTGTGAAAAAAATAAATGGTTTCATTAATAACACATTTTTTAGTTAATAATATATCCTTTTAGAAATGTGTGTGAAAAATCAAAAGGTTTTATAAAATAGGAGAAATATAAAATGAAAATATAACAAAGATACTTTTGTGTGATACAACTAGAGGCACGGATACTTGACTGTGCTATGATTCGATCGAACCATTCGGAATCAAAAGTTTAATTTTGTGCTATAACAAGTAACAATTTTGTTCAACATTTAATTATATTCACTTGGAACATTGGTGAGTTTATAGTCCACTATGAAATTCTGATATGAAATTTTTCAGAACCCCAACAATATCATGACTGAGGAGATCACCATTATGAAACAATACTTATGATTTTTCAGAATATTGGTGATGAGCAATCCTTAGGACATGCATGAATTTATTTTGACTCATAATATAGTAACAATACTTATGAGCTACTTTTACTTATATAGTTCTCACTAGTGAAACATGAGGGACGTAAATATTAATTCTATTAGTATGACAATTATGAAACCAAAAGTACAATTACTTATAAAATACTGTAATAATTATGACATTTAAGGCTAGAGAATAAAAGTATACATATAAAGCAATCAACAATGATAGTTGACAAAGTTGCTTAAAATATATGAAATTATGACTCCTGAGTAAAGATAAATTATTATCTTAGGGGTGATGTATCGAGGGTATAATTATGAGGAGGTCACCATTCTACAATACCCCAACCTTAGTTTTATGTATAACATAATATAAGTCGAGTAAATTAAATAGTATCGCATAGATTAAATGAATAAACTATGGAAATAAGATTGTCTAATAATTTAAGTATTTATTTTATTAAAAATGAGTTATCTCATTATTGATTAACTGAATTACTAATATAATTCATGTGGAATATATATATAAAGTCTATTGTATAACTTGTATAGCTCATATACTTGTAGATCTTAATTGCATTTTTCAACAAGTTTGGAGCTCAACATGTCAAAAAACTAGTGTGAGAGAAATGATTATTTTGAAATAACAATAAGTGAACAATTTCATCCTAATTTTTCAAGTGGAGAAAGTTAAATTTCTATAGAATAAATAGTATATATATTGACTCAACAATAATGGTCCTACACATTACTATTTGAATGAGAGAAATCACAATAGGTTTTCTTATTGAAGCCATGTGAATGTGCAAAATAATATAAGATAATATCAAAAGAATTTTGAAATTAACTCAATATGATACCAGATACAATGAGCTTTGAGTTCTAATTATAGCTACTCAAAGAAAAAAAACTATCATTTAAATAAAGTATTCTTGTACGTGAAGATAGAGAGGAGGAACAAATATGCAAAGTAATCTAATAGAATGGATATAAATAATACTAGATCACATAGATATGATGATAAAGACTATTGAGAATTAAATTTGACAATTAGAAAAAATGATGAAGGAGAAGAACATCCATGGATTATCAAGAAATACCAAGACAAATTCAAATAGATGCATATCCATAGCACTCAAAGTTAAACTATCAAACTAAATACAATCTCTAATAATTGTACCAAAATTTTATTGTGACTTTGTTACATTGCCAAAAACATATTATTCTTGGCATAATATCAAAAGTTCAATGAACAATCATATATGTCTAATATAAATCTTCAAGTATATATATCATATAAGTAATATAGCGAATACAAGTTTAGATATCAATCTCACATGAAATATTATGACATTTTAATAAACAAAATATGAATGCAAAACAAGAGTTTTCTCATATTATTCTTCAGTTTTTATAGTGCACACTTCTGCACACACCTGTGTTTTCCTCAAGTGTAAATGATGGTGGAAACCCTCATGAATCGAAGCATTAATGTCTACTTTGAATAGTTTGAATCTCTTGATGAGTAGTTTTGACTTGTTTAAATGTTTGTTATTTTGGTCAAAGAAGTCAAATTTTGTAAAAATAATTCGAAAAGTATGTTCCATGAGGGCGTATTTTAATATATCTCTGACTTGTGGGAGACATATTTGGCACAAATATTGTAAAATTATAGATACTTTGTAAGTTTGGTTGCGAAATTGATAGTTATGTAAGTACAATTTCTCTCATGGAAATATAATTTAGTTTAATTATTTGATGTGAGAATATGATGTATGTCACATTAGTTAATTAAATTATTGTAAATCATTTTCGTGCTTAAAATATTTAAATTACTAATTCCTAGCCTTCTTCTCCTTTATCTTGATCTCTTCATAGGACAAGTTTAAATTTTTGAAAAAGTGCCCAAATATCATGACATTTCGAGCTAACAATAACTAGATGACTATTATAATTAAATATTTGGATAAATGAATCAATTTCCAAAAATACACACAAAATACTAGTTCAAGTAGCTCATTTCTCAATAATTAATGGGTAGTTGTACAATTGTGCTTCTCAATATCATAATTAAAATACCTAAATGAACACTAATACAAACAAGGATTAGTTGAGTTAATATTACATTACTGAATGGAACCACATGAGTAGATAAATTGTAGCACACATAGTTTATACCCAAGTTTATTACTAACTTGAAAGTTGATCTATTAGATTAAGCCATAAAATATGACTAATGGCAATGGTTAGCACAAACTGCAACTTCCAAGTCACATCTTCATAACTATCTCGAATCCATAACATTTTTCCAAATGGGGACAAATGATGATGAGATATTGGCAATAACTCTTACCTAAAAAAGTTTATTGTTGGTAACCATTAATTACTTTGGTAAATGATAAAATGAAGAAGTCTGAAATCTATAAAGGTTGGGAATGTCATTCAAACATATCTAGGAATAGAGCAATGGACCTTCCACTCTATATATCTGTCCACCAGCATATTTATGAAAATATGATTGATCACTGAGCCAAAAAGTTGATAGCCAACTAGGAATCATATAATGCTAAAAATTGAAGCACCAAGATCATATGTTCTGAATGAGCTCGCTGGGACACTAGTCCCCTATATATGAAACAAGTTCCACACGAAGAAATACTTAGATTAATAGAGTCCTAACATCCCAAACAATATCATGTAAATTAAGTTATTCAAACCCCATAAAATTATTTTGGATAGTAGACATCTTAATATGCTTACATAATAACTCATATGAAATAGCAACATTGGATAGTAGATAATCTAGATTAATAACAACAAGCACTAAACATCTAAATAATTCAATTTGTGATAACTATTTTGTATAATAGAGAAATTGTGATAGTTATTATGGATAGTAGACATCTATTTTTTTTTTCTTGGATAACTACTTCTAACAATAGATAATTAGGGACAACTTTTTGAACACCATATATCTATACAACTCTATTTAGGAGAATTACTTTGAACACTAGATATTCAAGTAAAATTGTTCAAACACTAAATATTCAATCATCTAAAGAACTTGATATGGGCAAACTATTACAGACACTAAATAGTTTGGGAATACTATTTTAGACTCTATAAATCTTATAATTTAAACAATACTATGAGGGATAACCACTTTGCACACTAGACATACTAATATAACTATTATTGGCACCAAATATTAACACATCCAAGAAAAATTTGATGTGAAATCTACTTAGTTGTCTGGATCATATCAGAAAGATATTTTCTTGTTTATGTTAAGATATTGATATTATTAGACTCATATCATTGCAATGATGTAAATATAGTATTAATAATATAAAGGTTGTCTTTTAATGCACTTGAATAGATAAATTTCTTATTCAAGTAAATTGTAAAAAATTATTGAATAAAAAGAAAAATTTATCTTTAACCAAACTAGAGACAGAAATCAAGTTTCTTCTAATTGGATGTACATAAAGATTTTTTTTTTCAAAAATAAAATCCCATGATCCAATAATTAGTCCCTAAACTCTTCTAAGATGTACTTGCCACCATAATCAGATTATAGTGTTTTCAGATATTTAATAAGATATTTCTCCATTTATGCCCTATACTCTTTGAATCTCTCAAAGGCTTCGAAGTTATGACTTATTAAATAAATATATCTATACCTTGAGTAAATTATCAATAAATGTGACAAAATACTCAAAGCTACATCTTATTTGGATAATCATGGGTACACATAGATCAGAACAAACTAGTTCCAAGTGTTGTTTGACTCTATTGCCCTTATCTAGGAAGGAGGATATAGCCTTCTTTCCTTCTAGGAAGGATTCACAGGCTAGAAGTATTTTCAATTTTAATGAACCTAAACATCAATCTTCAACTTGTCTGGATATTCATTTTATATTGATATGACCAAGACACAAGTACTAAATATAAGTCTGAATCATTGAAGAAAATTAATTTTTCTTATATGAAAAAATGTTAGTAATATTCAATTCATGTCATTGTAGTGAGGGATGGATAGGATTAATAATATAATGATTATTTTTTTATGAACCTGAACATATAAAATTTGTATTCATATAGATTGTTGCATAATCATTAAATAAAAAAGAGTATCCATCTTTAACCAAATTATAAATAGAAATCAAATTTCTTCTAATGGAAGGTACATAAAGATAATCTCTCAAAATCAAAAAGGATCTCTCTCAAAGTTAAGATAATAATCTTTCACTATAATCGCTAGGACCTTTGTAGTATCACCCATAAAAAGATTAATTTTTTCATCCCATAGTTGTATAGTTTTTTAGTACCATTGCAAAGAATTGAAAACATGATTAGTGGCTAAATATCTATACACCAGTTATTGGTAGATACTACAACTAAACATGTCTCAACTATTAGTAAATGATATTTACTTTGATTATTCACATTATTGAGATAAATCAGACACTACTTCTTCTAGTGTCCACTATTTGCAATGAAAATATTTACTCTTAGGTTTATTCACCCACTTGTAACTTAGGAGGTATTTATTGAATATGAAGATATTTCTGAAATTTATTCTTCTGCTTGTCTTTTGGTTTATATGAAATTTTTACGGCCACATTGACTCGAGATGGATTTATAATAATACTCTCAGTTGATATCAATTCTTTAAGAAGAAGAAGAAGCAGAAGAAGAAGAAGAAGAAGAAAGAAGAAGAAGAAAGAAGAAGAAGAAGAAGAAAGAAGAAGAAGAAGAAGAAAGAAAGAAAGAAGAAGAAGAAGAAGAAGAAAGAAGAAGAAGAAGAAGAAAGAAGAAGAAGAAGAAGAAAGAAAGAAAGAAGAAGAAGAAGAAGAAGAAAGAAGAAGAAGAAGAAGAAGAAAGAAAGAAAGAAGAAGAAAAAGAAAGAAGAAGAAGAAGAAGAAAGAAAGAAGAAGAAGGAGAAGAAGAAGAAAGAAGAAGAAGAAGAAAAAAGAAGAAGAAGGAGAAGAAGAAAGAAAGAAGAAGAAGAAGAAAGAAGAAGAAGAAGAAGAAAAAGAAGTAAGAAGAAGAAGAAGAAGAAGTAAGAAGAAGAAGAAAGAAAGAAAGAAGAAGAAGAAGAAGAAAGAAAGAAAGAAAAAAAGAAAGAAGAAGAAGAAGAACAAGAAAGAAGAAAGAAGAAGAAGAAGAAGAAGAAGAAAGAAGAAAGAAGAAGAAGGAGAAGAAAGAAGAAAGAAGAAGAAGAAGAAGAAAGAAGAAAGAAGAAGAAGAAGAAGAAGAAGAAGAAAAAGAAGAAGAAGAAGAAGAAGAAAAAGAAGAAGAAGAAGAAAAAGAAGAAGAAGAAGAAGAAAAAGAAGTAAGAAGAAGAAGAAGAAGAAGAAGAAGAATAAGAAGTAAGAAGAAGAAAGAAGAAGAAGATAGAAGAAGAAGAAGAAAAAGAAGAAGAAAGAAGAAGAAGAATAAAGAAGAAAGAAGAAGAAGAAAGAAGAAGAAGATAGAAGAAGAAGAAGAAAAAGAAGAATAAAGAAGAAGAAGAATAAAGAAGAAAGAAAAAGAAGAAAGAAGAAGAAGAAGAAGAAAGGAGAGGAAGAAGAAAAAGAAGAGGAAAAAGAAGAGGAGGAAGAAGAAGAGGAAAAAGAAGAGGAGGAAGAAGAAGAGGAAGAAGAAGAGGAAGAAGAAGAAGAGGAAGAAGAAGAAGAGGAAGAAGAAGAAGAGGAAGAAGAAGAAGAAGAGGAAGA
>JAREIK010000385.1:10570909-10573409 GCA_029783825.1 Sapria himalayana
AATGAAGAAGGAAAATGGGTAGAAGAAGAAAAGGAAATAACATCTCTTTTTAAAATTTTTTTTGAAAATCAATTATGTAGTCTATCATATAGGGTGGAGAATATTCTAATGTATGAGGTTAGGGCAACCATTACGGAAGCTCAAAACCAAATAATGGAATTAATCTCAGAAGAACTAGAAGCTAAAGAGGCAGTTTTCAACCTGGAAAAAGAGAGTGCTACAGGACCGGATGGTTGGAATAACTATTTTTTCCAGTCAAACTGGCACATTGTTAAAACTGAACTAGTCCCCGCAATTGCTAGTTTTTTTGTAGGGGCGGAAATCCCAAAATCATGGGCAAAGTCATATATAGTATTAATTCCAAAAAAAGATTCGCCGCAGAAATGTGAGGATTTTAGACCTATAAGTTTATGTAATGCTATTTATAAAATTCTAGCAAAAATTTTAGGAAATAGATTAAGCTCAATTTTACCTTCTATAATATCTCAAGAACAAACGGGGTTTGTTAAAAACAGATTAATGATTGAAAATATAAAATTGCATCCGAAATGATGAAAGAGATAGGAGTTAAAACAAGAGGTAACAATTTAGTGGTTAAGCTTGATCTATCGAAAGCCTTTGATAGGGTAGAATGGGATACTCTTTGTTTTGTGATGAGAAGGTTTGGATTCTCTGAGCTTACCATAGATTTAATATACATATGCATTTCAAGTAATTGGGTAAGAGTGATTGTAAATGGAAAGATAAGTGAGGAATTTAAACCAAATAGAAGCTTAAGACAAGGGGACCCGTTATCTCCCCTTCTCTTTGATATTTATTTAGAATTATTAATTCAAAGACCAAATAAAAGAATGACAGAGGGTAAAATAATACCATTCAGACAACCAAAGAATACACACAGAATAGGCTATTTAGCCTATGCAGATGACCTTATAATTTTTACAAATGCTAGTACAAAGTCTTTAAGGAATCTTATGGATCTTCTTCAAATATTTGAGAAGGAAACATGCCAAATCGTAAATAAAAATAAATGTCAGGTTTATGCTTGCCAAAAATGTAAAATTAAAGGTTGTAAATAAAATTAAAAACATCACAGGTTTTTTAGAAATTAAAGGGGCATTAATGTATTTAGGATGCCCGATATATGAGGGAAGGTTGAAGGAAGAATATTTAATCTTTCTACAAGACAAGCTAAGAAGGAAAACAGCAGGTTGGAAAGAAGAGCTTCTAGGATTTGGGGGGAGGATAACGCTGATATCACACATTTTACAAAGTACATTGATACACATATTATCAGTTATTCATCCACCCAAAAAATTTATTAAAAAACTTGAATCGGAAATGGCAAATTTTTTATGGGGTAAAAAAGAAGGGAAAAATAAATTACACTGGAAGGACTGGGAATCCATCTGTTATCCAAAAGAAGAAGCAAGATTAGGATTAATGAATCTACAGGATTCAGCCGCTGCCTGGGATTGCAAAGGTTGGTGGAGGCTGAAAGAAAGTGACAATCTCTGGGCAAAATACATGCGGGCTAAATATCTAGATTATAAGAACAGGAGTCCTAAGAAAGCTTCGAATAGCTGGAAGGCAATGGAAAAACAAAAGGAGATAGTAGACTCACACTCCACCCTAAAGAAGAGTGGCTGGAAATGGACTTTAACGCCACAAGGAAATTTCTCTCTAAAGTCGGCAAAAGATCTGGTCAGAAAGAAAAAACCCGTTCAAACTTTATTTAAATGGGTATGACAAGAAAATGTTCCAAAAAAAATGTGTTCGTTCACATGGAAGGTTTTAGTGAATGCCATTCCGGTAGATAAGAATGTACAAAAAAAGGGATAAAAATGGCATCAAGATGCGAATGCTGCCTACAAGCAATCGAAACAATTGATCATTTATTTTCCAATGGGACAATTGCAGCGGAAATATGGAAAGAGATGGAGGGAGGAAAACAAATAAGTAATAAAGAAGATGGCTTAATAGTTAAAGTTAAAAAATGGAAAAGTGAAACTACGAAAAGCCCCATTAAAAAATGACTTAATCAGAAATTACCACATGTTATTATCTGGTGCATATGGAAATCTAGAAATAAAAGTAAATTTGAAAACATAGGGATGAATATAACAGAAATAATAAAAGATATTAGAAAGGAGATAAGTAATATAGCTAATATAACACCTATTAAAATAGAGAATAAGAAAAAAGACAAGAAGCTTGAGAAAACATGGGACCTCACTATTAAAGTAGTAAACCAGCAATTGGCTAAAAGCTTGTACTGGGATAGCCCACCGGTCGGAAAATTTTCACTTAATACGGATGGTAGCTTTAACAGGGATACTGGAATAGCAGGAGGAGGAGGGGTAATAAGAGATTATAAAGGGACAGTAATGAAAGCTTTCACCCGTGCCAGTAGAGCCTCCTCGGCCCTGGAATCAGAAATTAAAGCCTTGAAACCAGGATTAGAGACATGTAAGAAGCTACATTTTAAATATATACAAGT
>JAREIK010000385.1:10583409-10628611 GCA_029783825.1 Sapria himalayana
ATAAGTCTTTTGCCTTGATAACAAAGGATCCCGCGCCTCCCTCACGCTCATTCGAAAAAAAATGGGAGTCCCGTATCATATTTTCAACCGAAGAGATGAGGAAGTTACAGGCACCTTATGAACACATGCTCGTTGGGAAGTTCTCCCATGGCAGGCCTCGCCCGAGCGACATTCTTCAGTTTATCTCCTCTCTAAAGCTCACGGGTAATGTAAAGTTGACAGATTACGATGCACGACATGTTTTTTTGCAGTGTTTTTCGAACGAGGACTTCTATCATTTATGGCATAGAGGAGTTTGGCAAGTTAACGGCTATCCTATGCGAGTGCTAAGATGGACGAAGAACTTCAGTCCAACGGAGGAGGCTCCCCTTGCCCCGGTATGGTTCTCTTTGCCGAACCTCCCTATATATTTGTTTAACGCCCATTCTCTCCATGCTATCTCTTCTTGTTTGGGCAAGCCACTGATTCATGATGAGGCCACTGTATCTATGACACGGCCAAGCCAGGCTCACGTCTGTGTGGAGTGCAACCTCCTCACACTTCCCCCTAGCAGAAAATGGATAGGCGAAGGGGAAGATGGGCAGAATGAGGGGTTTTGGCAAACTGTTATACCTGAAAATTTGCCCCCTTACTGCCTTACCTGTAAAAGACTTGGGCATGATATGGTTGTGTGTAAAATGGGAACAGAATATACAAGTGAGGTGCATTGGCAGGAAGGTAGAAGAAGTAGGGTTGAAAAATGGATAAGGAAAGAGGTAGAGGGCCCGAAACATGGAAAAATGCAAGCTTTAGAGGATGAAGAAGAGGAGAGTAGTAGGGAGAAGGGAAATTATTATTTAAATATGGAGGAGGGTAGAAGTAATATAGAAGTAAGTTTAGAGATAAGAAATGAGGAGAATAAGGAAGAGGGATGGGAAGAAGTGAAAGTTAGTAGGAAGAGATGTAGAAAAAATAAATCTAGAAGGGTGTTAAATGAAAAATTAGAGGATTATAGTTGGATAGATGAAGACCTCATTGATTTCCTGGAAGAAGAATCAGAAGTACTAAGTTGCCCCCCATTCAGAATACTAGAAGTAAAGGAAGAAATTAATATAGAAGAAGTGAAAGATGATTTAGCAATGTATGAGGAGAATTGTAAAAAACTTACTAGGGATCAATCCATGGAAGCCATAAAAAGAATGGCTATGCAACTTGGTAAGCAAGGAAAATATAATAAAATATCACAATCAATTTCACCCAAGAGTGCTAGGAATATGAGAAAATATTTAGATAAAACATATGAGTCAAAATGCACAACAAGATCACAATCTAAATTAGGTTTTAATGGATGGTTACTTATATTGGAATATTAGAGGGGTGGCAAACAACCCCTCGATAAATAGATTTAAACAATTGATTAAAATATATAAAATTTCATTGGTTGTAATTGCAGAACCTTTGATCCAACATGACCAACTAACTAAATATAGTCGAATTCTAGGGTTTAATAATTCATTTTCTAACCTAAATAGTAAACTCTGGATTATGTGGCATAATTATTTAGACATAGAAATATTAAAAGACACAGAACAAATAGTGCACTTTAAAATATTTGAAGACATAGTATCGGTAGTATATGCAAAAAATGATAAAAAATCCAGACTAATCTTATGGGAAGAAATGCAGAAAATTGCAGCAAAAAATGTTCCCTGGTTGATTGGAGGAGACATTAATGTTACAAGAAGTGCCTCGGAAAAGAAGGGGGGGGGGGGGGGAAACCCCTAACACAATAGCAATGTCTCAATTTAATGAGGCGATTTCTAATTCTAATTTGATGGAAATAGACTTCACAGGCTCAAATTATACTTGGTGTAATAATTGGCAAAAAAGAGGAGCAATTTGGGCTAGGCTGGACAGAGTAATGTGTAATGCGAAGTGGGTAGCCTCACATGGGACTACAGGGCTTAGACATTTAAACAGAACCTGTTCAGACCACTCTCTACTCCTCGTAACACTCCACAACAAAAAACGAGGTACAAGAAGTTTTAAATTTCAAAACATGTGGGGAAAACATGTCGAGTTTGAAAAATTAGTAAGAGATTCTTGGTCAGATCCTGCTTCGGGTAAACCGATGCAAGTTCTAATGACAAAGCTATATAGATTAAAAAAAATAGTTAAAATCATGGAATAAAGAAGTTTTCGGAAATATAAATCAGCAAATAAAGCAAGTAGAGGAACAAGTGGAAAAGCTAGAAAAAGAATACGATAATAAAAATGACAAAGAAATTAGGAAGGTTTTAAACAAGGCTAAAGCTGAATTGAGTTTAA
This sequence comes from Sapria himalayana, assembly GCA_029783825.1. Taxonomy (NCBI): domain Eukaryota; kingdom Viridiplantae; phylum Streptophyta; class Magnoliopsida; order Malpighiales; family Rafflesiaceae; genus Sapria; species Sapria himalayana. Next base: position 10,585,717 of record JAREIK010000385.1, read on the forward strand.
AGTTACATATGAAGGAGATATATTGGAAACAACGAGCAAAAATTAAATGGTTAAAAAATGGTGATAGAATCACCAAATTTTTTGATAACATGAGCAAAATAAAAACACAGAAAAATAAAATTAAAGGTCTAAAAGATAAAGAAGGAAGATGGATAGAAGAAGACAAACAATTATGTACCCTATTTGAGGATTTTTTTAAATCCCACCTGTGTGGTCACATGCCTCACGAAGGGAACTCCTTGTTACAAGAGATCAGGGCTTCCATTACGTAAGAACAAAATCAAATGATGGAAAGAATCCCAGAAGAAGAGGAGGTAAAGATTGTAGTCTTTAATCTTGATAAAGACAGTGCAGCGGGACCAGATGGCTGGAATAATTACTTTTTTCCAGCTAAACTGGCCCATTATTAAAAATGACATATTTACAGCGATTGCCAGTTTCTTTGCTGGAGCAGATATTCCTAAAGCTTGGGCAAATTCATTTATAATTTTAATCCCCAAAAAAGAAGCTCCCCAGCTATGCGAGGATTTTAGACCTATAAGTTTATGCAATGCGATTTATAAGATTTTAGCTAAAATAATTCAAAATAGATTAAATAATATTTTTCCATTAATAATATCACCAGAGCAAACCAGATTTGTTAAAGATAGACTAATGATTGGAAATATTAGATTAGCTTCAGAAATGATGAAAGAAATTACAACTAAAACAAGAGGTAATAATCTAGTAATCAAGTTGGATTTGTCTAAAGCTTTTGATAGAGTTGAATGGGATACACTCTGTTACATTTTAAGGAAATATGGTTTTTCTGAATTATGCATAGACATAATATATAGATGCATCTCAAGTGCTTGGGTTAGAATTATTATAAATGGTAATATAGGTGATGAATTTAAACCCATAAAAAGCCTAAGATAGGGGGACACATTATCCCCCTTATTATTTGATATATACATATATCTGCTTATTCTTAATTTAAACAAAAGAAAGTCAAATGGTAATATATTACCTTTTAGACAACCATATAATACTCTGAGAATAGGTTGTTTGGCTTATGCCGATGATCTAATAATTTTTACAAACGCAAGTAAAAGATATGTAATAAATCTGATAGAATTATTTCAATTATTTGAATTAGAAACAGGTCAGGTTGTAAATAAAAAGAAGTGTCAGTTTATGCTAGCTAAAAAGACTATAGAGAAAGTGATAAATAAGATTAAAAACATAACTAGATTTACACATAATAAGGGAGCTTTAACATACTTAGGCTGCCCAATATATGAAGGCAGACTGAGAGAGAAATATTTAACACCATTACAAGATAAAATCAGAAGGAAAATAGCAGGTTGGAAAGAAGATCTTTTAGGGTTCGGGGGACGGATTACATTAATCTCGCATGTATTACAAAGCACACTAGTGCATATCTTATCTGTAATACATCATTCGAAAAAATTCTTGAATAAATTAGAATCATAAATGTCAAATTTTTCATGGGGCAAAAAAGATGGGAAGCAAAAAATTAACTGGAAAAATTGGAGGGATATATGTTATCCAAAAGCTGAAGAAGGTTTAGGAATAATCACTTTACAGGATATGGTCACTGCCTGGGATTGTAAAGGATGGTGGAGGCTGATTGAGAATGATAGCCTTTGGGCAAATTATATGAAGGCAAAATATTTAGCACAAAATAACCAGAGGCTTAAGCAGATATCAAATGATTAGAAGGCTCTGGAAAAACATAAAGAGATAATAGAATCACACTCAATATTAAAAAGGAGTGGTTGGAAATGAACCCTCACACCACAAGGTAATTTCACACTAAAATCGGTGAAGGAGTTGATTAGGAAAAAAAAACCTACTCAACCCATATTTAAATGGGTTTGGAAAGCAGGTATCCCACAGAAAATGTGCTCGCTAGCCTGGAAAGTATTATCAAATGCATTACCCGTGGACACCAATGTGCAGAGAAAGGGTATAAAAATAGTGTCCAGATGTGAATGCTGCTTTGCAGAAGTAGAATCAATGGACCACCTATTCTCGAGAGGAAAAATTGTAGTAGAAATTTGGAAGAAACTTGAAGGATATGAACAAATTAGTAATATAGAGGAGAGGCTAATAGAAAGAATCAAAAAATGGGAAAATGCAACTTCCACTAACCTTGCTAGAAATTGGCTCAATAAGAATTTACCTCATGTAGTGATATGATGTTTATGGAAAGCTCGTAATAGGAGTAGATTTGAAGGGAAAAGAATGGACTCAAAAGATATATTACAAGAAATTAAGCAGGAAATAAGTAACATATCAAATATTAAGCCCATTATAGTAGATATACTAGCTATAGATAAGAAAGTGGAAAGGGAATGGGGTCTTAATATAAAATCAATTAAACAATATTCTAAAGGCACAGTCATGAAAGCTTTCACTTCGGTTAGTGTAGCAGACTCGGCTCTACATTCAGAAATTAGGGCGTTAAGAATAGGCTTAAATGTATGTAAAAAATTGGAATATAAAAATATTCAAATACAGGTAGACTTGATGTTATTATTTAACTTAGTAATAGGAAATATGAAGAAGAATTAGAAATAATAATGAAGCTTAAAAATGAACTAAATGCATCAATAATGCATATATATAGAGAGGCAAACACTCCAGCAGATAATCTTGCGAGGATAGGCTCGGAAAAAGGAGAAATAGAATTCGATGAGGATCCTATGCCGAAAAAATTAAAAGGTTTAGTAAGATTAGATAAGATGGCTTTTTCTTATGTTAGAGTTATAAAGGGTGGAGGTTGAGCTAAATCTAAAATAAAATTTAGTTTCTTTCCTTAGCAGCGCAGCATCATACGAAGTGGCTTTCAGCATGGAGTCTTGGTTGGCAGGTTGTGTACATATATGGCTATGTTTCTGGTTTGTGTATTATATTGCAGGTTCTAGATGTTCAAATATCAAACTGTCGATGGTGATTTTTGTTTTTCTACATTGTTAATTTCGTAGTTGTTTAATTGGTTAAATAATGCAGTTTATATTTAATTTGCCCTTGACAAGAACATACATTATAAGTTGATTATCACTGGTTTATTTGCTGCTTCCCGAGTTGATTTATGGTAGACACTCTCGACTGATCACCCGGCCCTGTGGGTGTTCAACACTCGTAGAGGAACTGCAGAATGGTGGGCAGCTTACACGCACTTGGAGATGGTTTTTTGTTGACTTGTTTGTTGACTTATCTGTTATAATCTGGTTTTTTTTAAGCGAACTTTCTTATATTTTTGAGAGTTATGCAGAGAGTTTTAGGTCTTGCTACAGCTCGGTATAGACAGAGCACTCATTATAAGGCGCGGCAAAGAGAATGGAAGTGAAGAATAAATTAATAAATGTTGTATATGTATAACAAGGGACAAGGGGAATAGGGTAGAGAAGTTATATTGTAGTTGTGCTCATTTTCTTTGTATATTGCAGGCACTGGAGCGTATAAAAGAAGAAGGATGACGGATGGAATATACTCGGGAATAACGTGAATAACAGGGCTTGAGACACGGGGAGATGAGAGGATAGATGCCGAGCTCAGGAAACGGCCGAGCAATACATGGAATTAAATGAAAAGATGGATCGAAAAGATGGACCGAAAATAGTTAAATGAAAAGATGGGCCGAAAATTAGATAAACTAGAGCATAGCCTCCAGCTTATTCTAGTTTAATTTATAAAATGAATAAATGCTTATTTAAGAAAAATTTTAAATTTCAATATGCTAGCTAGTAGGTTTAAGGTTAAGATGGGTGTAAGAGGGCCACATGTAGATGTAGGTTGTAAAAATGGTATTCCTCCGCCAAAAGAGAGGATTATTAATAATAAAACAATTTTGTTTTTAAAAAAAGAAGAGGAAGAAGAAGAAGAAGAAGATGATGATGATGAAGAAGAAGACGAAGAAGAAAAAGAAGACGAAGAAGAAGAAGTAGAGGAAGAAGATGATGATGATTAAGAAGAAGAAAAAGAGGAAGAAGAAGACAACGACGAAGAATAAGAAGAAGATGAAGAAGACAAAAAAGAAGAAGAAGAAGAAGAAGAATACGAAGAAGAAGAAGAAGAAGAAGATGATGATAAAGAAGATGAAGAAGAAGAAGAAGACGAAAAAGAAGAAGAAGAAGAGTAAGAAGAAGAAGAAGACGAAGAAGAAGAAAAAGAAAAAAAAGAAGAGTAAGAAGAAGAAGAAGAATACGAAGAAGAAGAAGAAGAAGAAGATGATGATAAAGAAGATAAAGAAGAAGAAGAAGAAGACGAAAAAGAAGAAGAAGAAGAAGACGAAAAAGAAGAAGAAGAAGAGTAAGAAGAAGAAGTAGACGAAGAAGAAAAAGAAGAAGAAGAAGATGATGATGAAGACGAAGAAGAATACGAAGAAGAAGACCAATACAAAGATAAAGACGAAGACGAAGAAGAAGAAGAACATGAAGAAGAAGATGAAGACGAAGAAGAAGACGAAGATGAAGACAAGGAAGAAGATGAAGACAAGGAAGAAGACGAAGAAGAATATGAAGACGAAGATGAAGAAGAATATGAAGACAAATAAGAAGATGAAGATGAAGAAGAAGACGAAGACAAAGAAGAAGAGGAAGATGAAGAAGAAAACGAAGAAGAACATGAAGATGATGAAGAAGATGAAGACAAAGAAGAACACGAAGAAGAAGACAAAGAAGAAGACGAAGACAAAGAAGAAGATGAAGACGAAGAAGATGATGATGATGAAGAAGACGAAGAAAAAGAAGAAGACGAAGTCGAAGAAGAAGATGAAGACAAAGAAGAAGACGAAGAAGAAGACGAAGAATAAGATGAAGAAGAAGACTAAGACGAAGAAGAAGATGAAGACAAAGGCAAATAAGAAGACAAAGATGAAGTAGAAGATGAAGTCGATGTAGAAGAAGATGACTAAGAAGAAGCCGAAGACGAAGAAGAAGATGAAGATGAAGACGAAAGCAAAGAAGAAGACGAAGGAAAAGAAGAAGATGAAGTCAAAGAAGAAGACGAAGGCAAAGAAGAAGACGAAGATGAAGTAGAAGATGATGTCGAAGTAGAAGAAGAAGACTAAGAAGAAGACGAAGATGAAGATGAAGAAGAAGACGAAAGCGAAGAAGAAGATGAAGGCGAAGAAGAAGATGAAGTCTAAGAAGAAGACGAAGTCAAAGAAGAAGACAAAGATGAAGAAGAAGATGAAGAAGAAGACGAAGAAGAAGATGAAGAAGAAGAAGAAGATGACGAAGAAGACGAAGAATAAGACAAAGATGAAGAAGAAGATAAAGACGAAGACGAATACGAAGAAGAAGACGAAGAAGAAGAAGAAGAAGTAGTAGTAGTAGAATGAGAAGAAGAAGAAGTAGAATGAGAAGGAGATACATAATGGAGATTCTCACGTTCCCTGTGGAGATTCTCTGTGATCTGGTCGAAACAACAGACCACCAAGATCAATCAAGGAAACATAGCTTTAAGAAGGGTGGTAGAATCAATTGCCAATGGAGATTCTCACGTTCCCTTCAGAGACAGCAAGTTGACAATGCTGCTGCAGGTTTCGTTTGAGGATGATAAGGCAAAGATTTTGATGATTTTGTGTGCAAGTTCAGATCCGAAGGAGATACACAAGACAATCTGCACACTGGAATATGGAGCAAAAGCAAAGTGTATTGTTCGTGGGCCACATATTCCAATTAAGGAGAAATTTGGGGGGGATGGTAGTTCTGCAGTGATATTGGGATCCAGGATTGCAGCCATGGAACAGGTGATAAAAAAACTGCAAATGGAGAACAAACTCAGAGAAAAGGAGAGAAATGTGATGCAGAAACAACTCATTAAGAAAGAAGAAGAAATCATCTTGCTGAGAGCACACGAGAATGAGCGAACAAGAGATTAGCTTTAGGGTTCAACAGCTTCAAAGAAAGGTGGAGAGCTTCCAGAAATTTGCAGAAGACTTGCTCGAGCTGAACAGGAGAAGAATGGAAGAGAGGGTGTGGCAACAGCAGCAAGAGGTTGAGATGATGAAGAACCGCCTAGAACACATGGAGTCCCAGCTGTGTCAATCCGGGGACATAAATGGAGATGATACTAACTTTGGCAGAAAACTATTAGAAGCTTGCTCTGGCAATGAACAATCTATGGTTAAATCAATGGATTTGGACATGGGTGATCAAGAATCACAGGTTCCAGAAGTGAAACATGTTGATTTTCTTGTGCATAATACAAGCAACCCAAGATATGGTGATAAAACATGCTTAAGCACAGTATTTGAAGAAGATGAGCTTGACGAAGAAGAAGAAGAACGAGAAGGTGAGAACGAAGAAGAAAATGGGGGAGAAGTAATAGAGATCAAGAGGATAGTTGATAGCCCTAAATCTGGCATATCTTTGAGACAATTAAGAATTCAGAATATATTTACACTTTGTGGGAACAATAGAGAACTCTCTCAACACAACAAAATACCAACTCCTCTCTCATCACCAATGAAGAGGAGCCTACAGCTCAAGAAAAATCTTGCCATGGAAGAAGAGTCTAAGGAGAACTGCAACCCAGCAAAAGAATGCACTGATGCACAAATAATGGTGCATGTGAAGTTGGAAACTGGTGCTGATTGCAGCGGGAAACCCATCTCCATGATCAAGCTTCCAAAAGATGCAACACTTGCTGATCTTCGAAAGCTGATTGAGATCCATCTTGGTGCAGATAACCAAGCATTTAATTTCCTCATGCTCGAGGAATCTGCAAGAACCCTAATCCCAAGAGAGAAGGAATCAACAAAATCAGCCATGGATCTACCTGGTTACAACAACCAGCAGCCAAACAGCTATCTTGCTTGCTTGCAACCAGCAGGTAGTTTCCAGCATTTCAATGTTCCTGCATCAAGTTCCATGCCCTTGACTCCATTGGAAAACAAACTTCCGCTCATCAGGGGTACGCGAATGTTGAAGGAGGTGGACATCACGTCACCCATTTTAGATGGCTGGCAATGTTCTTCATTCCTTGTGCGAATTCAGAGTCTTCAAGCCCACGAGTCGTGAAAGAAAGCCCACCAACAGATGGGTTTTGTTCCTTTAACTTTGATGATCTTGATGACCTTCCGCCTGATGATCCCTTACTCTTTCTTCCTCGGGATTGTGTTAGAATAGATGCCTGGTTCTGGCCACGACTAGGAGAATTAGCACCAGTGCTTGAATCCTGGCATTGCTTTGTAACTTCGATACCAATCAATGATTCTCCATTTTTGGGATCCACTGAAGAGCAATTGCGCCTAAGATTTTTAGGTGCCTTGTTACTTTGTTGGCTAACATTATTGCTCGATGATTGGTTCAAAAAAAAAGAAGTAGAATGAGAAGAAAAAGAAGAAAAAGAAGATGATGATGATGATGAAGCATGATGAGAAGAATGAGAAGAAGAAGAAGAAGAAGAAGTAGTAGTAGGAGGAGGAGGAGAAGGAGAAGAAGACGACGAAGGACAAGAAGAAGAAGAAGAAGGAGGAAAAGAAGAAGAAGAAGAAGAAGAAGGAGAAGAAGGAGAAGAAGAAGGAGAAGAAGGAGAAGAAGGTGGAGGAGGAGGAGGACGAGAAGAAGAAGGAGATGTTGGAGAAGAAGGAGATGTTGGAGAAGAAGGAGAAGAAGGAGAAGAAGGAGAAGAAGGAGAAGAAGGAGAAGAAGAAGAAGAAGGAGAAGGAGAAGAGAAAGGGGAAGAAGTAGAAGAAGGAGAAAAGAAGAAGAAGGAGAAGAAGAATGAGGAGGAAGAGAAGAAGAAGAAGGAGGAGTAGGAGAAGGAGGAGGAGGAGGATAAGAAGGAGGAGTAGAAGAAGAAGAAGAAGGAGGTGAAAAAGAAGAAGGAGAATAAGAAGGAGGAGGAGGAGGAGACGAAGTAGGAGGAGGAGGAGAAAAAGGAGGAGGAGGAGGAGAAGAAGGAGGAGATGAAGAAGGAGGAGGAGGAGAAGAAGGAGGAGATGAAGAAGGAGGAGGAGGAGAAGAAGGAGGAGATGAAGAAGGAGGAGAAGTAGAAGGAGGGGGAGGAGAAAAAGAAGGAGGAGGAGTAGGAGAAGAAGGAGAAGTAGGAGAAGAAGAAGGAGGAGGAGGAGAAGAAGAAGAAGAAGGATGAGAATAAGAAGGATAAGAAGAAGGAGACAGAGGAGAAGAAGGAGGAGGAGGAGGAGACGAAGAAGGAGGAGGAGAAGAATGATGAGGAAAATAAGAAGAAAGAGGAGAAGGAGAAGAAGAAGAAGAAGGAGAAGGAGAAGAAGGAGAAGGAGAAGAAGGAGGAGGAAAAGTAGTAGGAGAAGGAGTAGAAGAAGAAGGAGAATATGAAGTGGGTGAAGAAGAAGAATGAGAAGGAGAATGAGAAGAAGAAGAAGAAGAAGGATAAGAAGTAGTAGTAGTAGAAGAAGAAGGATAAGGAGAAGAAGGAGAAGAAAAGAAGGAAAAGAAGAACGAGGAGGAAAAGAAGGAGGAGGAGGAGAAGAAGGAGTAGAAGAAGGAGGAGGAGGAGAAGAAGGAGAAGAAGGAGGAGGAGAAGAAGATGGAGAAGAAGATGGAGAAGAAGAAAAAGGAGGAGAAGAAGGAGGAGGAAAAGAAGGAGGAAAAGAAGAAGGATGAGAAGGAGGAGGAGGAGGAGTAGAAGGAGGACAAGAAGAAGGAGTAGAAGAAGGAGGAGGAGGAGGAGGTGGAGAAGAAGGAGGAGGAGAAGGAGGTAGAGAAGAAGGATGAGAACAAGGTGGAGGAGTAGAAGAAGGAGGAGGAGAAGAAGGAGAAGAGGAAGAAGGAGAAAAAGAAGGAGAAGAAGAAGAAGGAGAAGATGAAGAAAGAGAAGAAGAAAAAGTAGAAGAAGAAAATGGAGTAGAAGAAGAAGGAGAAGAAGAAGAAGGATAAAAAGAAGGAGAAGAAGAAGAAGGAAAAGAAGAAAGAGGAGGAGAAGAAAAAGGAGAAGATGAAAGAAAAAGAAGGAGGAGGAGGAGGTGGAGAAGGAGAAGAAGAAGGAGAAGGAGAATGAGAATGAGAAGAAGGAGAAGGAGAAGAAGAAGAAGGAGATGGAGAAGGAGAAGAAGAAGAAGTAGAAGAAGTAGGAGAAGGAGAAAAAGAAGCATAATGAGAAGGAGAAGGAAAAGGAGAAGAAGAAGAAGTCGAAGAAGAATGAGAAGGAGAAAGAGAAGTAGAAGGAGAAGTAGGAGTAGAAGAAGAATAAGGAGAAGAAGAAGAGGAATAAGAAGAAGAAGAATAATAATAAGATGAAGAATAAGAAGAAGAAGGAGAAGAAGAAGTAGAAGAAGGAGGAGGAGGAGAAGAAGAAGAAGGAGAATGAGAAGAAGAAGTAGAAGAAGGAGAAGGAGAAGAAGAAGAAGAAGAATGAGAATGAGAAGAAGAAGAAGAAGAATGAGAAGGAGAAGAAGAAGAAGAAGAATGAGAAGGAGAAGAAGAAGGAGAAGAAGAAGAAGAAGGAGGATGAGGAGGAGAAGAATAAGAAGAAGGAGAAGGAGAAGGAGGAGAAGAAGAAGAAGAATAATAAGAAGAACAAGAACAAGAAGAAGAAGGAGGAGAAGGAAAAAGAAGAAGAAGAAAAAAAAGAAGATGAAGATGGAGAAGAAGAAGGAGAAGAAGAAAAAGAAGAAGAAAAAGAAGAAGGAGAAAGAGAAGAAGGAGGAGAAGAAGAAGAAGAAGGAGAGGAAGAAGAAGAATGAGAAGAAGAAGAAGAAGCAAAAGAAGAAGAAGAACAAGAAGAAGAAGAAAAAAAAGTAGAAGAAGAAGAAGAAGCAGAAGAAGAAGAAGAAGAAGAAGAAGTAATAGTAGTAGTAGTAGTAGTAGAAGAAGCATAAGAAGAAGCAGAAGAAGAAGCAGAAGAAGAAAAGCAGAAGAAGTAGAAGAAGAAGTAGAAGAAGAAGAAGAAGAAGTAGTAGTAGTAGAAGAAAAGAAGAAGCAGAGGAAGAAGAAGATGAAGAAAAAGTAGTAGAACAAGTAGAAGAAGAAGAAGAAGTAGAAGAAGAAGAAAAAGAAGAAGAAGAAGAAGATGATGATGATGATGATAATGAAGTAAGAAAAGAAGAAAAAGAAGAAGATGATGATGACGACGATGACGATATTGAAGTAAGAAAACAACAAGAAGAAGAAGAAGAAACAGAAAAAGAAGAAGAAGAAGTAGTAGTAGTAGAAGAATTAGAAGAAGAAGCAGAAGAAGCATAAGAAGAAGAAAAAGAAGAAGAAGAAGCAGAAGCAGAAGAAGAAGCAGAATAAGAAGAAGAAGAAACAGAAGAAGAAGCAGAAGAATAAGAAGTAGAAGAAGAAGCAGAAGAAGAAGAAGAAGTAGAAGAAGAAGAAGAAGTAGTAGTTTTAGTAGAATAAGAAGAAGAATACGAAGAAGAAGAAGCAGAATAAGAAGAAGAAGAAGCACAAGAAGAATAAGAAGAAGAAGCTGAAGAAAAAGGAGAAGAAGAAGTAGTAGTAGAAGAAAAGAAGAAGCAGAAGAACAATAAAAAGAAGAAGAAGTAGAAGAAGAAGAAAAAGAAGAATTAGAAGAAGAAAAAGAAGAATAAGAAGAAGAATAATAATAAGAAGAAGACGATGATGATAATGAAGTAAGAAAAGAAGAAGAAGAAGATGATGACGATAATGAAGCAAGAAAAGAAGAAGAAGAAGAAGAAGAAGAAGAGAAGAAGAACAACAAGAAGAAGAAGAAGAAGAAAAAGAAGAAGAAGAAGAAGAAGAAGAAGACGTTGATGATAATGAAGTAAGAAAAAAAGAAGAAGAAGATGTTGTGATGAGGATGCAGAACAAAGAGAGGAGTTGAACAAAAGATATATAAGAATTAAATATAGAAGAAGAAGAGGAGGAAAAATAAGAAGAAGTATAATATGAAGAAAAAGATTATGATGATGGACAAGAGAAAAATGAAGATTAAAAAAAGGAGGTGAAATAAATTAAGAAGAAAAATACGATGAAGAAGATAAAAAAATAATAAACCAATATTAAGAAGAAGAATAAAAGAAGAAAAGGATAAAAAAAATAAAGAAGAAAAATTAGAAGACATAAAATTTTACTAAAAATGAATTAGACGAAGAACATGATGATATTGATGATGATGATGAATTAACTGAATAGAAAGAAGCAAATGAAGAAGATGACAAAAATAAGAAAAAAATGAAGAAAAATAAAAAAAAAGAAAAAAAAAAGAAAAAGAGAAAGAAGAAAAATAAAATAGAAGAAAAAGAAAAAGAAAAAATGAAGAATAATAAAAAGAAGAATGAGAAGAAAACATCCAGATTAAGAACATCCAAATGAAGAATATCCAGATGAAGAACACCCGGATGAAGAAAAAATGATGAACATAAAAATAAAGAAGAAGATGATGAAGAAGAAGAAAAATAAAATGATGATGATGATAGAAGTGTCAAAAGGGTCGGGCCGGGCCGACCCGTCTCTTTATTTTGGGCCCAGACGGGCTAACATGCCATGCCAAGCATGACACGCTATAGTATCATGCCATGCTTGGCATAGAATGATTCCTTTGAGGCCAAGCCCGACATAGCCCATGTCTTGAAATCCATTTGGGTTTGGACCATTTCTGGTTGAGCTGGTTTGGGTCGGGTCGAGCCTTTTTTTAGGGAAATAGGGTTTCGACCACCACACCGCCACGCCACCGTCGCCCATCGGGCGTATCAAGTCGTTGCCCATCAAGCTTTCCCATGTTGTCCCTCCAATGGGCGTCGCTCGGTGCATGGTCACCCATGTTGTGCTCAAGTTCCAGGCACATGCGTCATCCTTGGCACAACATGTGGGCTAAATGCCCTCGGCAAGGCATGACATGATTCCTGTTGAGGGTCCGCCCATCACAGGCCCAAGCACAATACTGTATCATGTCGTGCTGGGCTATACATGCCTAAAATATGCTAGACTTTGGGTCGGGCTCAGGTCGTCTGACCCATTTGACACCTAGATTATGATGATGAAAGTGATGGGGTAGAAGAAAAATATGATGATGATGAAGGTGATGAAGAAGAAGAAAAATAAGATGATAATGAAGAACAAAAATAAGATATTCATGATAATGATGATGCTGATGAATAAGAAGATGGAGTGGAATACAAAGATGAAGTAGAAGAAGAAAATGAAAAAGAATAATAAAAGTAAGAAAAACAAAAATAAGAGGGTGTGGAGGAAGAAAAAGAAGAAAAATAAGGCAAAGAAAAGTAAGAAGATAATGATGCTGAAGAAGATGATGATAAAGAATAAAAAATAAAAGAATATGATAATGAAAAAGGAGAAAAAAAGAGGAAGTAGAAGAACATGTAGTTGTTGATGATGATGAACAAAAAGATGAAGAAGAGAAAAAAATGAAGAGAAAGAAAAAGGCAAAGAAAATGATGATGCTGAGATAAAGATAACCAAGAAAAAGAAGATATTGATAAAGAAGAAAAAAAAGAAGAAATAGATGAAATAAAATGACAAGAAAATAATGAAAATTAGATGAAGAAAGAAAATGATAAAAAAAAGATGATGATGATGAAGAATAAGTAGAAGAAGATAATGAAAGTAATGAAGAAATAAAAACTAGAAGAAGATGAAAAAGAAAAGATAAAAAAAGAAAAAAAGTTAAAAAAAATAATAAGTGGGGAAGGAGGAGGAGAAAGAAGAAGAATAAAAAAAAAGAAGAAGACGATAATAATGTATAAAAGAAGAAAAAAATGACAAATGAAGAAAAAAAGAAGACTATGAATAAGAATAAGAATAAGACAAACATGAAGAATATTAAGAAGATGATGATGAGCAAGTCAAAGAATAAGAATAATAAGATAAAGAAGAAGAACAATGAGTAAAAGAAGAAAGTAAAAAAATAAAAAAAAAGATGATTATGAATAATATGATAAATAAGAACAAGAATAAAAACATGAAAAATATATAAAAAAAAAGAAAAAGAAAAAGGTGAAGAAGAATTAGAAAAAGTAGTATAAAATGGAAAAGATGAATTAATCGTAGCAAAAAAAGAAGAAAAATAAAAAGAAGAGGGGAATGATGAGGCAAAAGAAAAAGAGGAATAAGAAGAAATGTAGGAGAAGAATGAGGAAGAATAAGAAAAAAAAGAAGACAAACAAGAAAAATAAGGAAAAAAATAAAATGACGATGAAGAAGAAAAAAATAAGTATCAACAAAAAAGAAGAACAAGGAGAATTAAAAGAAGGATATTATCATGAACAATGTGAAAACTATGAAGTAGAGGAAAAATAAGAAGATGAATAAAAAGATGATAAAGAAATAGAAGGATAAAAAAAGATGGATGTGATGAAGATAAAGAATAAGAATATGATGTTAATTAACAAGAAGAAAAAGAAAAAGAAAATTAAGAAAAAAGAATATGAGGAAGAATAAGAATATGATGAAGAAGATGAACAAGAAGAAGAAAATGATGACAAATATTAAGAATAACAAGAAGAAGATGATGATGACAAAATAAAAAATAAAAAGAAAGAAAGAAGAAGCCAAAGAATAATTGAAAGAAAAAGAAAAGATCAAGAACAAGAACAAACAGAATGAGAAGAAGAAGCATAACGGAATGAAAACAAGAACAAACGGAGAGGTGAAGTCTTTTGCATCCTATCTTATGTCCGAATTCTTTCTCTCTTTTCAATGTTCTCTCATCTAGTTGCCCAAGATAGATAAGCAAGGATAACTTTGATTCATGTAGCTCTACATTGCTATGTTATGTTCTATAATCAATTACTTGGGGAAATTAGCTTCTATCAGTTTAGATCAAGATAGGAAAGGTAACAATAGATTAGATCGATCAAGATAGGTAACTAGGTAGTTAGTTATTCCTATCCAACTAGTAGGAAGCATGACTATTGAACTAATAGAAGGAATAGCACCAGAAGGTCTATGATGTGGATAAACTAAGCTCAGAGTCAGATATCCCAAAACCACCTAATCCCATAGGCACTAAGTAAGAAGGATAAGGATACCAATAGTTTTGAAGAAGTAAATAGCATATAACTCAAGGCAGAAATTGTAGAGATGCTACCTGATGTGGGTTTGTGATCTATGAATTCTAGTAGAGTTTACCATATTTGTTGTGGCTTCCATGAAACACGAGGATTTTAATTAACATGTTATTAGCTTCCGACAAAGAGTTGATGCCTAGTACTAATGCTAAGGGTGCATATAGATGAAATCATGAATGCATGTTCCCTTTTTTTCCTTCTCTATGTGTTCCCGAGTGGAACCCTTGACAAGGTTTGAGAGTGGATTTCAACATGGATCTCTATGTACTAAGCTTTCCATTGCACCCAATGGAAAGGTGCATGAAAAACCATGTATTTTAACCATGGACCCAACACCCTACAACATGGCTCGGAAAGCAAGCTTCGCATGAAAAATGAAAAATGTCTTTGTGTTTTGCAGTGCTTATTTTGCCCAATATTACAAGGAAAGAAGTCAAAATAAAGAGTAACTCATGCTTTCCAACCTCATTACAAAACAAAGTCTTTGGAATTGTCTATGATAAGACCTCAGTATCCCCCCAGTCCATTTCACTAGATATCAATTGATGCTGGGTGTCATGTCTTTTTGTACTATTGAACAATGCTAGAATGAATCTAACACATGTATAAACCCTAGGATATAGACTATCTATATAGGCATCATTATCCATCTCTATAATATGTAATAGGCATCTCTTCCAGTTATACTTATTGAAGCACTTTCAATTGCCATGTGCATATGAAAAAGAAATACAAAAGGGTCGCTACCTTAAGGTAGCTAGGTGCTTTGGGCATGGCTTCCTTCACTACCATTAGATATAAAGAATTCAATGCAAGTATCATCCTAACTTGAAGATGACACCTTCTTACCAAAATCCATTTACCATGTCATTTGGAACTAAATCAAAAATAAATTTCTTTTAGACTGATGTGAAAGATTCAATAGTTTCCCCATTTCATAAAATGGAAAGCCTGGTAGTAGTGATACATTCCATTATCAAGGAAATCTAATTCTGATGTAGGTCAACTTCCATAGTTGTTTGATTATCCATTTTGGGTTGTGATCACATTTTCGTGATTAGCACTTAGATATTGAAATGAGGTCCTACTCCTCTTCCTTCTAAGTGCGAGAGAAATAGAAAATAACAATATGAAGCATTAGTACCACCCATTGAAATGCTTCTTTCTCAAATAGGCACTTAGGCACTTAGCTTGCTTCTATCTTTTCACTTGCATAGTAAACTATGCTCCTTCAGATCATGTTTTTTTGAGTGTAAGTTCGAATGACTATTGAGACTACTTTTTTTATGCCTTCTTTCTTTCAGGGAAACCTAGATGATCAATTCGTTGCATGGATTAGGTCTCTGTATATAACAAGTTAGGGTAGTAGGCTTTGAACTTTAACTTTTGGCTATAAAATGGAGGCTAAGAGTGGGGCTACTTTTGTGCTTGTAGGACTAGGGGCATCCCCTTTATTCCTAGGGTAAGACTAAAGAGGGGAGATTGCACTTTTTTCTTCTCCAACTACTTTATCTATCTAAGATATATGATTAAAGTTTGATCTTGACTATGCACAATATCTTTAGCTTCATGAGTTCAAAGCTATTTCTTTACACTCACTTTACACTTTTTATACTTTTAATTATGGATGATCCTTTTAGTCAAAAAAGTATTGCCTTCGGAGATGAATAAGTCTAGCAATGATGACTACTTTGTCTTTCCTTTCAATGAGCCTCTGGCTATACCGGTAGCCCCACAAGCATTTCATGTTGTACCTGTCAGCAATGCCTTATTTTGTTAGTTAGTTATTTGACCTCTTCACCCTAGGCAATTCAATAAATCATTTTGATTTGACTTATTTTGTTTTCTTCATTGACGAGTTAAGTTCCCATGAGTGATCTTTCCTGAAGGTAAATTCTCTAGTTTGACTTGAACTCCTTGCCTAATAAGAAGTAGTGTCAGATCCATCCTTTTAGTATTCATCTGAGTTGCCTAAGGTGCACTACTTTTTCTTGTGGTGAGTATCATTTTGAGTCAAGAATCAGTTTGTTTTGCCCCTTTGCTTTTCATATGTAAGTCATTGATTCAATACAACTCTTTAATTTGTTTGTATGTAATATTGCTCAATGTCTATGCCCATTGGTCTCTCCTTTCTTGTTGAGTTTCTTTTTTATTTTTTTTGGTAGTATAGTGACTCTTGAGGATATCAAGCATCTAATTTTTCAAATGTCTTATGTAAGGGAGGTAATCTTCTTTAAGCTTGGATGTTTTCCCTATCAGTTCTTTTCCATCAGTTTCAAATTTTGTCAATTAATCTAGAAGCAAGAAGGTCGAGAGTTATTTTGAGTCATCTGTCTCCTATATTAGATGCATTTTAAACCTTTCTCACATTTATTGAGGGCAGCTACCTTATTTCAGTCTAGGGATACGACAACACTGACTTTCAATATCACAAGAGTTCACATGTCAGGTTAGGACTCATGTCCTCACTTTCACACAACCCTTTTTTCCTAGTTATTAGGATGATTTTGTGGTAGAATAAATAATATAAATACTTAGTTTACTTGTCCATCCCTTGATTCGAATACTTTGGTTAGATGAAATAAGCAATGTTTTCATTTTTTAGTTATTTTGGTCCCCACCCACCTTCAGGTGTAAATTGGTAGGATCCTCTTTTTATCTCTATTTCCAAATAATAATTTATTTTTAGCAGGGTCATTAGCTTTATAAGTCAAAGTACTATACTTATTCAATTGATGTAGCTGATTGAGGGTCAGATATGCAAATAGTTGAAAAAAAAGTTAGTATTTTGTGATTCAAAAGAAGCATTGATTTGTTCGACCCTCAGATTTTCATTTCATTTGATCAAGTATCTTTCTCATTTTGAAAAGAAAGATAGCCTGACAATAGTTGAACTTGGTTTACCTCTTTTGCATGTTTTATTAAGAAAGTTAAAATTCAATTGATAAAAATTGCTTAAAATAATGGAATGTGTTTTTATAGTCTTTCCTTTCCTATCCGCATTATCATCAAATTCATTCATTTTCATCAAAGTATCATATAATAGGAGTGGTACCCCAACGACTGAAAAGAAAGAAAGCACACCAACAACATCATCACTATTCACAATCCATATAGATTGTATGAAGTGAGTGGTAGCTATTGTCATTGAATGATTCTCTTTGAAAGAATTTGATTTTTCACTGGTGAAGAATCTTTGGTAGTGGCAACCCAATCAGCATCCAATGAGTTAATATTTTTCTTTACTAAAAGAGGAAATGAAATGATAATTTATTCACACTCCAACGATGAGATAATTATTCTCAATAAGATGAACTTCATCCTCCACCTACCTTTCTTTGTATTGCAAGCAAGACATTCACTCGAACTCTTATTCATGTTATCCATATTAGTTTGGCTCTATTCATTTTCTTTCTTGAATTATCTTATTAGTTTTCCCATGTTTGCCTTCCTTTCACTCTGACATCTTGTTTTGTCATAATGAAGGAGACATATGCTTATTGAGAGAAACTGCTTCCATATTATGAGTTTTGATTCTCAATCCCATAGGAATGCACTTGGTCTTAAAGATCATGATCTATTGCTACTATTGTTCTCTATGCCCCTATGTCCCATGTTTCAAACCCCCTTACTCAGAGATGTTAGCTGGGGGACTACTCGCTTTGTGGGGCTCAAAACTATAGGTATGCTTAGGACTCATAATCGAGATGGACGTGATGAGAGATGGTAAATCATGACTGGGAAGCAATACTTTTTCTTTCTAAATCAGAAGATTTGGTTCCTTGGTGTGGATAGATCTCAGCCATCAAATCAAACTCAAATAGAGAGCTCGTAGGCATTATTCTGTAGACCAAAGAGTGAAATCTCTATTCATCAGAAGTTGTCTTTGAGTATAGAATAGAAGCATTCTAAGCCAACCACTATGACTAGATGCACATGTAGTCCAGTGGCTTGGAAGCAAGGAAAACTTCTATTTACTTGCATACATGATTAAGAAAGGAAATAGAAGTATTTTCACTTCTCTTCCCACCAAAATACTATGGCTTTTGGTCTAATTGAAGATGAGTCGATAGAAAAGCAACAAAAGTCAGTCGAGGACCTTGGTGGGAAGAGGACTTGATCGACTCATCAGGCCTATGACCTGAAGACTATCCCCGCCTAAAAAGCTGACCTTGCTTTTTTCCTTCATCGAGATTAGGTTAGTTTTTTTGGTGGATTGCCCTTTCTCATACTATATTATATTATATGATTATTTCATATGAAACTCTTTATTTTTTCTAGGTGAAAAAGAAAACCTTAGACTCTTGCTTATGTGCCTTCTTTTAGTCATGAATCGAGTAAGGCCATTCTCATCCCTATCCTAGAAGTCCCTCTGGCTTGTCTAGTTTACCATGCTAACTAGTCACTGATTCCAAATTTTCTTTTCTGGGCTTAGAAGTCAAAGTCTCTATGCCATTCATTGACACAAAGTAATCCTAGTTCTCTTGGTATGCCTTGTAAGCCTACTAACTCATATGCCATGCCTAGTCACCCCGTATAGTATGAGCAGTTTATAGTCATTCATTCTCAAGACCATAGGACCCTGAACTAGATGATTTTGAATGTCTTTTTTCTAGTCAATTTCCAATGCAAAAGCATTCTACTCTCCCTTACTTGGAGTTTGTGTTTGAGTGGAATGTGACATTTCCTTATGGGCAATATCCTTGGAGCTGGGATAATTGACCTGCACTTGACAAAGGACTTTCAATCCCAAGGAAATACTTCATTCTGCTAACTATCTAGCCCCCTATGTCAACTTGAAAGCATCTCATAGTTGAGTGGTACTGCCATCAATAGTTTCAATATGGACAAGGACTATTGAACATATATTAAATGAGAGTCAAACTCGCTTGTCTCTATTTTCTTGTTAGTTAGGAAAGAAAGAAATAAACTTGTCTTCCATGACCATAAAGCATATCTTTTTTTTCGAAGGGGATCTAGAACATAGATCTCCTTCGACACATGATGTTCCATTCAATGTTTATTATTTTTGGATGTTATTTGATCAAGAATAAGGCTGAGAAATCTAGCCCTTATTCTAAGTAGCTAGACAAAGAAAAAAAGGAACAAAACCAATCTCACTCATCCAGAACTTCAAGACTTAATGTCATCCCATAAAATGATCAAGGAATAGAAAAGAGAATTCAAGATCGAAAGTAGTTGATGATCGGTTATCATGATGTGACATGCTATCTACACCATGAAAATATCTTTTTTGGTCAGATCAAAACTTCTATAGCTTGAACTTATCCTTTTTATAGATGTTCCTTCACAAACTAATCATATAACTTCATCTAATTATAATGTCAACTACATAAATTACATAATGAGTTGGATAGAGAGAAAGAGCATAATGTGATATTCTCATCCAGAGTCATTCGACTCATGGTGTTGTTGTCAACCATATTTTAAAAGATCTAGGATGGAAAGATGCAAGATTAGTGGAAATGAGATTGATACAGTTGCCCATGAATCTAATGCATTGAGTACAACTAACTGAATTTTTTTATTGTTTAAAAGGAAACATTAAACATTTTCACATGTTGAAGGCTACTTGATTTGATACTAGCAAAAGAAAGCCTCTTCTTTTGATGATGATCTAGCTATGTAAGTTGGTTTGGTTTGCACTCTTTCTTATATAAAGCTATTTTGGTCTCATTCATGAAGGCAATGGAAGCAGAGAATCCTATGAAGGAATAAAAAGATCTAGTTGATTTAGAGCAGACATAAGTGAGTTATTGGATTCCTAGCAAAAAGTTCTAGGAAGCAAAAGTCATTGGTCTAGGTAGAGGGCTGAGACAAGGTGAACAATGTTTTTTGATGGAGACAAAGTGATCAATAAATTTTGATAGATACAGATTCTTACTTTCTATTTGCAATTACCAACTAATCGAGAATCAATCTATTTCCATAATAATGAAGTATTTCTTTTGGGGCTTGGAGACACAAACTACCTTGATCCTTGCTCCCTACTTTAAGGCATGAATTTGCTTACCTTTCATTTACCTGTAAATAGAACTAGATTTATACAATAACTTTCTCACTAACATGCTTACACACCCCTACACTTAGCACTGGAAAGCTAGTAGCATGATAATAGTTCCTCAATCTCAATCAAGACAGCAAAAAACTAGTTTATCTATCAATCAATCAAGGAAGAAAGCTCTAGTTTAAATAGGTAACCTAGGAGCAAGCTTACTCATAGTATGGTAAATAAGCACGATCACCAGCACACTCCACCTATCCTGAAACCAATTAGAGAGGACCCCGTGGCAACCAAAAAAATAAAAAAATGGATCACTTGTATGACTCTGTAAAGTGGAAAGCCAATGAATCCAAAGCATTGAAATCAACCCTTAAGAATATTGACTTATCCCTTACGAAATAATAAAATATCAATAACAATAGAAGGAGGACATTTATAGCTATTACTAAGATCATATGATCTCACTATCAAGTAAGTACATATAGATTCAGTAAGTAGGAAGACATGGAAAATAAGCCCACTAGGTAAGATATATTTCTTATCTTTTTTCACTTCCCAACTGGTAATCAAAACAAACAAGCCAGCTTTGATTGTGGAAGTATATATACTTACTAGTTGCATCCAAGCCATTTGATGAGAGAAATATAAGTATATTTTTTTCTAGGTTAACTTGTGAAAGTAGAAAATTCTAATTGCTTTTGCCTTTTCTGATAAGTATGGGATGATCCCATTTTCTCACCTTGTCAATCATATTCCAACTCCCAAATAGAATGATGGGAAGTTGGTTTCATTACTTACTATTTTATAGTTATTTACAATCTATATCTTACAATAGAAAAGGAAGTATATAGCATGTTATCAGCTGGAACATAACAAGTTCTTTCCGAGCTTTATTGAGGGGTTACAAGATAAAGCTACTACTACAAGACCTTGACTTTGACCAATGGTTCTCCACAAGACTAGCCCTCGCCCTGATACACAACACTATGTGAAAGATGCTAAACCTTCTTACCAAACATCTCAATCTCCAAAATTTGAGAAAACATGGGATTTTTTGCATAACTATCAATCTAGCTTACCATGCCTAGATTTATATTGATCAGAGTGTTCGATCATGGCTCCACCTCCATGTCACTCTAGAGATACTTCTTGATCTACGACCAACCTCTCTTTTTCTCTATAATGTTTGGCTAGTTTTTGAGCATTTGTTTGCTGATCAATCAACAATCAAAGAGATTCATATATCATCACAATAAATGTAAGTCAAATCCCAAGGTCAGACAACTCATTTTTTTAATTGGCTTGGCCCCTATCCTCAGGTATTGCCTTAAAAAAATGTCTTCATCATTGTCACTCTTTTTGGAATCTAGCTCAATGGTATCTAGTTCAATGTTAGCTAACATTTTTTGTTTGTTGTGATATTTTAATATAAGGATCACCAAAAAAACTACCTAAGATAGCTTAAGCCCCATTATTCTAAGCCTATTTAGCATGAAACTGATTAAACTTTTATTCCTCCAGGAGAAGAAATGGCACCAATATAGGTCATTGAAGCACATTTCGTCACTGAAGGAGCTATCTTCCCTAGCCCAATAGTTGAGTTGGATAGATACCATGAAGCTTTGCCAGTCCATAGGAAGGGCTTTCTGCGACTAATGCTTATATTCTAACTTTATCTCTCTTTGGAAGCTATTGAAATGAAAGTTAGTGAAATGTACAATTAATTTCAGTTATCTAGGGTAGTAAAAGAGGCTTTCTATCTTGAATCTAGCTTGATGCTAGATTTTCCCAATTTAATATGAATCTTAGGGAAGAGGGTCTACTATATTTTTTTCGTTCTAATTCTTGTTATTTACCTTCGCTCATGATTGGAATTGATATTCTCTATCGAAGTCACACCTTGCCAAGATTAATTCAAGTCAAAAATGTTTTGATTATAAGCATTCACTGGTGAGAGAATTTCTACCTCTAATCACTTGTACTTGAACTGTCAAAAATTTTTGCTACTCCTCTACATGGGCCTCCCCTAAAGGGAAATGAATTAAAACTAAGTTTCCTAACCTCTCAATGAATGGCTCCTCTTTGGAAGTCTGAAAAAGATAAATTATTTGTACATAAAGATGACTAGAATGCCTTAGATCTATTCAAAAATGAGTATTTTATAAAATGGAAGAATGCCTTAGGATGAGGAGAACCAATGATTTCACACCTGCAACCATAGAAAAGGGAAACCAAAGAGCTTCAAGTCCTTGATTTCATAGCCATTCTTGGGGAAGAATCAGAAGACAACATGTCAAAAGGAAAGGATGTAAACCCCATGGGTTAGTTAATCAGAGTCAGAAAGCCCCTCATTTGAGTAAGCACCATCTTCCTCACTTCCATTAAGCTATTGAGCATATGTGTCACTTGATACTTTGTTCGAATATCCGACTGTAGAAGGCATTTGGTTTGAAGACGTGTTCTAAAACTAGTAATCATTATAATATGAAATTACTCGATCATAATATACAAAACTTGATTCAGAAAGAATGTAATTAAGTGAAAGAGTCCTTTTAAGCACATAGGTAAAAGAACTTGGTGTTCATTGTTCACCATTTTTTGTTTCAATGGTCATAATGAAGAATAGCCTCCTCTATATAGTTGAGAGCAGTGAAAACTTTACTTGCATTAGTAGAGGTGATTAAATATACTATCCACACTCTTGTTTGCTAAATGAAGTAATGTTTTTCAAAGCTAGCTACTCCTATAATAATCACATCGACAGAAAGTTTCCAGTGATGAGCTCTAGTGGAAGGCATAGCCGAAGGCCAAAAAAGCTTTATTTCTATCCAATTCTAGCAAGGTAATACAATTGGAAAAACCTAATTGAACATGAGGATGTTATGTTGACTTAATCCATAGTTGGATATGCTATTTCGACTTAGTTGGAAGTTGAAGATTTTGATGGTCTAACCCAAAATAGGAATGAGAAGTCTCTAAAAAGGTGTGTTTGGCTTAGGATCCACTTAATGGAAGAAGGATCTCGGAATTCAACCTATTGTGATGAATTAGTACTCCTACCCAATGTTGTCATCAACCACTTTCTATGTTGGATCTGAGTTAATGACATTCATATTTTCTTATCATTTTGCTGTCTATGAAGAAAAAAGCTAGCCAGCTTTAACCATATTGCCACAATACTTACTTTTAAAAGCTTGGGTTTGAGAGCATTTACCTACTGATAAGATACATATCTAAAAGACATAAATTAGAGATTTAAAGGTCTTTAGCCACTTTTAATCCAATTTCACTTTTTTTCTACAATCATTAGTGTAGCATAACTGGAAGATGCCCTTGCTGTAGATTTGTCTGATTATTGAGATTCACCTCTTTTTCTCTCTCATTCAAAACCAGGTATAAAGAAAACCCATCATTTCATTTGATGGTCAAATTGGATTACTATACAAATAAAAAAAACAATTTGACTATTTGTAGATTTTGCACCACTGAGTTGTTTTATATCATTGTCTTCTAGCCATGATGCCTATCCTCAAAGGAATAAGGCATCCTGAAGTGATAAAATGACCCATTGACTCTTTCTTTTTCATAGTTTGGGTCTATTACCAGGTTTGGACCAGGTCTACCATTAAACCAATACCTCTTTTTGCTTCTATTACAATTAGTGGTCTTTCTCTTTAGTTGTGTCCCAACATATACTTTCCAACCCTAACACAAGAAAAGAAGTGCACTTCACAATGATTCTTATTTTTTAAGCTTTTTCCTATTATTATTCATAGAGATTTAAGTGAGTAAAACATCACTTCAGAAGAATACCCTAAGTATTCGGATTCTCTCAAAAGCTATTTACGTGCTTTAAAATCCTTTGCCATAGAAAAAAAATTATTAGTATGGGTCCTACTTTAACCCGAGCATGCTAAGTAATTATATACCTTGAAATAAATAGTTTTCTTGCTAATGCTAGGAGCTTTGCCCACCCAATCACAAGCAAGAAAGCAAAAACAAGAAGATCTAAGCTAGCACATGAGTCTCCCCCATAAGCTTATTTAGTAAATTTATCAAAAATGATTTAGTACATGTTCTTAGGGTTGATACTTGTATAATCTTAGTTTAGATTGGAAATAGATATCCTCTAAGAGCCCTTTACTACCATATTATAGTAAAATTCTTTTTTTTTCAGATGTTTGGATTAGGCTCCGTCAATAAACACAATAAAAATAAATAAAAGGAAGTATGTCGAGAAAGACACCGGAGATGCTGATTCAATTCTAGCTTGGGAATCAAAGGGGAGACACACCAACTAGAAGTGAAGAGCTAGAAAATATAGATTTCTAGGTCTAAGAAATCAATTTTATGTGGAATCAATAGTAATTACTATTATCCTATCTTAGGTTATTGCTCAATTTATTCTCTCAGTCCCATAGATGTGCTTCCTTCCTATTAGTTGGATATGAACAACTAACTACCTAGATACTAGTTTTGATTGATCTAATATATTCATACATTTCTATGCTTAGCTTGCTTTTTTGTTCTTTGTTACTATAAGATTCAGTTAACTATCATGAATTTTTTCATGAAATAAAAAAGAAACCATTCTTCTTTCCCACGTGGAGATACATTGTAGCCTCTTTTCAGCATGAAGGATGGTCTGCCCTGAACCAATAGAAGTAGGCCTATTTCCATCCAGCACCAAACTATAAGCAAGTGGTTCTTCACGAAGAATAGTTGGTAGGCCCTTGAACTATAGGACAACAAAAGTCAAAGTAGCTTAATTGATTTCCAAATCCTTTTGCTTGTGAGCTCCTTTCCAGATTTAGGTCAGATGACCTTTACCAAATGAATGTGAAGGATCTTGATCCTTGGTCCAAGTTTTAGGTTTTAGCCCCTAGTGTATAATCATCATAGGGGGCTCTTAATTTTGGTAGCCTGTAGAAATATAAAAAAATCCAAATAAGGGTAATCCCTAGTTTTTTTTTTGATATCCATAGGTAGGGAAAAAGAAAATCCAAAGAAAATGAATGGGCTAAAAGGAAGAATTCTATGATGGTTATTTTCTTATATTATAGAGACTTGCTTGCAACTCTAAAGTTGTCCCATTTCTTTAGCAATTCACTTACTCTCAGTAAACTAACATTAAATAATTAATTCTATAATTATAATAATTTTTTAAGATATTTTAAAAAATAAATGAACATATATTAAAATTTCTACTATTATAAAGATAAAATAATTCATTGTATGATTAAATAGAAAATATTTACAAAATTTTCTTAATTGACGAATAAACAAGTAAATAAGAATATTATTATAAGTATAAAAAAATTATGATTATTGGAAACTTTTAAAAGAATAATTACTACAAAATTTGAAAATCTTGAATTATAATAAAAATTTAAATTTTTTCATAAATTTAAAAGAAAATAAATTGATATTTAAAAATAAATAAATAGATTTGTTCCCCTCCTAAAATTTATTAGAATTAAATAATTGAGTACTATTTTTACTATTAGCTTTTAATATTCAGTATTTATTAAAAAAATACAATTTTTTTAATTATTTTCTCACTTTAAGTAAAAATAATATCATATTATCTTCATAAAAATTAATTTGAATTCTTAAAAATTTATAACCATAAAATATATATTTTTATATATTTTTTAACATAAAGAGTATTTATAATTCTTAGGGGAGTGGCTTGAAGACCAATCATTTTTTCATGTATGCCTTTAATATGAAGTTTATAAATTTTGTAGACATGATTTTTTTTTCTAGTTGGAAGGCTAACCATCTATTTTTTGAAATTGTTTATATATTTATTTTTTAATTAATTTGATAATTAAAAATTGCAAGGTGTTTTTTTTTCATGTGTGTCTTGCTACACATTAATAACTTGTTGAAAATAATTTATTAATTAAAAAAAATATGAGTATTTATGTTATATATATATATATATTTATTGTTTATAAAATGTTTTAATAATTAAAAATTAAAATATTTACAAAATTATAATACTTCTAAAACTATTTCTTGTTGTCTAGAGACAACTATAAGCCTCTAACTAGCGCCAGCCACCTCTCTCTCTCTCTCTCTCGACACGAATAAATCAAAATGAAACCTAATAGGGGTAGCGATTTCCTTCAGCCATGAGTTTCTTATCGATTTGAGGTACACTTTCTACCCTAACTCTTCATCACTTATCTTAATGCAGGAGTATTTGTTTTGATTCTGGTATTTTTTTTCAAACTTCATATTTTTCCTAGCTTATGTATATTCTCCCATAAATCATGGTTTACTAATTCTCAACACGGATGTGTTCATCTATTTTCCATTTATTTTTCCACTCAGACAGGCTTGTGGCAGTTTGTATTTTTCCACATATATGTTAGTCATAGTGGGTGTTGTTGGTGTTTGTGGTGAGTAGTTTGTGTATAACAACACATTTAATGTTTATAGAATAAATTATGTAAATATTATAATCGCAAGATTAATAACACATAAATATATATAAGTTTATTTTACTATATGTATAACTATTAAAATATTATACATAACTATATATAAATATAACAACACATATTTAATATACATATACATATATACATACATACATATATAAATATAAATATAAATACACACACACACACACACACACACACACATTATATATATATAACAATATATAAATATATTTAACAATATGTATATCAACATATTACTATATATAAATGTATTTATCTACATCAATACCTATACATAGCCATATATCTAAATATATATAATTACATGAAAAACTATATATAACTACATCTACAACATGTATAGTAACATTTATAAACTATATGGAACTATGTGTGCAATCACACATGTAACTATAATTATAATTAAACCTTATAACAACATTTATAAATAACTATATGTTTAACTATATATGTATAATTATTTATAAATATTTGTATAACTATATAAATTTCATTATAACTATATTTAATTATATTAGTAACTATATAAACTAATTTTATAACTATATTTATAACTACATATAACTATTTTTTAACTATATTATAATTTATAACTATATGTATAATTCTACATACCTATATTTTTAACAAAATATACTATTTGTATAATAATATATAACTATTTATAATTGTATTTTACTATATGTATAACTATAAAAATATTATATATAACTATATCTTTAACAGCATACATATTTATAACTATACGTATAATTAAATATAATTATATATAAATCTATTTATAACTAATATACAACATATATAATTAACAACATATATATAATATACAATTTTATATATTAGTATATTAAAATGTATTTAACTATATCTATGCCTATACATAACTATATGTATAAATATATAAAATTATATGAAAAAATATATATATACATGCATGTAGAAATATAAGTATAATTATATGTGTAACTATATATATAACCACATGTAACTATATTTATAATTACATGTATAACAACATACAACATTATGTTTAACTATGTGTATAACTATATATAAATATTTGTATAACTATATAAAACTTTATATAATTAAATATAACTATATTTGTAACTATGTATACATATATGTATACATATATGTAAATCTATATATTTGTTTATAACTTTGTATATATTTATGTATAACTACATATAACTACTTGTATGAATATATATATATATATATATATATAAAACTATATATAACTATTTATAACTATATATACTATCTGTATAATAACATATAACTATAAATAATTGTATCATACTAATGTAAAACTATAAAAACTTTATATGTAACTATATTTAAATATATAATTAACAACATATATTTAATATACATTTTTATATATTAATATATACAAATGTATTTTACTATATCTATACTTATACATAAATCAATGTATAAATATATAAAATTATATGAAAAAATATATATACCTACATGTATAAATATAAGTTTAACTATATATTTAACTATTTGTATAACCAAATGTAACTATATTTATAATTATATATAAAAAATTGTATAACTATATGTGTATAACTATATAAAATATTATGTTTAACTATATATATTAATTATGTTTAACTATATAAAACATTATGTTTAATTATATATAAATATAATTATATATATTAATATAACAACATACAACATTATGTTTAACTATATGTGTATAACTATATATAAATAATTGTATAACTATATAAAACCCTATATAATTAAATATAACTATATTTGTAACTATGTATACATATATGTAAATATATATATTTGTTTATAACTTTGTATACATTTATGTATAGATATATATAACTAGTATGAATATATATATATATATATATATATATATATATATATATATATATAACTATATTGTTAACTATATATAACTATTTATGATGACATATACAATATGTATAATAATATATAACTATAAATAATTGTATCTTACTATATGTAAACTATAAAAACTTTATATGTAAATATATTTAAATATATAATTAACAACATATATTTAATATACATTTTAATATATTGATATATACAAATGTATTTTACTATATTTATACTTATACATAACTATATGTATAAATATATAAAATTATATGAAAAAATATATATACCTACATGTATAAATATAAGTTTAACTATATATTTAACAATATGTATAACCACATGTAACAATCTTTATAATTATATGTATAACAACATACAACATTATGTTTATCTATATGTGTATAACTATATATAAATAATTGTATAACTATATAAAACTCTATATAATTAAATATAACTATATTTGTAACTATGTATATATATTGTAAATCTATATATTTGTTTATATAACTTTGTATACATTTATGTATAGATACATATAACTACTTGTATGAATACACACACACACACACACACAACTATATGTTTAACTATATATAACTATTTATAACTATAAATACATAATATATAATAACATATAACTATAAATAATTATATCTTACTATATGTATAACTATAAAACCTTTCGACGTAACTATATTTACATATATATTTTTCAACATATATTTAAAATACATTTTTATATATTAATATATACAAATGTTTTTACTATATCTATACCTATACATAACTATATGTATAAATATATATAATTAAATGAAAAAATATATATATCTACATGTATAAATTAAAAGTTTAACTATATGTATAACTACATGTAATTATATTTATAATTACATGTATAACAACATACAACATTATGTTTAACTATATGTGTATAACTATATATAAATATTTGTATAACTATATAAAACTCTATATAAATACATATAACTATATTTTTATCTATGTATACATATATGTATACATATATGTAAATATATATTTTTTTATAACTTTGTATACATTTATGTATAACTACATATAACTACTTGTATGAATACACACACACACACACACACACACACATATCTATATTTTAACTATATATAACTATTTATAACTACATATACTATATGTATAATAAACATATTATTATAAATGTGATAATACTATTTTGTTGCACAACTTGAAATTAAATGGAAAAAGATATAATATCAATAATATGTAAGCACATAACATGAGAGTGTCCATTAGTCAGATATATCAAGCTGTTAAAATAAGGGTCATACTCTTATCTAATCCCACCCCTTGGGCCTTAGACTCATATATTAACTTATTTATTACAAAATATGTAATATTTGATAGGTTTATATAGAAGAAAATCGTTTATTCTTTTATGTAATTCATCATTTCAACACTGCATTATCTGTCTCTCTTTCTCTCACACACATTTTTTCTGTGTCACTCTTTTCCTCTTTTTCTTTCTGTGTCACACACTCTCTCTTGCTATTTTTTTCTCGCTCTCCTTCATTCTTGCTTCCGTGCTCTCTCTCTCTCTCTCTCTCTCTCTCTCTCCCTCTCCCTTTCTCTCCCCCTTTCTCTCTCCCTCTCTCTCTTCCCCCTTCTCTCCCTCTCTCTCTCTCTTCCTCCTTTCTCTCTCTCTCTCTCTCTCCCCCCTCTTTCTCTCTCTCTCTCCCCCCTCCCCTTTCTCTCTCCCTCTCTCCCTCTCCCCCTTTCTCTTTCTCTCCCCCTTTCTCTCCCCCCTCTCTCTCCCCCTCTCTCCCCCCTTTCTCTCTCCCCCCTCTCTTTCTCTCTCTCTCTCTCCCTCCCTCTGCCCATTCAAACTTTAAATTCCTTTCTTTTTTTCTTTCCTTTCTTATCCATTATCATGTTTTGTTCCCTTTATCTAGTAATAGCATGATATCTATTAATCTTTACCATGCTAAAAATTACTTTATCTATTAATGTAGATTGTTGCAATGCATTGCCTCGATATTAATGATATTTAATTTTTAAATATTCATATGTAAGTAATTTTATTAAATTATTAGTATATTTTAAAATAATTGAATGTTTGATTCAAATTAATGATTGAGCATTATTATTTGTAAATAAAACATGACAAAATGAGTTCAGATCATATGTGGATGTACAAAAGGTTGATGAATGGAATTTTGAATTATGAATTTTTGAGCGAGCTTGAAACTTTCATCAAATTTGCATGTAGTCAATCGAGATAGATGGATGAAGAAAAAATTAAGTGTCCATGTAATCATCGCCGAATGTCAGAATCTTCCTTTTTATGATACAAACACTATAAGATATCATTTGGCTAAATATGGCTTTGTACCAAATTATTTTGTTTGGATTTATCATGGAGAAAGTACAATGGCTCTGAACATTGACCAAAATGAGGGTGATGAATCATTTGCTTGTGGTGAATAAGCATTAAACACATACCAAAGAATAGTCATGGAAGTGGCTGATGCTGACTTCAATATGGATTACATGGATGAACCAACTAATCCTGAAACTCAAAAATTTTATGAAATGCTTAAAGCTAAAGATAATGAGTTATGGTTGGTTGTAAAACATATTCGCAATTGTCAATTGTGGCTCGACTTATGAGCATTAAGTCAAAAAATTATATGTCTAAGAAATTATTTGATCAGGTGACAGAATTGATGAAGGAGATTATTACGGATAATAATTTGGTCACTAACAACTTTTACAGTACTAAAAAGTTACTACGAGGAATGAGTCTACTAGTGGAAAAAATTGATTGTTGTTTCAATGGATGTATGTTATATTGGGGTGGTGATAGTGATTTAATTAGCTATAAGTTTTGTGATCATCCTCAATTTAAGAAGGCACCTTGTGTTGCAGATATGCAACAAAAATTGAAAGTTACATTTAAGAAGATGTATTATTTTTCTTTAATTCCTCGATTGGAGAGACTAAATGCATCAAATACTACAACAAATGATATGAGGTGGCATTCTGAGTATGAGGTTGAAGAAGGGGTAATGCATCATCCATCAATTTCACTTGCTTGGAAGCATTTTGATCATATACATCAATATTTTGTACCTGAAAGTTTAAATGTGAGATTGGGTCTCTATACTAATGGATTTCAGCCATTTGGGCAATCTGGACAATAGTATTCAACATGGCTAGTGATAGTGACACCATATAATTTGCCTCCATGATTGTGTATGAAAGAGCAATATAAGTTTTTGTCAATATTGGTTCCGGAGCCAAAATATCTGAAAGACATGCTTGATATTTTCTTACATCCTCTTATAATAGAGTTAAATCAATTGTGTGATATTGGCGTGAATACATATGATATCTTTAAGAAGAAAAATTTCATTATGCAGACGGCCCTTATGTGGATAGTAAGTGACATTTCTGCATATTCAATGTTGTCTGGACAGAGTACTGCAGGATAATTTGCATGCATGTATTGCATGAAAAAAATCTGATGTATTTACCCTCAAATTTAGTGGTAAATAGTCATGCTTTGATAACCATCATACGTTTCTATATACGAATCATCCATTCCAAATAAATGGAACTACATTTTGAAAAAATAAAATTGTGATGATAGTTTCATTGACAGTTCATTCAAGAGATGATATTATGATAGAGATTTAAGGTTTGGGCTTGAAAAAGGTAACTGAAAAGGATGCTACTGGAACTAATGGACCATTATGCAAAAATATTTGGTTGGAGGAAACATAGTATTTTTTGGGACTTACCCTATTGGAATCCAATTTAATTCATCATAACTTGGATGTAATGCATATTGAAAAAAATATATTTGACAATATTTTCAACACTATCCTTAATGTAGATAGAAAAACAAAAGACACTTTAAAATTAAGAAAAGAGCTGAATGATTACTATCGGCATCCTAAATTGAAACTGAATGAGGCAACAAGAAAATTTTTTAAAGCTTATTACCCACTTGATAAGAATGAATGATAGATATTATGTGAATGAGTTAAAATTTTGAAATTCCCTGATGGATATGTGTCAAATATGAGTAGATACGTGGATATAAAGAATCTTAAGTTATTTGGAATGAAAAGTCATGATTGTTAAATATTTATACAAAGATTAATACCAATTACATTCCGTGAATTACTTCTCCGAAGTGTTTGGAAGGTCCCTAAAGAACTTTGTTTATTTTTCAAATAGCTAACTACAACCACAATTAAAATAGATGACATGGTGAGGATGGAGAATGACATATCACTTATTCTTTGTAAGCTTGAACGGATATTCCCACCGAACTTTTTTGACTCAAATGAGTATTTGTCAGTCCATTTGGCATATGAAGCAAGGATAGAAGGGCCAGTATAATACAGGTGGATGTATCCTTTTGAGAGATAAATACATATAATTAGTTGTATTTTATTATTTCATACATAAAGTAATATTGTAATTTAATATAATTGAAACCTAACATTATGGTTGTAGGTATATTCATAAGTTGAAATTGAATGTTAGAAATAAGACAAAAACTGAAGGTTCAATTGGCAATGCATATTTAGTAGAAGAAACATTATCATTTTATTCTTATTATTTTGAGGATAATATCAATACAAAGAATATAAATATTCCTCGGAATGATGAATGTCATGTGATGGTAGAAAATGATTATGTGGACAAACTATCTATCTTCAAGCACCCTGGAAGAGCATTTGGAAGAACAAAGAAAAGATGTATGACAGATGAATAGTACAAAGCAACCCAGAGCTATTTTTACTTAATTGTGAGGAGGTTGCTCCATATATTGAGTATGTATACCCAAAATGGTGGTAGGTTTAATCTTAGTTTAATTTTGTCCTTAATAGGAATAATTAAAAATTGATATACATTTTTCTATCACTTTATATTTGTGCAATTATTATGTTGAGTAGTTATAAAATAGATAACTAGTAATTTCCAGTAATGATGTTGATTATATGTCAGAAACTGAATTTGTGAATTGGTTCAAAAATTATGTGAGAATTATTAATTTTTAAATTTTTGAATTATTTAGTTTATTAGTATCTTTTATTTGTTAGCATCATTTGTTTATTTTATTCCACATGCAAATGATCTTTCAAATAGAGATTCTAATATTTTCATTCAGAATCTAAGTTAAGGCCCATTTAGATATGTGACAACCTATCCTGAGTATTTTTTCAATGGATATAAATTTTACACAATTGAGCATGATTTTTCTAAAACAACAATGAATAGTAGTATATGCATTAAAGGCTCAAGTTATAGTGCAGATGAGATTGATTATCATGATCAACTCACAGAAGTTATTGAATTGAGTATCCTGGACCAAAAATAACATGATTGTATTATTAAAGTACGAGTGGTTTGATCCTACATGAAATGTGGGTACAAAGATTCATTCAGATTATAAACTAGTTGATATTAACTATAAACACAAATATAATCGATATGCACCATTTATTATTGTAGTTCAAGCCACTCAAGTATATTATTGTACATATCCGAGTTTATCTCATGATAAGAGTGATTAGTGGGCGATTTGCAACATCAAAGCTCAATCAAATTTTGAAGTATTAATATCTTAACAAAGAAGTGCAGACTTAGCTATTGCACTGGCATTCCAAGAAGATGATATAAATAATATTGAGCCTATGCATGTAGATGAAGATCCAGAAAATTTATGCGACTCAAATGGTAACCTAATAGAAATTGAAGACGATCAATTTCTATCTGAAGATTAGTTGGAACTTACATCGGAATCATACAAATGTCAGAAGATCCATTGGAGGATGATAATGATGCTGATAATTAAATAGTTATAATTGTATTATAATATTAAACTATCAAAGACTTTCTATATTTTGTTGAAATCTATTAGTGTATTTTATTCTATAATGCATGGTTGTTCATCATATCTCTATTATTTATTCTATGTTTTTTTACCATAGATGGAACTAAAGGACGTGGCCATGGTGGAGGTGGACGTGGATGCAGAAATGAACTAAATTCATTTGGTATTTTATATCATGTTGCAAATTCAGTACCATCTCATACCCACCATATCCAGACGTCAACATCACAATCACCATCTCCATTTACATCACCATCACCATCATTGACACCTTAATTTACTATCACCTTTATCAGATATAAGCCCACCACCCATTGTCCTT
Source organism: Sapria himalayana (assembly GCA_029783825.1). NCBI lineage: Eukaryota > Viridiplantae > Streptophyta > Magnoliopsida > Malpighiales > Rafflesiaceae > Sapria > Sapria himalayana. The sequence continues at coordinate 10,620,325 of JAREIK010000385.1, forward strand.
CCTGCACAAACTTTTGATCCATCTCTATCTTCTAAACCACATTTACACTGATAGTTCCCCCATTTACAAAACCATCGACATCATCAAATGCTGTGTCTTTCTCTGCATTTAGTGCTAAGTTAGTAATTGAGATTGTGGATGGGAGGTATAAAAAATTTATAAATATGACTTGAAAAAAAAATTTTGATGTTACTGTTAGTGGTTTTTTTATATATAGGTATGATTTGTTTTTTTTCAATGTTATTTATTTATTTGTACAATTTTATTCCATCTTATAAGTCTTCGACTATAATTACAAAGTTTTTCAAGAAAATTGTTGATTCTAAAACATTCTCATGGAAGAAAGTTTCTAAATCAGCAAAAGCATCTTATTTTAATGACTTTCAGGTAAAATAATGAAACAAAAGCATTGAAAATTAATTATCTATTTAGTTAACTATTATATTGGTTATTATTCAAGTAGTAAATAATTATGTCGTTATTAATATAAATTCTTTTTTGATTTTTCTATATATATAATCAGTGCACATGTGCACCCAAATTTGAAGGAGAGATAAAGTCATTGTGGGAGAGCAAAGCTGCTGAATGGTATTCTAATTTTGTCCGTAAAGTAAAGAATATAAAAGAATGGCCTAATTTTATATCCGAGGATGACTGACCCAAGTGGCTTAAGTATAAGGAGTAGTCAGATGTGAATACAAAATCAGAGATTGCCAGCAAAAAATCGATGAACTACAGTAGCCGGACTAGGTATAGGAATGACTCGCCACACAGGAGGGTCAAAGTCGAGCATTGAGCACACTCGAGATTTGGTATAATTTTAAAATTTTAAACATCTATATATTTAGTGGTTGTCCTAATAGTCCAAATAAATCAAATCTATGCATGGTTTTATTAATTTTGTTAATTTTTTTTTTCATTTGTTATTTTATGACTTAAATTACATATTTTAGACTGAAGAATTGGGTCGAGATCCCAATTTTTATGAGATTTTTAGGAAGATGAATTTGAAGAAAGTGGATGGTCAGTTTGTTGACAACAAGTCTCAGATGATTGCGGTAAGAATCTGTTATATTAATAAAATTTCATAATACTACAATACATTTTGAAAATTGTTTGGAATGCAAAATATTTAATTTATTTTATGTATATCTAGAATAGTATTTTTCTATATTTTATCTCAGGAAATCATGGAAGAACGTGTGACTGTTGCTTCTCAACAAGTTGAGGGTTCTATGGATCTTTAACCAATTGACTATGATCCTATCTATTTGAAAAATGATGGGATGACATAAGAAGCAGAGAGTGTATGGCATTAGCTCGAAGGGAGTGGCATTTTATTGTAGCAGTCGTGCTTCTAATTCATTTGTCATAGAAATGGTGGATGAGGTGGCCGAATAACAAGTAATAGAAACAAATGAACATTTTGAAGTTATGGAGACTGAAATGAAAGAGAAAGATGAGCAAATATCTCATTTGAGGAAGAAATGCATGAGATGAAAGAAGAGAAGGATGAGTAGATTACTAATTTGACGAAAGAAATGTAGGAAATAAAAGAAGAGAAGGATGAGGAGATTACTCATTTGAAGGAAGAAATGTAAGAAATTAAAGAAATGAGTGATGAGATGAAAGAAATTAAGAATGTAATGCAACAGCAGATTCACAGTTAGCGTCATTGACACGACAAATTGCATTCCGAGATCCAGCTGTGAAACCTCCCAGGAAAGGCTAGTACAAAATCACCAACTAATTATGAGGATGATTTTATATCAGAATTATTTCTGAACTATTTTTAATTTTTGTCTGTGAAGCAGAACATGAAGAGATTTTTTTGGAGGTTTCAATTTTTTTTATTCTAGTTTTTTTCTCTGCTTTTCCAATTAACCTAATAATGAATCTTTGCAGGACATTTGATGTAAGATGCATAAAAAAAATCTGATTTAAAGCATTCATACCATTGCCACGTTCCTTCCAATGCATTGGCCCCATATTTATCAATTTCAGCTGGATCAAAATGAGGCCAAGCTTCTATTATCTTTATTATTCTTGAAACATTTTATTTTTGTACTCTTTCTCTCTCTAAACATCATTGCTAGATATCTTTTAGATATTTGTTGAAGTTGTATGACTATCAATTTAGGTTTGTGTTTGTTCATGTCTATAATTATTGTTTTTATATTTCTTTTAATATGTTTGAGTGTCCTCGAATATTTTGGGTAGAGTTTTAGCCTCTTATAGGCATGTAAAAGGCTTGGCTGGTCCTCATAGTGTTGGGAATAGCACCTTAGCTTCCGATGCTATGAGTAACAAAAAAATCCTGGTCCCACGCAAATGCAAGTTTGTTCTTGACACTTTTATATTGTGCAAGCTGCAAGTGCAAGTTTAGATATGTGACTGCTTTTTATCGGTCATTGATGGAATTAAATTGTTGAAATGTTAATAGCCATTAAGATTCCTAAATGAACCTAAAGGTGTGGAAAAATAGAATACCATGCAGCCTGTTGTCATTTCAACTTCTATTTCCCTTTTGTCTGGCACTTTCTTTCTTATAATTAACCATAAATTGATGCAAGAATTTGGGCAACACAAAAGAATATTTTGATGGGTAGTTCACTAGAAATTTTGGAGTAATCTTAATTCGGTAATTTAAAAATAAGTTCATGATTATGTTATTGTGTGAAATTTCTAGCAAATGGCCGTTAGTATTGCATGCGCTAGTCTATCTATTTATTAGTGAAAGTTTTGTGTTCTTTATTAATTTGTGAATATACTATGTTATGCTCCATGCACAGGTGTAACAATGTTCTCTATCGGCATTGAGTACTAGAGGACAAAGAACTAGAAGATACTGACCATACCTGAATGACCTTTATGTGTGTTTTTAAGTCCTAGATTATTTCCTTCAGTTGTCTTTGATGGTATGTGTAATTGCATGAAAGTAAATATGTGTGTGTCATCAGAGGCTATGTGATTATATATATGTACATATAATACTATAGTATATATGTATGTATATAATGTAGTATATGTGTATGTATATACTGAGTATATATGTACATATATATCGAGTATATACGTACATATATACCGAGTATATATGTACGTATATACCGGGTATATACATAAGTGGGTGCATATATTTATTGTAGACATGTATATATTTTCATACATACACACCCATTCACACACATACACACACACGCACGCACATTTGAATATATAATTGCTCGGGCTGGTCTGGTCATCATCATGCATTGCTTACCGATACATGTCATAAAAGTCATGGATATTTGACCTTCCCCAAAGCTATGGCATGAAGATGTTTCTAGTCTAGGCCAGCCATACAGACAGAGGTTGGTCTTAAATCTCTTAGTATTTGTGTAGATATGCAATTATCATATGTACAAAGCGTATGCATGAGGAAATAAGTTTTCTTGCTGTAGGTTCTACAATGATTTGTTCTAATTGTATTCAATTGGAAGGAAAAATGTAACATTACTCGATTTTTATAGACCGCAAGTGCCATGAGGAATATCAAGTCCTATTTTGGGAGAAGCAGCTCACCGCCTCGTCAAAAACTCGCTCAATCTCAAAACGAGTGGTTGGCATGGAATTTCATCAGTCAAGCATCATCACCCACTCCACTTTTATTATTAGTGGCAGCAACAATAGCAACAAATGTGGTATATATGTACGTATATTTACTTGGAATATATGTACCTATATATTCAGTATATGTATATATAATACTACAGTAATATATGTACTCAATATATGTGCACATATAATATTATAGTTTATATGTACTCATACCACAGTAATATATGTAACTAGTGAAATGCTAGTGTATATGTACATATACCTACAGTATATATACATATACACTATAGTATATATGTACATATATACTGTAGTATTATAAATTTATCAAAATATAACTTTATTTATTTATTTATTTTGATTTTATTGACTAGTTTAAATTTTGTACAGAAATAGTACCGCATTGTTCCCCATACGAAGCTTGTATAAGTGAAGTGATTTTTTACTAGACATCATGCACCGTGACTCGGAGAGCTTTGTCACAAAAAAAAGATGGTAATCGGAAGAGCTGAGGGAGAGAAAGCAACGTCAATGCACTGATATATTATACTTTATTCACTGTTGATAGATACATTGATGAATAAGAATAATAAAATTTTGTTATGTTTTTGTTTTAATTATGTAAAATATTGTATCAGAAAAATTTATTAAATGAATTTTTTTAATTATATATTATCGTAATAATTTCTGTTTTTATTCAATTTAATATACAAATATTAAATTATTTAATTAATTTTTTTGAAAAAAAAATAAAATTATAAAAATAGTTTTAGATTGAAAATAGGTAGGGATTATTCCATTGCTAATTTAGATAAAGAAATTTTACTTGCAAATTTAACTAAGGAAATTATTATTTTAGTTAGGAAATTTTTCGTCGCTAGAATTTTTTAGCTAGGGAGTATTTTCCTCGTTAATTTTTAGAGATGAGCACTTTAGATTTGGAAAGATTCCGTCATTAATCCATCATTAAATCTAGTTTAAAGACTAAAAATGCCTACTTAACTAGGGAATTTTCCTAAGATATTTGAGATTTTTATTGGAGTAAATAAGAAGAATAACAAAAATAAGAAGGATAATAAGAATAAGATGAATAAGTAGAATAAAGAGAATAAGAAGAATAATGTGAATAAAAAGAATAAGGATAATAAGAAGAATAAGAATAATAAGAAGAATAAGAATAATAAGAAGAATAAGAAGAATAAGAACATATAAAAAATAAGAAAAATAAGAAGAAAAGAAGAAAAAGAAGAATAAAAAGAAATAGAAGAATAAAAATAATAAGGAGAATAATAAGAATAAGAAGAATAATAAAAAAAAAGAATACGAAGAATAATAAAAAAAAAGAAGAATAAGAAAAAAAAGAAGAATATGAAGAATAAGAAAAAAAAGAAGAATAAGAAAAAAAGAAGAATGAGAAATAAAAAAGAAAAATAAAAAGCATAAGAAGATTAAGAAGAATAAGAATAATAACAAGAATGAGAAGAATAAAAAAATAAGAATAATAAGATGAATAAGAAGAATAAGCAGAATATGAAGAATAAAAAGAAGAATAATAATAATAAAAACAAGAACAATAAAAAATATAAGAAAAATAATAAGATTTTTTTATTGTTCTTATTCTTCTTATTTTTTTTTATTTTTTTTATTCTTCTTTTACTTTTTATTCTTCTTAGTATTATTATTATTATTATTATTATTATTCTTATTATTATTTTTAATCTTCTTATTCTTCCTATTATTTTTATTTTTCTTATTCTTATTATTATTCTTCATCTTTATATTCTATTTATTCTTTTTATTCTTCTTATTCTTCTTATTCTTTTTATTCTTCATATTCTTCTTATAATTTTTATTGATTTGATTCATCTTATTCTTTTAATTCATCTTATTATTCCTCTTTTTATTCATTTTATTCTTCGAATATTTTTTTCTTATTTTTTTTATTCTTCATATTCTTCTTACTCTTCTTATTATTCGGATTCATTTTTTTATTTTGATTCTTTTTATTCTTCTTTTTATTCTTCTTTTTATTCTTCTTTTTATTCTTCTTTTTATTCTTATTTTTCTTATTCTTTTTATCATTCTTATTCTATTTATTCTTCTTTATTTTTATTATTCTTCCTTTTATTCTTATTCTTCTTATCCTACTTATCATTCTTATTCTTCTTATTCTTCATATTATTCTTATTCTTTATATTCTTCATATTCTTGCTATTCTACTAATTTTATTTTTTCTTCGTATTCTTCTTATTTTACTTATTTTTCTTATTATTTTTATTTTTATTATTATTATTATTATTATTATTATTATTTTTCTTATTCTTCCATTATTTCTTATTCATCTAATACTTCCAATTCATCTTTTTCTTGTTATTCTTCTAATTCTTTTTTTTCTTTTTATTATAATTATTATTATTATTATTCTACTTATTCTAATTATAGTCATTATTGTTCATATTCTTCTTATTCATTTTATTCTTCTTATTCTTCTTATTCTTCTTATTCTTCTTATTCTTTTTATTCTTTTTATTTTTTATTCTTCTTATTATTCTTATTCTTCGTATTCTTCTTATTCTTTATATTATTCTTATTATTCTTATTCTTCATATTTTTGTTATTCTTCTTATTCTTCTAATTCATCTAATTCTTCTTATTATTCTTATGTTTTTATTCTTAATATTCTTAATATTCTTCGTAATCTTAATATTCTTCTTATTTTTCTTATTCTTCTTATTTTAATTATTTTTAATATTTTTCTTATTATTCTTATTTATCTTATTCTTATTATTCTTCTTATTTCTTTTATTATTCTTATTTCTTTTATTCTTCTTATTTTTATTATTCTTCTTATTCTTCATATTCTTCTAACTCTTCTTATTCTTCTTATTCTACTTTTTTTCTTTTTCTTCTTTATCTTTCTTTTCTTAATCTTTATATTCTTCTTATTTTTCTTATTTATTTTTTTCTTTTTATTCTTCTTTTTCTTCTTATTTTTCCTATTCTTATTATTTTTGTTATTCTTCTAATTCTTCTTATTCTTTTTATTCTATGTATTCTTCTTACTATTCTTATTCTTCTAATTATTTTTATTCATCTTATTCTTTTTATTATTCTTATTCTTCTTATTCTTCTTATTATTCTTATTCTTTTTATTATTCTTATTCTTCTTATTCTTTTAATTCTTTTTTTCTTATTCTTCTTCTTATTTTACTTATTATTCTTATTATTTTTATATTTCATATTCTTCTTATTTTTCTTATTTTTCTTTTTCTTTCTATATTTCTTATTCTACTAATACTTCCAATTCTTCTTATTGTTATTATTCTACAAATTATTTTTTTCTTATTTTTCTACTTATTGTTCTTATTCTACTTATTATTCTTATTATTCTTATTCTTCTTATTCTTCTTATACTTTTTATTCTTCTTATTCTTTTTATTATTCTCATTCTTGTTATTTTTGTTATTCATCTTATTCTTCTAATTCTTCTTATTCATCTTATTTTTTTATTCTTTGTATTATTCATATTCTTCTTAGTTTTCTTATTCTTCATATTTTAATTATTTTTCTTATTTTTGTTTTTCTTCTTATCATTCTTATTCTTTTTATTCTTCTTTTTTTCTTATTTTGTTTATTCTTCTTATTCTTCTTATCTATCTTATTCTTCTTATTTGTCCTATTATTCTTATTATTCAAAATATTCATATTCTTTTTATTCTTGTTATTCTTCTAATTCTTCTTTTTTTTATTCTTCTTATTTTAATTATTTTTCTTATTGTTTTTATTTTTCTTATTCTTATTATTATTCATTTTTTTGTTATTCTTCATATATTTCTTATTCTTCTACTAGTTCCAATTCTTCTTATTCTTTTAATTCTTTTTTTCTTCTTATTCTACACATTGTTATTATTCTACTAATTCTAATATTTTTTGTTCTTATTATTCTTATTCTTCTTATTCTATTTCTTCTTCTTATTCTTCTTTCTATTCTAATTCTTCTTTCTATTCTAATTCTTCTTATTCTTATTATTCTTATTATTTTTATTCTTCTTATTCTTCTTATTATTCTTATTCTTCTTATTCTTCTTTTTCTTGTTATTCTTATTATTCTTCTTATTCTTGTTATTCGTGTTATTCTTCTTATTCTTTTTATTATTCATTATTCTTTTTATTCTTTCTTTTTTTCTTATTCTTTTTATTTTTCTTATTTTTTTCTTCTTCTTATTTTTCTTATCCTGCTTATCCATCTTATTCATCTTATTCTTCTTATTTTTCTTATTCTTCTTATTTATCTTATTCATCTTATTTTTCTTATTCTTATTATTCATCTTATTCATCTTATTCTTCTTATTCTTCTTATACATCTTATTCTTCCTTTTCTTCTTATTCTTCTTATTCTTCTTATTCTTTTTATTATTTTTATTCTTTTTATTCTTTTTATTCTTTTTATTCTTCTTATTATTTTTAATTCTTGTTATTCTTACTTTTCTTTTTATTCTTCTTATTCATCTTATTCATCGTATTCTTCTTATTCTTCTTATTCTTCTTATTGTTCTGATTCTTCTTATTCTTTTTATTATTCTTATTATATTTCTCCTATTCTTCTTATTTTTCTTATTTTTCTTATTTTTTTATCTTCTTATTGTTCTTATTTTTCTTATTCTTTGATCTTACTCGACATATCCTA